>JAJIBD010000186.1:0-210563 GCA_021461705.1 Cryptotis parvus
GGAGGAGGAGGAGGTGCCCATGTTTTGGTGGGTTTGGGAAATGTATCACCACTTTGAAGATGCAGAGTTGTTGGTAACACAAGAAAGGCTGCAGAGAAAAGTTCTCAGCGCCTTGTGGATACCTGCCACTCACTGGGCCGAAAGCCCTTGTGCCCACCTTGTTTTACACAGAAACCTAGGGGCTGTCCTTTTGCCAAACCGAGGACGTACTTGTCCTAAGAATCCCCTAAATCTCAGTGCCAGGAACCGGGACTAGTTCCTCATTCCCAAGGTCATCTCTTCACCAGAAAACAAGATTGGGAAAAACAAAACTAACAGTGTCCTTCTTCTAATGGTTGGAATCTGCTCATCTCTGTCAGATGTACCAAAGGCCCTAAGTAGGAATTTTTTCTCTTGCTGAAAAAGGTGTCTAGTCTCTATATCAAACTTCCAGGGAGATTTTTAAAAATTTTTGTTTCTTAAATTATTTTAATTGAAACACTGTGAAATACACAGTTACAAAGTTGATAATTGGATTTCAGTCATACAGTGTTCCAACACCTGTCCCTTCACCAGTGCACATTTCCCACCACCAATGTCCCGTTTCCCTCCAGTCACCACCTCCATGCCCAAAACCCTTCCAAGCCTGTGTCTGTGGAAGGTACTTTTCTCCTTCTCTCTCTCTCTCTCTCTCTCTCTCTCTCTCTCTCTCTCTCTCTTTCTGTCTTCTCCCCTCTCTCATTTGGGCCATTATGATTTGCAAATACAGGTATTTACAGGTTATCATGTATATCCCTTTACCTACTCTCTGCACTCAATTTCCACCCAGAGTGATCATTTCCAACTATCATTGTCAAAATGGGCCTTTCTCTATCCTAACTGCCCCCCCATCCACTGTAGTAAGTTCCCAACAGTAGACCAGTCCTTTCTGTCCTTGTTTCTATTAGTCTCATGCTATTTTTTTTTATATCCCAAATAAGTGCAATCATTCTATGTAGATTTTTAAAATTTTTTTTGCTTTTTTGGGTCACACCCGGTGACACTCAGGGGTTACTCCTGACTCTTCGCTCAGAAATTATTCCTGGCAGAGCTTGGAGGGACCATGTGGGATGCTGGGATTGAACCCAGGTCAGCTGTGTGCAAGGAAAATGCCCTACCTGCTGTGCTATCACTCCAGCACCCTGTAGATTTTATTTTTAATAAAAATATAATTATGGTAAGTTATACATAATAATTGAGCTTAGCAATTTCTAAGAGTATACAATTTAAGTGTTAAGTACTTGCATACTGTTATGAAACTAATCTCCAGAACTCTTTAATGACACATGACTTTGTTTTTCTGCAGTGCTGGAGATCACACTAGCACTGACTTTAGGTGTTAAGCTTTGAAGATAAAAGTGCTGCTCAATATTTGATATTGTATCTGAGTGATTTTCCTGAAAGTCCTTCCTTGGTTTATAATTTTGCAAGTATACTATTTCATCATATAGAAGTTTAATTCTATGTCTTAATTCTATGTATGTGAATATATATTATTTGGCATTGGACCACATCTGGCAATGCTCGGGGGCTCACTCTGGTGGTCCCAGAGGAACATACGTGATTACAGGCATCAAACCAAGATCAGCCTCGTGCAAAGCAAGTGATAACCTCCTGTGCTCTATCTCTCTGGCCCCTAAAATTCATTGCTATGACACATCATGTCAAGAAATAATCAGAGGCTTTTTGCAATGAAAGACACAGAAGGAAATCATCTTCATGACTTTTAAAGATGTTACACTGCATCCTGTCCTCTAGCTGCGTGCCAAGAGTCACGCTGGATGGTTATATTATTAGCAGCGTCTAGCTCAATGCAACAAATTATTTATTCGCAGTGTGAAGCATTTCATGCTGGAGACACTGATGATTCTTCTATTAGCCGCCTTCTGACAAATCTATCAGGCCTAAGTAAGACACCTTATGGGGCTCTTGGGACATCCTAGCAAGGTCACTTACAGGACATGGGAAGGGTCATGCAGCAGCAGTTCCTCTGAGGACGCCTTCATGGTATTGTCCATAAGTCTACGGGCAATAAGGCACAATGTTCTAATCACACAAGGCCTTCTGCTTCAAGGTGACACACGTGACGTGCCAGAGAAGCAGTCACTGGTGTGGAATCAGTTGTGAGGGGTGTGGATTTCCCAGACTGCTCATAGAAGGAAAGGGAAAGGCATCAGACAGGGACCACAGAGAGTAGTCATGAGCTGTCCCCGCAGACAAGAGCAGAGCCACAGAGCACCGCCACTAGGTACCAGGACAGCAGAGTCTAGTGATCGCCTTTGGGGCTCAAGCAGGTGCTGTCTTTCAAATCTCAGACATTTTGTACAGGCACCCCCTAGATCCAGTTTCCTCACAAATAATTGAAAGGGTTTGGAAGTTCTAGAAAGATATAATGTACATTAATGATGAGAAAGTAAATTCTAATACATCTGTTTTCTTATTAACAATAAAAAAAGGTCAAAGTTCAGGTTCAGGCCTGGGGACAAGCCGGCATCTCTGCACCTCAGGCTGCTCTCCGCTGCTCCATCCCAGGCGAAGCTCTGACCCTCACACTTGCCTCACAGGGCAGGTGAAAGCCTGGACATGAAGACTCAAAATGAATTTTGGGACATATTTATTTGTGGGGTCAAATTTGCAGGGCAGAGGTAATGCAATTGTGTGGAGCTGCATGTGCTTTACAGCGGCCTCTCACCAGTGTGGTTGAGAAACAGAGTCTCTCCCTCACATGCATAGATCATGCCAACAAACAAAGAATGTGTTCTGCATTTTCTGGTCAAGGAACCGTGCTAACTAGGTCTACATGCCTCTAGCTTTCAAGTGCCTATAAATACTGAACACCTACTGTGAGGGCAGTTAAATTCTGGTTATACCCCAGACACGTCTTCTTCAATGGCCAGGAAGAACTTTTTGGGCATGACATTTCTCTAGAACTCTCCTTCCTCAGCTCAGTTAAGTGGTGTTTGAAGGCACCGACCGATTTTCTGAACCAGAGAAGAGAACTTACTATACTGTGAACAACAGAAAGGGAGATGATAATTTTATGTAGGTCTACTGCCAATTTTGCACGCATGTCTGGACTTGTCAGACTGACAACTTGTGGCTCTGAGAGTCACTTACATGCCCCAAACAATGACAGAATCCTTCAGAAGCAAACAGGTCTTTTCTGAAGGAGCACATTAACGCACTCACTCCACACATATGAGGGCTCCTATATGTGACTTCCTCTCCGGCTTTTCCTAGAGTAGATAGTAATAAAAACAAACAAACAAACAAAAAACCAAAATGAAACAAAAGATGCTGATTGTCAGGGAAGCTTGGGGTACATACATAGGTGTATAACTCCCGTGCAACAGAACTTTGTCATACAAGTAAGTCTGACTTTAACACTTCGATATTAGTACAGGTCATTGGTGCGTCAGACCTGAAAGTGGCTTAATTAACACAAACTGCAGTGCCGGTGTCAACGTGCTATTCCCAAGCAACACTCAGTGGCCATGCTGTCACCATTTTTCTGGTCCCTGATGTTGACAATGAATTCTTCAAATATTCTCTCCAAAACCAGATCTTGCTTCAGGCACAAACACAACCAAACCAGTCATGGTAACAGAAAACGTAGTTCATTTGGTAATGCAGAACAGCAGCTAGGGAGCATGGAAGTTTTAGACTCCCATAGTGGCCAGGAGGCGGGAGTCAGCCACAGTTCTCACGCGTACAGCACTTAATCAAAAACGCTCATTCAAGTGGACCCAAGACTCGGAGTCAAAGCTGCAACTCCCTTCCCTTCTCCAATATCATATTATGGAGCCAACCAAAAATATACATTGGCCTTCCAGAAAAAAAAAAAAAAGATTTGTTCTCTTCTAGAAAACAGAAGGAGCAGCTACAGCAAATGGACAGAGCAGGACACCATTTTTCTGTAAAGAGAATCCTTGGCTCACTAGTGAGCAGACAATTCAATGAACTCACTTACTGACCAACTGATTAACAAGCAACGAAAAGGAGACACCGTTCTCCCCAAAAGGCAAACAGTCACACAGCCAATCTCATAGATGCGGAGTGTCTAAGATTTGGGTACAGGAACACAGTCATTTCTATGGACTCTGTTCTTTCTCCATAAAAATACCAAAAATGGGATTTGACAGCTGCCTTGGAATACAACTACAGTCCAGACTGGGTGTGTTATTATATCTTTTATTATTATTATTGTTATTATTATTATTATACTCTGTTTTACTGCTCTTAAATGTAATCATAATTAAAACATTTTTGTGGACCACTAAAAGTATCATGAGCCCTAGGCTCTTTGCCTAATGGATAAATTCTAGACCACAAACTCTTGACTTTTAAGCTGCTTCACATTCAATCTTAAATTAGGAGGAAAAAAACAACTACCAAAAACTTCTGGGATTTTCTTGCCAGTAATACAGATCTGCAGCAAGAAGGTCATTGTCTTGCCAATTAATAAAACACCAAAGAACTTTGAGTAAGCAAAGCGATTTTCATTCTGCCACAATACTTTTGTTTTAGGAATGACTTTGAGATCTCAGCATATCAAATACGTATGATCCCAAGGATGTACTATGGTTTTGCAAGTGAAAGGCCACAAAACTCTAACCCCCTATGACACATATGTTTTTAATTTTGTTTTTACTTTTGTTATAAAAAAGAAGAGCACTGGAATAAAGTGGCAAGTGAGGCCCCTGTGTTTAAAGACAAGGTCTTTAGCTCATCCTGTAAGGCTCCATACATAATGGAAGAGTGTTGGTTCAATGTTTTGTGTCCTCCAAATAGCTTCTAATGCGGTCAGAGGATGCTAAGTTAAAGTACTTAGGAAAGCAAAAAGTAAAATAATTGCCCAGATCTAAAAATAAAATCCATATCCCTTCCTTCCTTGCCTTTTATCATGCATTGTGGTTTTTCAAGTGCGACCTACGCAAGACTAGACTGAGATTTCACATCTTGAAAACAAGGAAGTTAAGAAGAACAAGAACTTTTCTGAGCCACGGAAAACATTTAAAATATTACCTAGGAGACTGATTCATTAACATCAAAAGGCCCCACTGGAAGAAATAACACACCAGGTCACACTGGAATTTTCTCAGGTGCTCATTCTGAAGTTTGCATTTTCTTTTCAATAAACATGAATATGGTAACAAATTGGTTATTCTATCAAATAACTTACGAAACAGTTAAAAGTCAGAAAAATTTGGCCTGTAAAATACACTTATTTAAAAATAACCAACAAACGCAAATTCTGACTGTATCAGTCTTTAAACAGGCTCCACACCGTTGTGGACTGTATCAATCTTTAGAGAGGTTTCCACACCATTTAAAATTATTTTAAATGCTTTTTTGCATGTCAAATGAAATAATAAAAAAGAAAATAACTCACTTTTACAGTGGAAACCTTCCCAGTGCTCTCACCAACAGGCTTCTAACATCCGTCTTCACCTGTAACAGAAACAAAAATTAACCATTTTGTACTCAAAGATCACTCGTCTGGAATAATTTTACTAGAACGAGATGATGGGGATGAGACGGGCGCGATAGTCAACCATGCCTAGGGCTATTTCTGGCTCTGTACTCAAGAGTCAGTCTTGGTGGTGCTCAGGGACCATATGCAATGCAGGGATCAAACTAAGGTCAGTCCAAACCTCTCAGTACCTTACCATTGAATATACAGCATTTACTCATGGCACTTCTGGTTGCGCCGGTACTAGATTAAGAAATATTTGTTTACTGGGAAGGAAAGAAATCAAAGAGAGAAGAGAATGGAGCAATGGGTAACCAGGGCTTTAGCTATACCAAGGATACAGGTGAGTGGTGTGACCATGTCTCAAACACAGACTCAACAAAACTGAAAACCTTTTCTGAAAACTAAAAAAGTTTTTCAGTTTCAGAGAGCTAAGCACAACTCTGTAATGTGCCTGTCAAAGTGGGGATGGGGTTGGAGTAGGGAGGGAACCTCGGAACACTGGTGGAGGGAAGTTGATACTGGTGGTGGGATTGGTGTTGAAATATTATATGCCTAGAACTCAACTATCAATAACATTGTAAGTCACAGTACTCTAATAAAAATAAGGGAAAGAGAAATAGGAAATGTCTGTTTATTCCTAGCTTGCTAAGGGGTTTTCAATAATGAATTAATGTTTTATTTATACTGAATGTGCTGTGTCTATTCAGGCAATGTTTTTATAGCTATGGAGATTCTTATTACAGTATTATTAATGTAGATACTTCATCTTTATCTAAAATATATTTTCTAATATAAAGCCAATATTCTCTCTGAGGGATGAAACACACACTTATATATTCTCCTCTTCTCACTCTTATAAATATTTGTAGGATTTATCTTTTCACGTCACTTTTAAAATTCATTAGCATAGAATTATTCATACTCTTAATTTTTAAATGTATATATCCTTAAAAAAGATAATAGCTTTTGAGAAAATCAATTTATCATTAATTGACAATTTTTGGAATTTTAGGAGTTTAACTTTATTCGTCCATATCTGTGTAGATGTTACCACCTCCACAATTGAAAAGAAAGAAAGATTTCTCTCATATGTGGGAGTAAAGAAACACAAAGAGAGGGCGAGAGAGATAGTGAAGTGGGCCTTGCCTGTGGTTGACCCAGTTTCAATCCCTGGCACCTCATATGATCCTCCAGGTTTACCAAGAGTGAGCCCTGAGCTCAAAGCCAGGAGTAAGCCCTGAGCACTGTTGGGTGTGGCTCATAAACAGAGGAGAGAGAGAGAGAGAGAGAGAGAGAGAGAGAGAGAGAGAAAGAAAAAGAGAAAGAGAAAGAGAGAGAGAAAGAGAGAGAGCAACAATAGCCAAAGCGATTGTTAGTGGATATTTTGTCTGTAGAACTGAGCTTATAGGGGGAGGGGCTGTCTAGGAAAGGCCCTTGGGACACAGGAGGAGTGAAGCAGGTTCTGTGATTATGGCTGAGGTATTGGAACAATGTACACATGAAAAATATGATTAACAGTGTCGGGAATGCCGCCGGGGTCCCCGACAGTGTCAGGACAGAGGTTGTCTTCTACCTCCGAGGACGCCGGGAGAACAGATGAAAACTCACGAGTCCGGTGCAGTTCCAAAAATGGCTTTTAATAGTACAAAAGCTCTTCCACAGCACTAGAAGATGGAGCAAAAGGCCAAAGAGCAAAAAGACCAAAGCCAAAGCCAAAAGCCGCAGGGAGCCAAAAGCCAAGGCTGAGGAACCAAAAGGCAAAAGGTAAAAGGCCCAAAAGGCAAAAGGTGAAGGGGGCCTCAAGTCAGCCCCTTATATACACCAAATTAACCCAATCGGGAGGTTGTCATGCCAACAAAGAACCCTAAACAGAGTGTAGTGCCACACCCTATTGTAGGTATAAACAAAGGTTACACCAAAGACTAATCCGAGATTATCTCTTATGTAAAACACTGGGAGAGAGGGGGCTGATATAAAGTAATACATCTTAACTTTATGAGCTTCATGTAATCTAGATGGTACCCACAATGTCCTTATTATTATCTGCACCAGGGTGATTCTGAGTATCTTGTTCTAGTGTACTGAGAGGGTCATACTCGCCTGCTTAGAGCAAACTAGTATGATCCTTCCTATAGTCTACCTTTAGTCTCAGCGTAGCCAGGGTGGTAGTCTCCTGGTAAATTCTAACTGTCCCATGTTGGGTGCAGTGGGTATAAAGAGGAACTGTGCCCAATCTAGAAAACATAGAAGTCTTAGTAGATGTATAAGTCAGAAGTTATTCAATCAAGGTGACTTCTGTAACTGCCACACCCTCTAGCAGTGTTTACATAGAAGAGAGATCTCATTAGAATGAACCTTGGCTTAAATAAGATTAAGCTGGGAGTGAGAAAAACAACAAAACTCCCAGATTAGCTAAACATGTCCTCCAACAAACAGTATTATAAATCCTGGTACTGAAATAAAAATGGTTTAAATAACAACAACAAAGCTAAACTGAGGGCCGGAGCGATAGCAAAGAGGGTAAGACGTTTGCCTTGCAAGCGGCCGACCTGGGTTCAATACCCACCATCCCATATGAACCCCTAAGCACCGCCAGAAGTAATTCCTGAGCAAAAAGCCAGGAGTAACCCCTGAGTGCCACCGGTATGACCCCAAAAATAGCAAAAACAAGAAAAAAAAACTGAGTACAGTTGCATAGAAGGCAAGTACCTTTACTATCTCTCCAGCCCCAATAGGGCTAATTTTAAGTGTCAAGAAAGACTCGATAAGGGGCCGGAGCGATAGCCCAGTGGTAGGACGTTTGCCTTGCACGCCGCCAGCCCATGCTGGCCCGGGTTTGATCCCTGGCATCCCATATGGTCCCCGCAACACCGCCAGGAGTAATTCCTGAGTGCAGAGCCAGAAGAAACCACTGAGCATTGCCGGTGTGACCCAAAAAAGAAAAAAAAGAAAAGAAAGAAAAACTGGATACACAAGGGACAATATTGTACCAGGAAAGTGCCATATATAGGTCATTGGTGTCCAAAACACCTTTAGTAATGATCAAGACAAAAATCAAAAAAAGCTTTCAGGATATGGTGGCAGAATGTTACTGACGTCCACTCCTTAATTTCCCTTCATGTGAAATACTCAGAAAATCAAAGACATCTTCAGTGCTCAATAGCACCAAAATAAGTTCAAGGATTTGCCGGAAGCCTGGAAGCATGTGCCCTAGTCAGAAGAGCTGAAAGAAGAACAGAGGAGAGCACAGACTTCCTGTGACTTACCAGGTGGTTGTGTCCCAACAAAGCTACCTGAAGCTGAAATTATTATAAGTCAAAAAGTGCATTTGCGCCACAGAACAACACAGCTCTCCCTGGGCCCACCTTAAACATTCTTAGAACCCTTACACTGGAGCATATTGCAGATTGTTGGCTGTTTACCCGATTACCAGCAGCTGAGGCTGTCACTGGCCAGCATGACCAAGGCTAAGGCTATAGCCTTCCACATAACTGACCCCAGTTCAATACCTGCCACCTGAGCACCTCCAGAACCGATCCCTGAGCTCAGAGTCAAGAGTAAGTCTTGAATGTAACCAGCTTTTGCCATCAAACAAATGATCCAAGATATATTTCTGGCAAATCTAGTCTGAAAATCCACCATGGAATTGTTTAGAATTATTAGAGGACTATATGACTGTGATGGAAGATATAAAAATACTGAAAGTATTATAAAAATATATTTGCAAGCAAATTTGGACAACTCAATAAGCAGTTTTCTTAAATGTTGTCTAATTACTGAAACTTCTTAGACCAAACTGCAAAAGGTGAACAATGATTACATGTAGTTTTTTAGAAGGATTGGAATATTCCCAAACTACATGAAAAACGTGTACGCTCTATAACAAAGAGGACTCCCCAGTTCATCAGACTAGGACAGGCCTGCTAACAAAACCTGCTACAGTACAAAGAGAAAAAGAAAGAGGTTAATTTGTTTTCGCTTAATAAAATGGACAGACACGAGTACTCAAAAAGTCAAATTTAAATATGTTAAATAATGACACAGTATCTTTTGTTTAGTTGATTAAGCTCTATATAACCTTTCAGTAATCTAGACATACATAGAAAGATGATTTACCAAGACACCATTTTTCTTGAAAAGCAAGGATTAAAAAAGATGCTTATAGTGCAATAGTGAGCAGTCAGAGGCCACGGTTTAAATAGTTAGAAAACTCTAGAGAAAGCATCTAAAATATACCCAGTTGGAAACAGTGAAGATGCCCTATGAAGATAGGGAAAAATATGTAAAAGCAATGTTTGTTTCCAGTAAAGCAATGATCAGACATTTTAAAAATGGAAAAGAAAACAGATGGTGTGAAAATATATCATTAATAAATGTTGCTTATAGTAAAGAACCTATTTAAGGAATCTTTAGAATAATGGTTTTCTCATGAGAAATAATAACAAATACAAATATGACTTTATGGAAAAGGGGAACATTATCTAGCCAGGAAATTGAACAGGAGCTAAACTAATGAACTGACAATTTTGGTCAACTGTCATTATTGAAATATAGGAACTGTAAGAGGCTTCTTACAATCAGCAATGCTTATTTATAGGTGACTACTTGAAGGCCTCAGAGACTGTTATATAAATCCAAAATAGGATTTCTAGAAAAAATACATTAAGAATATTTGATCATCCGGCCTTTGCTGCAAAATCCACTAACATTGTATTCAGGACATTAAATACAAATAGAATTTGATGTTACCAAAAACCCCAAAGCACTTTATGATTCCTTTGAAGGTTGGGGAAATGTTTTAAATCCTCATTGATGTTATATTTGTGAGCAAGAATGCTGCTGCACAGCACTGAATAATGGTGAAATAGGTCAGGTTTTATTGCTCTTGGCCGAAGAACAATGCTAAAGTTACAGTCTGCTATAGATAGAGGCAAGGTGATGTTTAAAATAAGCTATAGGTGCCAAAAACAACCAATGTGAGTTTGAGATTAAAAATAAACAAAATGTCAGGGTTGGTTTTATAATCAGGGACACTTCAGCCCAATGCGTCACTGCACCCTTCCAGTCAGTGTCTGACATGCGCTCACCTGGAGTTTTTGACAACAGAGGAGAAAGTAAGAGACTCAAAGTGAGAATCAATCATAACTCTTCAGAATGAATGCTAATGAAAAATCACACAAAGAGGAACCAACTTTGCTCTTTATAAATAAGATAAAAATGAAAGAACTTTGAGCTTCAGAGGGCCAGAATACTCACCCACAGATGCAAGAAACATCTAAAAACCAACAGACGCCTAAAGGTCACAAAGAAATGAACAGCACAGCAGAGAACCGTGGGATGTGTTCAGGAGGAACAATCTAAGACCGTTTGGAGTCCCTCAGCCTAGGAGACAAACTTGGTGAAAAACTACTAATTGAAGAAATCACATATAGGAATTTCTCAGAATCAAGTAAAGGTACCTGAATGCAAGAGGTCTGACAGGTTCTGGAAAAATGAACCCAATAGATGGGGCTTAAATAAGGGTGGGATTAAAAAGCACACTTGGTATATACTCTTCTACGGTAATAATTATGCCATATGCCAGCTAAAATGCCAGCTATCTGAACAAGGTGTGGGGAAGCGGCTGTAAGGATTTGTTCTTAAATACAAATCTGTTACCCTGATTTCTTTGGTTAAAACACTGTGAAAGGAAGAACAAAGGGAGGGGTGGGAATTCATATTAGGCCTTCCAGAAATCACAGAACTTATGTGTAGAGGAATGTCATTAGTAGTAATAAAGTTCCCCAAAGGGTAAATTTCACTATGTTCCTCCTGTTACTATCTAGAAAGTAACACAGGTAGTCAAAGAGACAAAAACAAAGCCAATATTTTTTTTTTCTTCCTGGGTCACTCCTGGTGACGCTCAGGGTTATTCCTGCCTCTGCACTCACGAATTATTCCCAGCAGTGTTTGGGCGGGAACCATGTGGGATGCTAAGGATTGAATCTGGGTAGGCCACATGCAAGGCAAATGCCTGACCTGCTGTACTATAACTCTAGCCCCCAAAGTGAGTATTTTTAACGGATATGTAATTTGTCCATGTTCATTTAAAAGAAATGCCCCAAATATTAACTTGTCCTGCTTTTTTTTAATGGAAATTTTCTTTTTTTTTTTTTTTTTTTTTGCCTTTTGGGCCACCCGAAATGCTCAGGGATTATTCCTGGCTCTTTGCTCAGGAATTACTCCTGGCAGTGCTCGGGGTACTATATGGGATGCGTACAAGGCAAATGCCTAACCTGCTGTGCTATTACTCCGACGTCTGAACCTATCCTTCTTTGTGCATTCACTTTCACTCAAAGACTTAAAGCAAGTATCAACAGCCAAGGCCATAATAACCTTCTTAAACTTGATTCTGAGCCCACAGGCTCCGAGAACTATCAATCGGGCTGAGTTGGTTATTCATCCTTTCCTCTCCCTGGCTACAGAGATTGGTTCACGTGACCCACACCAGACCAATAGGTCTATGAATCCTGATTTGAGGCATGTACTAAAATTATTAGACAAATAGGCCTTTACCTGTTGTTCCCCATCACTGTATCACTGTCTTCCCGTTCATCATCGATTAGCTAGAGCGGACCCCAGTAACATCTCCATATGTCCTGTCTCATGCTAGTAGAGCCCAAGGGCATGTGCTTGCTCCAGGAACATAAAGAGCCTCAATCCATTCCAGAATGAGGTCTATAATTGTTACTGGTATTTGGCATATCAAATACAACACGGGTAGCTTGCCAGGCTCTGCCGTGCAGGTAGCATACTCTTGTAGTCATCTCTAAGTCCAGCATTTATTGATGAACAGTGCAGCCGCTTGAGCCGGGCTGTGATAGGCTGGCTGGTCTGTTGTTCCCCATACTATAGAAAATCTAGAGATCAGAGCTGCCGTAGCCCCCGGGAGTCTGAAAATGTGGTGTCTGTGGCTCTCTTCCTGATGCATTCTGAATTATGCACTTCAGATTATGAAATAGACCCTCCCACTCCCTATAAATTATGAAATAGACTTCCCCACTCCCACTGACTTGTTTCTTTACACTCAAAGCTATGCTTTTAGACCTAGGGATAGAACAGCGGGAGAAGACCTGCCTCCTAGACATAAGACCAAGAGTCGGCCTTAACACCACCCCAGGAGCTGAGTGTGCTCGTGGTGGCCCTGCCATCTGTGATCCCTGGTACCGCAACCACATGTGAAAGCTCCTTGTGTAACCCCCCAGTCATGGGTGCAACAATAAAGGGAAGGGAAGGGAAAACAAAGAAAGAAACCAAATAAATCTGAGTGTAGAGTTGATTTGTTTGGATACACAAATGCTGCTTTGCCTGCAAGAGGCCCAGGTTCAGTGCTAGGCACTACATGTGCCCTTGCAGCAGGGTAGTGACTGTGAGCCACTCTCTTAAGTGCCTCCTAGGAACTTCCAGGTGAGGCTCCAAACACCCCCCATGAATAATGAATAAAAAAATATATTCCACGTTGCTTAGTTAACTAGGCTATGCAATTGTTTTTACTGATGGACAGAATTCTACTGTATGTCACTAAGTACTTTATGGTTTAATTTACAGGTTCAACCTCTCGATCTTTAGGCTATTTTAGTCCTGCAGACAGTTTTTATTTATTCATTCAACAAACATATAGGATCTGGTACAGATCCAAAGACTCACATACATGGGACAAAACTGCTACCAGCTCTCCTGCTACCAGCTCTCCCTGTGCCCAGCTGATCACGAGGCACCCGGGAGGGAAGGCGGGTTCTAGCCCTGGCCCACCATCCCAGCAAAGCCTCGCAAGAAGCTAGAGGAACCTCCACACCACGAGGGTCGCCATTTTCCACATCCCGACTCCCCACTCGTCAGAGCTCCACCCAGCAGAAGAGCTGATCACAAGTCCGGCTCATCAATAAATGCACGAGATGAGAGGCGACTACTGAGAGTATCCACATGGCAGAGCTTGGCAAGCTACCCATGTTGTATTTGATATGCCAAAAGCCAGTAACAATTATAGACCTATCCCCATGACCTGAAGGAATGGTTTGAGGCTCTTCGTGTTCCTGGAGTGAGCAAATACCCTTGGGCTACACTAGCACCTGACAGGACTATAGAGATGTTACTGGTGCCTGCTCGAGCAAATCGATGAACAACGGGAAGACAAGATACAGACAACCACCATATTCCTATTCTCATAGAGATGGCCAATGGCAAGAGGCATTTTACTTCCCCCTAGAAACTCAAGTCAATTCCATCTCTAAAGTGCTATTTCTAAGTAGTGTTTACTGCTTTGAAAAATAATTAGCAAAGAATTAGTAGGTCTCTACCATGTAAAAACAATATTTAATCCTAGAATTTGAAAGTGGAGTCATGGAGAAGGATACACAACTGTGTGCTGGAGCCGTACTACAGTGGGTAGACCCTTAAAATGCACGTGGCCAACCTCAGTTCAATTCCTGGCATCTCATATCATCATTCAAGCCCACCAGGAGTGATCTGTGAGTGCAGAGCCAGGGATAATCCCTGGGCACACTGACTATGAAGCTTTTGAATAGATCAAAGTGAAAGATAACCGAAACTGTACATCAGACCCAGTGGACCACTGAGTATGCCATTTCCTATTGATTTTCTCTTAAAAGGAGACTAACAGTTGGCATGATTGACAAGTGTTTAGGCTAAACTTAGTCAGAGGTCAGGAGCTCTAGGAGTGGTCTCTTCCTCCTATGTCTCTCTCTTTTCCAATTCTTACAGAAAAGAGGGTCTGCTCTCTTACTAAGAAAAGTTGATCAAACAGAAGAGGAATTTCCAATGCCATGTCTTTTTTCTTTTTAGTGCTGGTGGTGACAGTGGACAAAAATATAAAGTAGTGAATGACTATAATTTAAGGACCATTACAGGTAGCAGGAGCAGGCTTTGAAGAAAAACAGACAGACCAGTGACCAGGGGTAGTAGCTAATTATGGCAATTTTAACAAATGCCTCATTTACTCCCCTATCACCCAAGCAGCTGTGCTCTTCCTGACATCCATTGAACTCATCTAACACCACGGCACAAGTGATGTACCAGGCCTAGGTCATGAGGATTAGAAGTGACAGATGGATCCTTACCCCACAGGAAACCTTCAGCTAAGGTGATGAATTGCCATGAATTTAGGTGCGACAATGCCCGGTGAAAGGCTTAGTGTGTCTTTTGTGTGTGTGTGTGTGTGCACACGTGTGTATACACACACATTCATGCATGAGCAGATAAGCCATGCTCAGGAGCTACTCCTGGCTATTCTGAGAGATCACTGCACGTGGTATGGGGGCAACCATATATTGTTGGATATTGAATCATGGTTGTTCACATGCAAGGCAAGTAACTTACCTCCTGTATTATCTCCCCAGTCCTATAGTGTGAAAGCATAAAATAGGGGCAGAAGCAACAGTACAGCAGAAAGGGAAGGGGGCTTGCCTTGCACATGGCCATATCAGGTTTGATCAGATGATACCCTATATGGTACCCTAAGCCTTCTAGGAGTGTTCCTGAGTGCAAAGCCAAGAGAAAACCCTGAGCATTGCTAAGTGTCTCCCCACCCCAAACAATAAAAGCAAACAAAGGGAAAGCATAAAAATAATATAACTCTAATACGATAATTTGTGCCTTAGTAACATCACAGTAGAGAATCATTATGGGTAAGTTAAAACTTTCCAAAGACTCTCAAGTCCCAGCAAATAACGGTGAAGAAAGGCAGTGGTCAAAGTTACAAAGAGTTTGGGGGATTCTATACTTGGTAAAGTGGAGGAAAACACATGAATAAATAGACATTTCTAGCAGGAAAATTTTATAAGCAACAACTCTCATATGTGCTGCTTACTATAAATAATGGAAATAGACATTAGCGTCCAAGAACCTTTTCAACTTAGATCAGTGAAGATGAACAATTTAGAATGTCTTGGCAAGAATGTGAAAATGAACAATATAAATAGTGTCTGGTAAAGAGAAACCAGATGTCTTTTTCCCCTTAGTTCACATTTGGCTGTGTTCAGGGCCTACTCCTGGCTCTGTGCTCAAGGATCACTCTTGTAGGTAATCAGGGGACCACATGTGGTGCCAGGATCAAACCCAGGCTGGTGGCATGCAGGCAAACACCTCACGCTCTGTATTACCATTTAGCTCCAATCTCAGTTCTTTCATGCCAGTTATTTGCTAAGCTAATGCTTTAGGGAGATGCTATATAAAGCTCATTTGTGTTGTCTAATGGTAAAAAAGTATTACAAATACACACACATATAAACCAGATTTATATAAAAAACGCTACATTTATTCAGGCAACATATGGAAAAACTTTTATGTCACTTTAGAAAGTTATATTTAGAAGGTAATTTCCTTTCACCATAGGCCTTTCCCGAACCTTTCTACATCCAAAAAGAGTCTTGGACATATCAGTATCTTAGAAGCAAGCTATTAAATGTAGCACAGAGTTCATTTAATATCCATCTTGAGCTGATTCCACAGAGATTTCAGGTTCAGAACTCCGCTGCCTTCAATCAATCACCTACATTCTCTGCCAAGACTGATCCAGCCACACCTTTCTCACCAACTAACATATCCTGAAAACCTTTGGTTCTGCTAATATGATCTGCTTTTGTTTTTAAAATGGTAAAACTGAATTATGTAGCCAGGAGGAAATAGGAGGGTAATAACTTCCTTCCTTCCTTCCTTCCTTCCTTCCTTCCTTCCTTCCTTCCTTCCTTCCTTCCTTCCTTCCTTCCTTCCTTCCTTCCTTCCTTCCTTCCTTCCTTTCCTTCCTTCCTTCCTTCCTTCCTTCCTTCCTTCCTTCCTTCCTTCCTTCCTTCCTTCCTTCCTTCCTTCCTTCCTCCCTTCCTTCCTCCCTCCCCCCCCCCCCCCCCCCCCCCCCCCCCTTCCTTCCTTCCTTCCTTCCTTCCTTCCTTCCTTCCTTCCTTCCTTCCTTCCTTCCTTCCTTCCTTCCTTCCTTCCTTCCTTCCTTCCTTCCTCCTTCCTCCTTCCTTCCTTCCCTCCTTTCTCCTTCCTTCCGTCCTCCCTTCCTCCCTCCTTCTCCTCCTTCCTTCCTTCCCTTCCTTCCTTCCTTCCTCCTCCTTCCTCCCTCCTCTCCCTCCCCTCCTCCTCCTCCTCCCTCCCCCTCCCCCCTCCCCCCCCCCCCCCCCCCCCCCCCCCCCCCCCCCCCCCCCCCCCCCCCCCCCCCCCCCCCCTCCCCCCTTCCTCCTCCCCCTCCCCCTTCCTCCTTCCCTCCTTCCTTCCTTCCCTTCTTCCTTCCTCCTTCCTCCCTTCCATCCTTCCTTCCTTCCCTCCCTTCCTTCTTCCCTTCTTCCTTCCTTCCTTCTCCTCCCTTCCATCCTCCTTCCCTCCCTCCTTCCTCCTTCCTCCTCTTCCTCCTTCCCTCCCTCCCTCCCTTCCTTCCTTCCTCCCTTCATTCCTCTTTTCTCCTTCCTTCCTTCCTTCCTTCCTTCCTTCTTCCTTCCTTCCTTCCTTCCTTCCTTCCTTCCTTCCTTCCTTCCTTCCTTCCTTCCTTCCTTCCTTCCTTCCTTCCTTCCTTCCTCCTCCCTCCCTCCCTCCTTCCCTTCCTCCCTCCCTCCTCCCTCCCTCTCCCTTCCTTCCCTTCCTTCTTCCTCCTCCCTCCTTCCTTCCTTCATCCTCCCTCCCTCCCCCCCTCCCTCCCTCCCTCCCCCCCCCCCCTCCCTTCCTTCCTTCCTTTTTGGGTCACACTTGGTGAATCTCAGAGGTTACTCCTGGCTCTACACTCAGGAATTACTCATAGTGGTGCTCAGGAGACCATATGGAATGCCAGGGATCGAATGCAGATTGGCTGGGTGCAAGGCAAACATCCTACCCACTGTGCTTTCGCCTCTAGCCCCTGCCACAGATTCTCGAGAAACTCTTTGTCAAACTTGCATGAGCATATCTACTATGTATTTCCTGTTATTTTGCTAACTTTAAAAGACAAAAAATCTTGATGTAATATGAATACAATTTCAAAACTACTTCAGGTACTACAAACTAACATAAATATACATATATACATATGTACATATATGTATATACACATATATGTTATTTATGTTTATATACATATATGTATATATTTATGCATAACGCATACACTTATATACATACATGTTATTTATGTATATACACATATACATATATGTTATTTATGTATATATACATATATAAATATATATGTATGGATACATAAATTATTTTATCATATTGTTGGTTTCTGTGCAGGAAATAATTATGATTTTATTTATTCTATCTTGTAAATTTAGATTATATCAAACATGTTTTTAACCTGGCCATAAGCATTGATTCATTTGAGTGCCTAACAAACTGGATAAGACGATTACACTTGAAGAGATGTGGCCCACTGCCAGCAGTTTCTATCTTTGTTGTCTACGCACCAACATCCACATACAAGGAAGAAGAAATGAGAAATTCTACATGGAACTGGAGGAGTTATATAAAGAGGATCACACCTTCTACAAGATCATAGTCGGTGATTTTAATGCCAAGATAGGACCGAGAAGATCGGCTGAAGAACTCCACATCGGGACCCATTGCCTAGAATGGAACGAACAGGGTGAGAGACTATCTGAGTTCATCATGTCCACCAAGACCATTCATGGGAACTCACAGTTCCAGAAGGCTGAAGCGAAACATTGGAGATGGGAATCTCCTGGTGGACAGTTCCACAATTAAATTGACCACATCATATTCAATTGACAGTTTTGCCTGACCGAAGTTGCTGTTGTCCCAAAATTCCAAACAGGTTTGGACTACCATCTCCTTTGTGCAAAATTCTACTTCACAGAACAGGGAGAAAAGGCTGAAAAGTTTAAGAAGAGAACTTCCAGAATGACCACCGACTGG
Source organism: Cryptotis parvus (assembly GCA_021461705.1). NCBI lineage: Eukaryota > Metazoa > Chordata > Mammalia > Eulipotyphla > Soricidae > Cryptotis > Cryptotis parvus. Next base: position 18,395 of record JAJIBD010000186.1, read on the forward strand.
GAACTGTTTGGCACCATTGCGGCAACATGGGAAGATGCCATCATTGAAGACGTCAATGAAGAATACACCCAACTGATTCAGCACTTCCATGATTGTGCGAAGAATGCTGAGAGAGAGAAAGACACAAAAGGACGCCTGTCTTCAAAAACTCTGAGCCCATTTGCCAATGTGGCAAGGCGTGAGCCTCAGGCAACCATACGCTAACGTCCAAACTCGCAAAGCAGTGCAGAGCAGCGATAAAGAAAGACCTTAAAGAGAGAAGAGCAGCAATACTAGTTGATGCAGCAGAAACCAGGAAAAGTATTCGTAATGCCCACCTGTCCTACATAACTATAAGATCAAGATGACTGCCCTCTGACATCCTGATGGATCTATCACATCTTCCAGAAAGGCAATGGAGAAGATTATCCAGGACTTCTACTCAAATCTCTTTGATAGCCACATCCACCTGCCCACATACCAAATTCAGCAGGATGGATATGTCGTTCCAACGTTTTCCCTTCTGAAATCTGACATGCCATTTCATTGGTAAAGAAGCAAACAAAGGGGCCGGAGAGAGAGCCCAGCAGGTAGGGCATTTGCCTTGCACGCGCCAGCCTGTGCTGGCCTGGGTTTGATCCCGGCATCCCATATGGTCCCTCGAACACTGCCAGGAGTAATTCCTGAGTGCAGAGCCAGGAGTAACTCCTGAGCATCGCCGGTGTGACCCAAAAAAAGCAAAACAAACAAACAAACAAACAAAAAACCAAAAAACAAGAAGCAAATAGCACAAGGCCCAGACAAAGTCAGACCCGAACACCTGAAGAATCTGCTATCAGTACTCATCAATATACTGGCTCGGCTCTTCACACGCTACCTGTCTTAATGCAAGCTGCCCTTCCAATGGAAAATCAGCAGGACAGTTCTCCTGTTCAAGAAGGGAGACATCCACGACATTGGCAACTATCATCCCATCTGCCTGTTGTCCATCATCTACAAGCTGTTTACTTGAGTCATCCTGAACAGGATTGGCAGAACATTAGATGAAGGACAACCATGCGAGCAAGCTGACTTCCGAAAAGGACTCAGCACAATCAACCATATCCACATGGTAACCAAGCTCATTGAGGTTTGTAGGGGGTTCAAGATGCTGCTCTGTCTCACGTTCATTGATTTCAAGAAAGCCTTTGGTTCTGTGGAGACCGAAGCAGTCATTAAAGCCCAGGCAAACAGGGCGTTCAAACCCAATACATTAAGATCGTTCATGAGCTGTATTACGGATTCGCCACCAGGAACTCACCTTTCTACAAGGAAGTGATCATTGATGTCAAAAGAGGGGTTTAGCAGTGTGATACCATTTCACCAAAACTCTTCAGCGCCACCCTCAAGAATGTCATGTGACAATTAGAATGGGAAGGAATGGGAGTGAAGATAGACGGTCGGCAACTACACCACCTCTGCTTCGCTGATGACATCGTTCTAATCACACCAAACATTAGCCAAGCGGCACAAATGCTGGCTGACTTTGACCGAGAATGTGGAAAGATAGGTCTATAGCTGAATCTCAACAAAACAACGTTCATGAAAAATAAACTCATTCCAGATGCTCCATTCACTCTAAACAGAACAAACATCTCTGAATGCAGCAGTTATGTGTACCTAGGTCGAGAAGTCAACATGATAAACGACCTAAAACCTGAGCTGGCGCAGGAGGAAGAGAGTGGCATGGAACGCCTTCAAGAGCATCGAAGAAATAGCTAAAAGGACAAAGAATCTCCGACTCCGGGCACATCTCTTCAACTCCACCATTCTCCCTGCATTAACATCCATCAGAGACCTGGGCCCTATGAAAGCAGGATGAGAATGCTATTCAGGTCTCCCAAAGAGGAATCCAAAGATTCTTCACACCTCACTCAAGTGAGAGAAGGTATCTGGAGTTCCAACCTCCATTGATGATCTAGAGTCAGGGATGCTGACTCTTTGCCAAGGTGTCAAAAATCAGATGGGCTGGACATGTAATGCGATTTGGAGATGACCGCTGGACTAGACCCATTACTGACTGGATCCCATGGGACATCAAAAGATCATGTGGCCACCCACCTACAAGATGGTCAGACTTCTTTGCCAAGACCCTGAACAAACGATTTGAGGCTCTTTATATTCCTGGAGAAAGCAGATGCCATTGGGCTACACTGGCATGCAATAGGGACAAATGGAAACGTTACTGGCGCCCACTCAAGCAAATTGACGAATAACAGGATGTAAAGTGATCAAATATGCTTTTATTGGGGAATGAATTTTTTGAAAAAAATAATAGGATCTCTAAATCCTAATTTCATAATCGGATTGATAATTTTATTCCTTATGTTTTGGTTTTGGTCACATCTAGCAGTACTCTGGGACAACTCCCAGATTTGTGCCCAGTAGCTGGTCACTCCTGATGGTACTCAGAGGGCCAAGAACTAGCAGGGATCGATAAAGCCTGCTGTGTGGAAAGCATATGCTCAGACCACTGAACCAATTCCCCTGCCCTGAGATTACAATTCTTTAGATTCTGTGAGTTTAGTACACTCTTATACCAGACACTTGGATCTAAACAAGTTACAACAGGATGGACACTGAGTTGTGTGGCATGAAGAATTAAATCCAGAGCAAAGGGCAGAACTCTGGAATTATTCAAATATGCTGAGAGACCATATTGTCACTAATTTCGCCATGAAACTAATTAAAAACACCAATGAAACACCTGAAATATAGAATCTCCTGTCACATTAGTGGAAACACTTTCCCATCTAAAAAGTTCAGCGAGAACTGGCTGGGGCAATTGAACAGCGGATAGGGCATTTATTTGCCTTCCATGCAGCCTGGCTTGGCATTCTGTGCGGTAGTCCTCTGAACCCCACCAGGAGAGATCCTTGAGCACAGAATCAGGAGAAAACCAGGAGCACTGTTGGGTGTGGCCCCAAGACCAAAATAAAGAAATAAAAGTTCAACAAGAAGAAATATTCACAAGCATCTATTTGCCACAGGACATCATGGGAGACTTCATTTCTTTAGGGGAGTAAAGCAGTCTTGATGAATAGTACTTGGTGTGCTCAAATGCAATTCTTTTTTCATTTTATTATTTTGTTTTAGGGTCATATCCAATGTTGTTCATAGCGTACTGGTTCTGTGCTTAAGCTATCATTTATGGTGTTACTTCAGGGTCCTTCTGCAGTGAGGATTGGAATTGTGGCTGGCTATATGCAAGGCAATTCCTTATGCCTATACTCTTTCTCTGACCCTCACATATTAATTTTCCCTGAATAACTGAGTGATGTGACCTCAGAATAAGCAAAAGTCTCAGCAGTGTTTTATTTGTATTTTAATTCATATCACTTTTGTTATATGTGGAGCTGGGGATAAAATCCACACAAGAACAACAAAAATCCTACCACAGCACTATGCCATCACTCACTAAGCAAGATCCAGATCAGTGATGATTCAATGTTTCTATACCTGCCAACATATGAAAATAGGAAAAAGATATCACAGATTGCTAGGGTTGAAAGACAAACAATTATTCACCTATAGTTGGGAGTTTGGGTTGTGAGTGAAGTACAGATGAATGGATCAAGAAGTGTTATATGCACTGTGGAATAGTATGCAGCTTTAAGGAAGCAAAATCATGCAATTTGCAGCATCACGGATGGAACTAGAGAGCATCATGCTGAGTGAGTGTTCTTAGGCAGAAGGAAAGGACAGACACAGAATGATCACCCTGTGTGGGAGTTAAAATACACAGGAAGGGAGCCACAAAGGGCCAAAGGAAACATAATGGGAAACTTTCATGTGGCCGACCTGGCTTCCATCTCCGGCATCCCTTATGATTCCCTGAGCGACACCAAGAATAGTTTCTCAGTGCAGAGTCGGAAGTAATTCCTGAGAACTGCCGGGTGTGATGTAAAAAGGCAAAAAAAATACTGGAACAGATAAAAGTGACTCAACATTCTCCTCTTGAGACAAGAGAAGCCAGAGGCCAGGATGAACATTGATTTAGATTAGGGCACTGCGACTATCCAAAGAAGGGGTGGGCAGAAGGCAACTGGTAGAGCTGATGGCAGGCAGCAGCCTTAGGAATTTTGAGGTATATCTATTTGGGGGGTAAGAGATTCAATCCCTTTTCTGGATGTGGCAGGCAAACAGCAAATAGCTGACAAGATAGGGAAGGATAGAATTGATTTCATTCTTGGGGCGGGGCACACTGGGTGATGCTCAAGGGTTACTCCTGGCTCTGCACTCAGGAATTACTCCTGGGGGTGCTCAGGGCACCATATGGGATGCTGGAGATCAAGACCAGGTTGGTCACATGCAAGACAAGTACTCTATGTACTGTACTATATAGTAACAGTAATAGATCCTGCCTCCTAGAATTAAGTGATTTTGAAGAGGAGAGCATCTTTAGCCCAGCAAAAGATGGTGAAGTTGGTCAATATTACACCATCAGCCAATGGTGCACAGAGCACAGGCAGGCAGGACAGCGGGTGTGTTGTATTACAGAAAAGCTTTGGCTTCAGCACAGGAGGCTATGGTACAAGCCCCAGCTCCTGCACTGTAGGCATCACTTCACTTCTTTAAGCCTTAGAGGTAGTATCACTGTCACTGTCTTCCTGTTCATCATCGATTTGCTTGAGCGGGCACCAGTAACATCTCCATATGACCTGTCTCATGCAAGTAGAGCCCAGGGGCACCTGCTGCTCCAGGAACATAAAGAGCCTCAAACCAACCATCAGGTCATGAGAATGAGGGCTATAATTGTTACTGGTATTTGGCATATCAAACACGACATGGGTAGCTTGCCAGGCTCTGCCGTGCGGGTAGCATACTCTTATAGTCATCTCTAAATCCAGCATTTATTGATGAACCCGAGCCGGACTGTGATAGGCAGGTCTGCTGGGTGGAGTTCTGACGAGGGGGAAGTCTGGATGTGGAAAAGGGAGGCCCCTCATGGACTGGGGGTCATCTGGCTTATTGTGAGGCTCTGCTGGAGTGGCGGGCCAGGGCTAGATCCTGCACCCCTCCTGAGGCGCCTCACAAGTGGCTGGGAACAGGGAGAGCCAGTAGCAGCTCTGCCCCATGTCTGTGAGTCTCTAGACATGGTAGTATAAATATGTAAAATGACCAGGTTTTATAGACTTTCCAAGAACCCTCTCTGAAGGGGGCTAATTCATTAACACTGTTATAACCATGTTACCTGAACTATAACACATAAATTAAAGGTCTCATTCTTGATAAAATAACCAGTCGCATAGTTTGACAGTAGTCAATTGATACAGAAGAAAAAAATTTGGAAGTGGACAGGTGCCATTTTACTGCCCGGGTTCATGGTCCAGGTTTGATTTCTGGCATGAATTATGCTCTGGCCTTCCTCCAGTCTTCCTTCCGTCCTAGTCCTACTATCTAGATGACAGATGAGATCAGGTGCTTTCTTTCCTTTAATCCGTCAAAGGCTCCCTCCCCCCAGCACCGCCACACACACCCTCTTCTGTTGTCTCGCTGTCTGGGTGAACCAGACTACGCAGCCCAGCTTGGGAAGCACTTTGTCAACAAGTTTCTGCCTCAATTACTGCTTTGCTGAAATTCTAACTGCAAAATTACTTTTCAAAAGAAAAAGTCCAGAAAGAGAACTTTTCTCTATCAAGGCATAACTAAGACAAGGGTTAAGTCAATCCTTTAAATACACTCTCTACTGTGGTGATACATGTATTTGTCACGTCCTAGTTTTCGACAGAGCACCCAAGTCAAAAACACTGTCTGTACACAGGGATTTGGGCCAAGCCGTTCTCAGTAGCAATAATGAGAATCTTGTGGCTGAGTTAAAATACACTAAAGTGAATTCCTTTCACTTTTTGAGGTGTATATAAGTGAGAGCCTTCCCCAAAGAAACGGGCTTTCCAGAGGAAGTGAAGAAAGAACATAAATAACATTTCCCCATTCATTAAAAGAATGGTATTCAATGATATTTACACAAGTGGTCTCACTCTTTAAAGTCAAGTCTAAATATATTTTAAAAGCTGTATGTAAAGCAGCAATTTCATGAAGTCAAACCGCAAAGAAATTTTAAGAATGCACCTAGGTTATATAATTCTACTCCCTGCTATGTAGTAAGAATTAGAATGACTTCTTTTGTCAGCTTTTGAAATTTACTTCAAGAGTTTGGAGACACAGAATAATTTGAGAAATTTTGTTTCAGCCCACTTAAGTTTCTAGGTAAGATGTTAACAGTGTAATCCCCAAGCCCCCAAGTGGCCTTACTTACACAGAGGCACTTGATTGCCAGGACCCACGTCACATTTCAGCTCCCATCCAATTCATCTCATAGCCGGTTAATGAGAGGTTATTGGTTACTGCCCCCTTGATACTCTTATTAAGCTTCAATTCGGGAATCCTAGCTGTGGGATCCCAGCAAAAGAGAGCACAGAGCAACGAGGTGAAACAGTTAAGCAAGAGTCAGTGAGTGTGAAGATCAAAGGGAGGGGTGTATAGCAGGCGCGCACACCCACATGCATGTGTGTGTATGTGTGTGTGTGTTTGTCACCTGTGCAAGAGGGGAACAAATAGAAGACATTTCCGTTCTCTGTAAGTAGGGAGGGAGACAGGAGGCAATTAGAACAGTCGGGAGAGAAGATGACATTCATGACCACTGTGAGAAGGTACAAAACTTTGGTTGTATCAACGCACCAACATGGGCAAATTAACTTACTGCTGGGGGGCACAGTATTATAGCATATCTAAAAGATTAATAAATTAATTCCTTAAGTAATAAATTAAGGGTTATAGGTCCTTTGATTTATCTAGGGCTTCCTTAACTTATCTAAGGCTAAAAAGAAATTCTGAAACAACCAATCGAAAGATCATCGTGGTCAACAGCAATGCTTTCTTTACAGCTGACATGACAGGGGTCATTTCTTCTATGGAAAGAGAAAGGGCACATTTTCAGATTATTAAACAAGGGAGTTGCCAAACAGAAAACCCCCCAGTCTAGACAATAGAACTCATATTCTAGATGGCTAAGAGTTATTGAGTAGGCTGCAAAAAAGTAAAAACCATAAAAATACTCAGAACATAGCCCCTGAAAGGGAAGAAAATATGAAAGACATTGAAAATTGATCCAAAAGATACAAAACCATCTCCTAAAGTTGCAAAATGAAGAATCCACACATATCCATAGGGAGAAAATATCCTTAGCTAGAGGAGACCTTAGATGATGTAACTAAAATGAATAAATATTCTGGGTGAAATAGCAAATCAAGAATGATAATTCAGGGGCCGGAGCGATAGTCCAGCAGGTAAGGCGTTTTGCAGCCGCCCATGCTGACCCAGGTTCGATCCCGGCATCCCATATGGTTCCCGAGCACCTCCAGGAGTAATTCCTGAGTGCAGAGCCAGGAGAAATCCTTGAGCACTGCCGGGTGTGACCCAAAAAAGCAAAAAAAAAAAAAAAGATAATTCACAGACAGGTACATATTCATGTACACTTGTACACATGCACACTTAGGTGTGAGAATCAGATCAACAGCAGGTTTATTGGTTACGCTAGATTGTAGAGAGGCAATACCTTCAAGATAAGATCTATCATTTTAAATCGAGACTGAAATTATTAATCAAGCATGAAGGCAAAATCAGGAATTTTTTGAACATGCAGTAACAAAGCTTACTACTCATGCATACAAAAAGTTACACAGAAAGAACAAACTAGTCTACCCAATAAAAATAGGAATCTTTACTTCCTAAGATTTTTTTAAATTTTATTTCTTCACCATGGAATTGAAGAAAGACTGTAACTATAATGCAAATAAAATCCAAACCTAATGCAAGTGGAGTGTCTACTAAGAAATGAAGCATCAGAAAAAATTTCTATAAGTAGCAAAACTGAATGACCTGGAATGGGCCTCCCCCTGTGCCTGGGATGTATTACTTATGACATGATTTGGCTCCTTGGTGAACAATTTTGCATACTGGCTTTCATAAGAACAATCCGCAGAGGCAACACATGTTCATAATGATACTCTTAGAGCAAATGGAACACTGTGAAGTCATAAGGCAGCAGTTCACGTTCCACAGTGGGACGTCACAGGCAGACACTGACCCTCAGGAGACCCAGGGACTTCCCGGATATGGAACTTTTGTGCTAAAACTGGGCAAGTCCTGGAAAAACCGAGATTAGTTTTTCACCTTTCTAAGAGGAGATGAATAAAGGTTGCTAATCTTCATTTTTTTTTTTTTGCAGAGCAAAGGTTCAACTGATGCTTTGTTTATTTATTGCAGTGACAGACCTGGAACCCAGGACTTCAGACACAGAAGATCAGTACTCTGTTGCTGAGTTGCATCCTGGCCTTAAGAGATGCTTGAGAAGAGTTTGGTCAATTTCTTTGAAGAATGTCATGGGTATACTTATAGGGATGGCATTGAATTTGTATAAAGCTCTAGGGAGTATTACCATTTTGACAACGTTGATTCTCCGGATCCATGAGCAGAGAGAAAAGAAACACAGTGGTGAGGACTAGCACAATGAGAAACGCTGTTAGCAGCAACCACCCTTGCAGAACCCAGCTCCTGGGTTTGATTTCCTTTCCCCCTCAGGCCATTTTAATTTTTAATTAGACTACTTCGATTTTCAAAACAACACGCCCATTTTGAGTCAAAGGAGCCAAGTCTTATTTTTAAAGACTAACTTCTAACAATGAGAACATTTTGAAGTGAAGAAAAACCCAGGATTCCAAACAGGGAAACTGAAAAACTGATGAAGCCAGGGAATTTTATCTTAACTCTGATTTGAGAGCAAAAGTATAAACAAAACCAAGGACAGGAAGATCTGTTCCTTTGTCTGGTGGCAGTGTCTGTGCTCTCGTGAAGACTGATGGGTATAGGAAAGAACAGAGGAAGCCTTCAGCAAACCAGAAAAAAGTGGGGGGAGAGGAACCAAGTGAATCATATAAACAGTCCAGTAGATGCTTCATACGCTGATGGGTCTGGTGGGCCAAAGCTCTGCCCGCTCCACACAGAAGCTGCTTGAAAGACACCCTTCTCTCAGTCTTACCATACTGACTTTCCAAAAAAGAGCCAGCAGTGACCTCTGAAGATTGAGCTGCTTCGTGTCCAACTCATTGATTGCATAAAAAATTCAAAACAGGGTTTCTTTCTCACAAGACACTTTGATGTCCAATGACCCTAAAGATATGGTTCATACCTGCAGCCCAGTATGTGAGCTGGTTTTGTATGTGTGTGTCTTTAAAGAGAATACCAAGTTTAAGTATGCTAGTCTACAGCTATTTGCACAGGAAACCATTAACTTATCTACAAATGATAACCATGAAAGATGAGAATTGTTTCATACCCATCAACTAAAGAATGCCCTCTGTTAACACCCTACGAGACACAATATTTATCTAGAATTTAAAATAGGAAAAAAAGCCTACTTCTGCCCAGGGCAAGTCACTAGCTACCAAGACCAGTTAAATTTCTTGGGCTTGTGGGATGTGGATATGGTCCTTCATACACTGGTAAAGCTGCTAAATTAATTGTGCATCATAAACATCCAGAGACAAAAGCTGACAAAATCCAAAAATATCAGTCATAAGTTATTGAACATGGGTCTGGTGATGACTAACATATTTGAATTCAAGAAAGAAAATTTTAAAATGTAGCTCCAGAGATGCTGAGCTGTTGCTCCTATAAGTGAAGACAGCTGAAATTAGAAACATTAAGGGCAACAATTAGACCAAAAAGACATGTCTCTCAATTCTTTGAACTACAAATCACATAGAGTGATTCACAAAGCCCAAAACAAAAAGCAACAGCTGTAATTCCATGGGAATGTCTACCCTTGTGTATCTTTTATTCTAATTACAAGACTCCTAAAATTCTTATCTAGCTATTTCAATGTCATCTGTTGAAAGTGGAATTTGCAGCATATAAGTTGTCAAAATTCTTCAGAAGTTTTAAAAGCAGTGAAATTCAATGCAAATGTAATGGAATAATGTAAGACATTTATGTGAAATTCAAAATATTGTGTACTAAATCTTTTATGGGTAGCAATAATATTCCCCTACATTTTTCCTTTGGTTCCTACTAACATCTCTACTACACTTTCAGATAAAACAGGATTGAGAACTAATTATTTTTCCAGAATCACCCAACTACTTAAAAATCCAGTTGTTTCAAGCTTCTGCCTAGGAAAACTCTCCTAGAAAAACTCCAAAAATCTTCTTGGAAGGATAATATCCCATAAGTTCCTATCCTAAAGTCAGTTACAAACCAAAATGCTGGTGTTGTGATAAAACCAAAGCACAGCAATGATGACACAACTCCTAGTTATTCACTGTATTCTTTATAAAATAAAGATTTACTATTCAAGAGTTTCATTACTTCGACGGTTTCTCTTCCAAAATAAGTATTAGTCTGGAACTACATATTAATTTTTTCCATATTCTTGAACTTAAACCACTAAATCTAGTGAAGGAGAAATTGATTTCTTTTAACAAAAAATACCTTAAAGATACATTTCTAGCCCTTTATTATTATTTTTAAAGAAGGCCTTATAGGAACAAACTATACACATTTTTCCAACATAGCTTTGAATGTGATTCAATGGCTGGCTGGTGGATGTCACATTGTTCCTTCTGAGTTTCCCTTTCCTCATCTTCCCAACTACTACTTTACATTTCACTGGATCCATCCAAAGTTTCCTAGACAGTCTTAGGTGACATATTTTTCCTACATTAAGAAACTTTTTTTTGGGCACAGCCGGTGGTGCTCAGGGCTTACTCCTGGCTCAGGGATCACTTCTGGAGGGCTCAGAGGACCATATGGGGTGCCAGGGGGTTGAACATGGGTCAACTTAGTGCCAGGCAAGAGCTTTACCCTCCAAACTGCCTCTCAAATGATAACAGTATGCTTTTCTTCATTGTAATTACAAGTTGTAATTACAAGTCTGCTTTTCCTTTCAGAATCTAAAGGCTTGTGAACACTGCCAGGAGGACAGGGACTGGGCTGGCCCACCCTGAGCCTTCACACTAGTTCACTCCTGTGTGTTGCTCACTGCCGCAGGCCTCACACTCACTTTCCCCTCTAATGTCTTCTATGCCCCTACCTGTGCTTTCTCAGAAGAGAGGCCCCTCTCCTTGGTGGAAGGAAACAGGAACTCTCTGTCTCTCAGCCATGTGTAAATCCAACTCTTACCTGCAGGCTTACCCTGCAGCCACAGAGAGAGAATGGCCTGCCATGAGAAGCAGCCCTTTGCCACCGAGGCCCTCCTTCTAGACCTTTCTCTCCCAGGCAACCTTCCCGCTGCAGATGGATGCTCCTGGCCCTACTCACTGATGAATGGTTACCCAACCAGACTAAAGCCCATCTCTTTGGGCCCCGTGGAGCCCACCCCTTGTGCTAGTACCATCTCCCCTCACTCAAGAACGTTGCTTTGGGTCACTCTGAATCTTTTTCATCCTCGCCAATCAATGATTTCACTCCTGCTTCTTATCTTTGGCCACTGAGATAATGGAGACGCAGGTCAAGATTGATGACAGCCTGATTTTAGACTTCTTCCCTCCAGCTGCCTGGAGAATGGCTTCATGCATCTATCTTGGCCACCAACCAGTGAGAATAGCCGCAGTGGCTTCTGTCCCTCAGCATCCCCAGCCACTTCCTGCAAACTCAGCATGGCAGGTCGGGGAGACCTTGTGGCTGCCCTCGGCCCAGGTCCTTTTTCCTGCTTTCTTAGGCTCCACCTGTTGTCTGCTCTGCCGGGTGCCATGAAGGACAAATTGTTCTTCACCAACTCTCTTGCCCTCCCCCAAAGACTCAGCCAGGTTCCTCCTTCAGAAAGGCGCCTCTTCATATGGAGGGCACAGAGGACCTTGCATTTTCTTTTTTGACCTAAGAACTGTGACCTCTGGGGCAGAGAAACCTGGTCTCCACTGTGGATTCTTGGCCCTAGAGTCACTACTCAAACATGTGAAACTGAATTTATAAGTCTTCAAAGCAGAACAAATCCATTCTTTGGTTGTTCCCAGATGTGAAGTCTGTTTCTGGACTTAGTAAAAATAAATAATTGAAGTTAGAAGACAAAAAAATAAGCATTGCATAAGGTATTTTGAGAGAATGGTTTAAGACTTAAATAAAAGAATTAAGTCATTAACAAAACATCAACTGTGTTGGAAAAGGGAAATTCAAATGAAATCATTAGTGGTGCGGCAACTTTAGTTGTTGACACCTTCTAACTAGAAACCGCTGGCTTCCTCAGAGCCACTCTGGTATATGAAACCAATGACTAGTGATGTGTCTCATTTTATAGCAAAATAAAGTCTGTGAGTGTGATCTTGAAAACAATGTTTTGGGGGAGATTCCGGAGAGTTCCTCTTCTCCATACCAACACCCACCAGCACCCACACTGCCTCTGAACCTGCATCCCACTCAACACCAGCATCCATGTCAGAACAAGACACTTAAAGACAGTTCTCTGGGTTTCACTGGGGCACTGCCTGAGGTCAGAATCACAGAGCAGGGTGGAAGAGTTGGGGTCAGCAGGACTGTGAAGCTTTGATGCAAAGCAATGGCCCATAGGCTGTGATCTAATGGTGACCCAATGCAGGCTGGGGCAGCAGATGTCTTAGAGAGTCGGATCTCATTTCTGAGAGCAAGAAAAGGCAAGTGTGCAGGAAAATACCAGAAAGTGAGTGGCTGCCTCTGACTGGCTGAGATACAGTTGAGATTTAGGTGTTATGGTTATTATTTTTCTTCCCCAACCAGCACCACCATGCATCCTTTATATATGTATATATTGGCTTTGTGCTAACCCATGTTTGCTCCTCGGCAGTGCTCAGGGCTTACTTCTGGCTCTGTGGTCAGGGGTCAACCCTGGAAGTATTCAGAGGTATCATATGTGGTGCCAGGAGCAAGCCTGGGTCAGCTACAGCACAAGTGTCCTACCTGCTACACTATGTCTCCGGTCTTATTTATTTGTAAGTCCTTTATATCATAAGTAATCTAGAGGATTCCATTGATCTCAGCAACTCTGATCCTCTCAAGGTCTCCCCCACACCACTTCCAGGAGGGAGTCATGAGATCAGTGTGGAGACCCATCAGATCCCTGAGACTGCAGTAATGATATTCTTTTCTTAGTTTGAGGCTATACGTGGCAGTGGTCAGGGGGCTATTCCTGAGTTTGTGCTGTGGAGTGACCCCTAGCAGTTGCTTTGGGGACTTTGTGCAGTGCCAGAGATTCAAACCTGGACCACATGCAAGACAAGTGTCTTCCCTCCCATACTATCTGGTTCCTGATAGTGGCATTTCTGAGGGTTGAGAAAGCCAATACAATAATAGAAACAAGGAACTGAAAGTCGGAATTTGCATCTTTGTACCTGATGGGATTTTTTCAAGGTGCTTTTGGCATAGTCAAATATTTCTTCGTCTAGATGCTATGCCGATCTCCCAAACTCAGCATCTAGCTCCTCCTCTGGGAGTCCTTCCTAATCAGTCTGGGTTCCTCTAGAGCTCCCTCTATCCTGCTCCCATGCTGGGTACCCATCCGCCACCAGTCATCATTCCCAGGTTTGTAAGACTTGATTCCAGCCTGCCAGGAATCAAGCTAGATGCGGTGATAACTCCTGCCCTCTGGCTTGGTGCAGACAGTGGGAGAGTGGCCAAGGTTGAGCAATGATGCACAGCAGGTGTGCAGCAGCGTGGAGGGCACTGCAGGATTCTGGGTGCCATAGCGGAGGGAGGGCCTGTCCTTGTGGGACAGCAATTCTCTACCTTTGCAGAAGCGATGGGGAGGAGCACCCAACAAGCTGGCCTACAAAGCGGTCAGGAGATCCTTTCACTCAAGTGAGAGAGCCCAAAACGCCCACGAGACTCCTAGCACAGAGTCGCCTCTGAAGTCTCCTGGGGCTTCCAGAAGAAAGAGCAGAACTTCATGAGAAAGGCTGGGGGGCCAGGAGCAGAGGCAGGAAAGAAGGGTGTGTTGCAAACACAGTGTAAACCAGCGTGTGATTATCTACCTGCAACCACCCCCACCGTCTTCCGGCTTGGCCTCATGGCTCCTCTCTCTTTACCATCAGCATTGTCTAGGTCTCTCGCCCTCTTGCACAGGGCCCCTTCAGAGCAGGGAATGTGTCTTTCCTGTTCAGATCAAGAGCAATTTCACCTGCTCATTTAGATTATGTTCAATCAATAAACTTTCTTTCAGGGATGGTCAGGGGTCATGAGAGAGGGCCCAGGGAGCACTCCTGGATATGTCTAGAGGTTTAGTTGAGAGCAGAGGGGGTGGTGCTGCAAACACCAGAAGTTATGGTGACCCTGATCACCTTAGGGAACTCTAGGGCTGCCCTTGGCAATGCTGAAGGGATCCTGCGGTGCTGGGGATTTAACTGGGGGTCACTCATGTGCACAGCATGTACATTAGCCCATTGTACTCTCTGGGCCCTATCTATCTATCTATCTATCTATCTATCTATCTATCTATCTATCTATCTATCTATCTATCTATCTATCTATCTATCTATCTATCTATCTATCTATCTATCTATCTATCTATCTATCTATCTATCTATCTATCTATCTATCTATCTATCTATCTATCTATCTATCTATCTATCTATCTCTGCATTTATTCATTTATTCTTTTATCTATCCATCCTTCCATCCATCTGTCCACCCACCCACCCATCTACCCATCCATCCATCCATCCATCCACCCACCCACCCACCCATCCATCCATCCATCCATCCATCCATCCATCCATCCATCCATCCATCCATCCATCCATCCATCCATCCATCCATCCATCCATCCATCCATCCATCCATTCATCCATCCACTATATATCTCCCTCTATCTTGTAGTGTGGACTCCAGCATGTGGTTATGCCCTTTATCTGAAAGTGGCATAAGTGGAACTCAGCGGAGACTTGTCCCCTGTGGCCACAGATGGGAGCACAGTGGGTTCTGCAAAGGAGAAATTCCTGAAATTCTTAGACGTGTCCAATGTCCAGAATCGCCCAGTTCAGTGGTTTCATTAGGCTCTGCTGTGGCTACTCATGGACATACCTTTGTGAGAACTAGGGGAAGAGGATGAGAGTGAGAGGGTTTATCTTGGGGACTTTAGGGTGCCGAGTCCATTGTAGGGATAATTGTGGAAAGCTAAGAATCTGGGAAGAATTACTAGAGAAGGAATAAACAACAACAAAAAGCCCATTTGCATCCAGGATCCAGGTGGTTACTTTCCTATAACCACCTGGATCCTGATGCAAATGGGCTAGAGGCAACAGCTGAGAAGTCTGGGGCCCAGAAACCCCATATACAACTCACTGGAGTCAGTATGAAAACACTGAGAGCAAGTATACTAGGAGGCGACTATACAAAATATTTACTTACTTTTTTCTTATTTTGTTTAATTGAGTCACCATGAGACACACAGTTACAAAGTTGTTCATGATTGGGGTCAGCCTGGTATAGGTACAGTCCGCCCTGGAGACAGTCCTTGTTTTTGTTTCCCCCACTAGGTGCTCTGTGAACTTCCCTGCTCTGCCTTGGGCCTGGCGGTCCCTTCTCCTCCTGGGATGGAAAAAGTCTATTGTCTTACCTTGCCCCATCCCTCCCCAGCTACACTGTCAGGAGTCCTCATTTCATCACTTGGATGAAGGGATCTATTTACTAGAACAAAATTACATTGTCTGCAACCCTGAAAAAGCTTTGTTGCCATCACTGAAAAGCAAGTCAACAGAAGTAAAAAGACAGACCTTGTTCTCAGGCCACGGAGCCCTTGGCAGCTGACACCCAAGCAATGATCAATCACCGAAGGCCTTTGAACACCCACTCCACATGCCAGGAAAGGGCTCGTTTGTTTGTGATCACTACAGGGGTTTCGTGAACAAGTGATTATAACAATCAATCGTACGGTTGTTTGGAAATATTGAAAATGACAGCACCATTGTGTGTGTATGTGTGTGTTATTTATGCAAAAGAGTGTGTGTGCGTGTGTTATTATGCAAAAGAGTCCCCTTTCCAGGGGTGGGTGTCTGGCTCACCAGCAGAGGGTGGCCATGGATACATGAAACTCAAATTGACTATTAATTCTGAAGTGTCCATTTCTTTTCTCAAAGAAAGCTGTTTCCTTTTTATTTTACTTAAGATAGAATTGGCTATTACTGGCTGGATTAACACTTTATTCCTTTTTATTTTTTGCAGCACTGGGGATGGAACCCTGGTCTCCTGCATGCAAGAAACATGCTTCACTGCTGAGCCACCAAAAGCCAAAAAGGTTTCTGAATGTGAGCATGCTCAAGTTGCTCCTTCTTTCTGAATGGTTTGCATCATACTGGTGTTAGGGCTCCTTTAAGAGTTAAAGGCATAGCAGTATAATGAAGAGTGACAACAGTTGGGAGAAACAGTTGAGTGAGTTCAGAGCCTCTGGACTGGTTTTTACCTGAAACTGTCAGTTAATCAGCCACAAAGCTGAAAACTGACAGACTGAACTACTTTATAAATTACCATTTGGCTCCAGTACTCTGTGCTTATAACTGACTGTAGGTTTAGCTACTATTACTAATAAATATAGATTCAATATAAATAGGTGAAATCGCATAGAGCACACATAGACACAGTTGACTCTTGAGCAACAGGAATTTGAATCATGAAGGTTCATTTACAGATTTCTTATAAATGGATGATGTAAATGGAGTGAATATAGTTCTTTCATTTAATTTCATTTCTTTCATTTTGGTGCCATACTTTGTGGCACTCAGGGCTTACTCCCAGCTCTGTGCTCAGAGGTCACTTCTTCAGGTGCTTTGGGAACCCAATCGGAGTCACTAGCACACAAAGCAAGTACTTTAACCCTTGTACTCTCTCTCTGACCCCACAGGACAGTATTATAGGTATATTTTCTCTTCCTTATGGTTTCTTAATACTGTTTCCTTTCCTCTAGCTTACTTTATAGTAAGAACACGGTATATATTGCATAGAAAACAAATCATGTGCAAACAGTGTAATCATATTATTGGACCGTTTTTTGACCTGCATTATGAGTAGCACTCTAGTGTTTACAGTCAACATCAGGCTCTAAACAGTTAAGTTTGGGTGGTGTCAAGAATTCTATGTGGGTGGGGGGCGGGGGCAGCTCGGTGGCAGAGCACCGGCTTGCAGGAAGCAGGCCATGAGCTCAACAACCAGCACTGCTCTATGTGCCAAGTGTTCACCCAGTGGTCCTGGAGATGTTGGGGATCCTGGGACCAAACCAAGTGCATGACCTCCTGCATGGGCAAGCAAGAATGGACGAGCACTGGGCGGAGCAATAGCCCAGCGGGTAGGGCCCTTTGCCTTGCACGTGGCTGGCCCATGCCAGCCGGGTTTGATCCCTGGCATCCTATATGCCCCCGAGCACCGCCGGGAGTAATTCCTGAGTGCAGAGCCAGGAGAAACCCCTGAGCATTGCCGGGTGTGACCCAAAAAAGCAAAAAAAAATAGAAAGAATGGATGAGCACTAATGCTAAGGAGTGCTGACCCTGGGCATCACAGCCACCAGCAGAGTGGACAGAAGGAAGAAAAGTGGCACTCAAGAATTTTGTTTTTTTTTTTTTTTGCTTTTTTTGGGTCACACTCGGCGATGCTCGGGGGTTACTCCTGGCTCTGCACTCAGGAATTACTCCTAGCAGTGCTCGGGGGACCATATGGGATGCCAGGGATTGAACCCGGCTGGCATGGGCCGGCCACATGCAAGGCAAATGCCCTACCGGCTGGGCTATCATTCCCCAGTCCTCCTATATCAGCCTTGGGAGCTCCCAGGGGCTGCCTCTGCAGAGCGAAGGCCAGAAGGAAACCTTGTCTAGACTCTAGCACAAGACAGAGCTGCATGTGTGGCCTCGGCATCCCAAGTGGCTTCTCTAACCACAGTTTCTTCATAGACACCCCACCCTGCCACATACACCCACAGACATTGACTTCCTGTCCTCTCCAGAATGCCAGAGCTGTTTCCCTCCATGGTGCCTATGGAGGGAACCTCTCCTTTCTCCACAGCCTGTCACGATCCCTGCGAAACAGCATCAGTAGGTCTTGGGTTTCAAACAGCCATAGAACCCTGTGAGCAGAGCCTAGTCACAATCAATACATTCTGGGTCTAACAGACTTAGATCAAATTGACACTGATGATCAAGCCAAGTGCTGAAAACACAAAGTGTCCAAAGAGACTCTGAACTAATAGGGAGGAAGATAAGTTAGGAACCAAAAAACTAAGAGTTCAAAAGACATTCATTCAAAATGACATATATGCTTCACATTTTCAGTTAAACTAATTCCTTGGTATTTGATTTTCTGTGGCACAACTGTAAATGGGATCTTTTTAAGTATCCCTTTCTTCTCTTTCATTATTTGCCTATAGGAAAGCCATTGACTTTTGGGTATTAATTTTGTACCCTGCCACTCTACCTTAGGAATCTATTGTTTCTAGGAGTTTTTTGGTGGAGAGTTTGGGTTCTCTAGGTATAATATCATGTCATCCGCAAATAGTAATAACTTGACTTCTTCCTTGCCTATTTGGATGACCTTATTGTCCTTTTCTTCCCTGATAGCTATGGAAAGTACTTCCAGGAATATATTGACTAGAAGTGGTGAGAGTGGACAACCTTGTCTTCTCTGAAAAACTGAAAAGAGCTTTCAGTTTTCCCCCATTGAGAATGATGCTTGCTGTTGGCTAATGTCATACACAAAAGTCAGATCAAATGAATTAAAGATCTCAACATTAGATGAGAATCTATAAGGTACATTGAAGAAAACATAGGCAAAACCCTCTACAACACTGAAGCTAAAGGCATCTTCAAAGATGAAACACCACTGACAAAGCAAATGGAAGCAAAGATAAACATATGGTATTATATGAAACTGGAGAGACTTCGCAGACATTGGGCAGAGCTGCTACTGGCTCTCCCTGTGCCCAGCCGCTCATGAGGCACCCGGGAGGGATGGCGGGTTCTAGCCCTAGCCAGCCACCCCAGCAGAGCCTCACAACAAGCCAGACCGACCCCCACTCCATGAGGGCCTCCATTTTCCACATCCGGACTTCCCTCTCGTCAGAACTTCACCCAGCAGACCAGCCTATCACAGCCCGGCTCACATGGCCGCATAGCGCCGCGCAGTTCATCAATAAATGCTGGATTCTGAGATGACTACAAGAGTATGCTACCCGCACAGCAGAGCCTGGCAAGCTACCCATGTTGTATTTGATATGCCAAATACCAGTAACAATTATAGCCCTCATTCCCATGACCTGATGGAATGGTTTGAGGCTCTTTATGTTCCTGGAGCAAGCAGGTGCCCTTGGGCTCTACTAGCATGAGACAGGACATAGGGAGATGTTACTGGTGCCCGCTCGAGCAAATTGATGATGAATGGGAAGACAGTGATGCAGTGATTATATGAAGCTGAAAAGCTTTTGCACCTCAAAAGAAATGGTGACCAAGATACAAAGACAGCCACAGAATGGGAAAGAATATTTACCCAATACCCATCTGATAAGGGTTCTACTGTCCAGCTTCTACCTTAGTCTCTGCCTAATATCTTTACTATAGCTGATCCCTGCAACTTTTCTCTTTTCTAATTAAAGCAAGAAACCACTGGGGGCCCAGAGATAGTACAGTGGGTAGAGTTCACAGCCAATTTAATTTTCCTGAGCCCTTCCACCAGTGGTCCCTGAGTAAAGAACAGGGGAGTAATCCTGGTATCCCAAGATGACTGGGTGTCCCATTTGCCAAGGCAGATTGTGACTGTGGATACGAAGAAAACTGGACCTGGGAAGAAATCTTTAAATTGTTTGTTCAGTTAGAAAAATAAGAGACACACTGTACAAAGTCTAGAGAGAAAAGCAAAACATGGAGAAAACAGCTCCTGCTCCAGGGACAGCCCTGGGAACGTGCTCATTCCCTCCCAGTCCTCCTGCTTGTTTGTGTATGAGGATGGAGATTAAACAATTCTGGTACTCTGACCTTCTCGCCCCCTGCAGAGAGCAGAGAATGATTCAATCCATTGTCTTTCATTACTTGCTGCAAACACTGTTCAGAAAATATCAGGAGCACCGCATGCTTGTTTAGGGGAATCAAACACTCCTGAAAATGGGGGCAGTGATGATTTTCAGAGGACCAGTAAGCGAGAGGACAGTCTGGGGATGGTGGCAGGGAAGCCAGACCAGGCTCTGGGAGCTCTTGGAGCTGAGAAGCCCTAAGTTCCTTGCACCCTCCTTAGAGCTGCCTTCACCATCAGTCCCCGCCACCTTCTTGCCAAACCAGGGTCCTTCACGGTCACTTTTTTTTTTTTTTTTTTTTGGGGGACTCACACTGGCGATGCTCAGGGGTTACTCCTGGCTCTACACTCAGAAATTACTCCTGGCGGTGCTCAGAGAGTCATAGGGGATGCTAGGGATCAAATCTGGGTCCGCTGCATGCAAGGAAAACACACACCTGCTGTTCTATTGCTCCGCCCTCCCCCCCACTTTTAGGAACCCTTCAGCTATGCTTAGAAGCCTTTGGGCAATTCTTCCTAGATAAGTAGGGAGGGGGTTGTTGGCAAGAGACAGGGAGGTCATGATGTATGCCTGCTAGCAAGAAACGAAGGTTCCGGAATGCCAGTTTGGAACTTGTACTTCCTTGAGTGTCTTGAGTGACTTGGAGTCTCTTGCCAGGTGAGTTAAAGACACACCCTTCAGATAGCAGGATCCATTCGGGGTCAAGAAATAGGGATTTGAAGGAGCAAAGTATGAGGTGAGGCATTCCCACTGGGCCCCTAGGGGGCGCTGTGTGTAGGAGGTGGGTAGCCCGAGAGGGCACTGTCATTTATTACATCCTGTCCCACATTCCTATCTGCCAATCACTGCTAAGCAGATCTTGAAGCATGCTAGATGCAGGGTGTGTGATCCTAAGTTTTTTTTCTGTTTCTTTTTTAAGTTGGGGGGCACACCCAGCTGTGCTCTGGGCTTACTCTCAGTTCTGTACTGAGGGACCACTGTGGAAAAGCTCAGGAGACCTAAATTGGCTGTGAGCACTACTCACTGTACTACCTCTCTGGCCCCCAATGTTGTTTTAATTAGAATGGAGAGACGTTACAGGGATCAGCTCTAATGTAAGATAATAGACAGTGACCAAGCTAGAAGCTGGACTGTAAATTCCTTTCAAAACAGGCTGGGCAGTGACCTGGAGCTGATAAGCCCTGGGGTCACACAGACTCAAAATCAGACTGAAACTGGCGCTGCCTGTCTGAGCTTGTTTTTTCTGGCCCCTCTGGTACCTTCCTTGACTCTTAGTCTTCCATGACCTTTAGTGAAATCAGGAGTTTCCACTATTTTTTTTCTGGGTGAGAGGAATGTCACCCCCTCTGCTCCACTGAAACTTTCATTGAACTCACCAAATCCTCTCTCTGCAAAAAGCAAAAAGATCAACTCATCACATCACAATGGACATTGCAGGCGTCCAATGATCACTTTCCCCCTTTAGTTTCCAGGAGGTCATGGAATTCCACTTCTCTGCTCCATGCTCCCTTCCAGGGCTGCATCTTCCTCCCTCATTCCCTCCTCTAAACGTCAGGTGTCCCAGGATCAGCCTCTTCTCTGTCTACACCCTCTTTATAAGAGACCTTCACTAGCCTGGGAGTTGTAAACATCACTGATTTGCTGACAGCGCCCAGGCATCCTGCTGTGCCCCATTCAGACCTTTGTCCTGAACACCGGATTCTCCCAGGCAGAGTGCCTATGTGGCACCCACCTGGTGCTGAGAAACCAGCTGGATGCCCAACATGACCACAGCGTGACCTAACGTCTCACTTCTCACCCTCCCATGTATACCCGTTGGCCAACAAAGCCAGCTATACGTAGGCATCCAAGAGGATGCGCTGGCCTGCTCTTCACTCTCCTCAATGTTCCACCCTCCCGCCCGGCTTCCTCAGCCTCTCAGTGTTAGGCAGTATCCTTCCCTGGTCACCGTGCTGGACAATCAGCCCACCCTGAAGAGATGATATGGGCAGCATGGCTCAGATATCCAGGACAGCTTCCTGGGGACCTTCTCAAATAAGTTATGTCCCCAGTGACATTTGCTTGGCGAAGCCCTGTCCAACACATCTCCTTAACTTCTCTGTTCAGAGGGCCAGTGAGATAGTACAGTGGGTAAGGCACTTGCTTTGAACATAACTAACCTTGGTTTGATCCCAGCACCTCACAGAATGCCCCAAGCACTGCCAGGGAAGATTCCTGAGTGCAGAGCCAGGGGTAAGCCCTGAACACCCAGGTGTGCCCCCAAAACAAAACAAAGAAACAATTTTCTTCAGATTGCATAAATCTTGAATATTTTGGAAATTGTAGAAAAGTGTACATAATTTTTTTAAAGTGTCACGGAGCAAAGATTAGTATTAGTAGCATTACTATTTTGGTCCAACACTTTGCCATTCTCTTCGTGCAAGATTGAACTTCTAAACAGGTTACTTTCATTGGTTTTTCTCTTCATTCTAACATGCCTTAAAGAGCTTGCTTTTATTGTCTATGGTTCCTGGGAAAATTTCTGTCCATATTAATAGTATCTTTGATGTCTGTACCATAAGTGACTTTATCAATGAGTATTTAGGTTGTTCTTTTGCAGATCTCCGCAGATCTCACAAGATCTGTAAATACTCACAAGATGGTGTGAAGAATGGTTTCTTTCTCGGCTGGTACGATGGTACAGTGTGTAAGGCATTTGCCTTGCATACAGCCAACCTGGGTTTGCTCCCTGGCATCACATATGACCTCTAAGCCCTGTCAGGGAGTGATTCTGGAGCACAGAGCTGGAGAAAGCCACGTGCACCAGGAATAAGCTCTATGCATAAGAACAGATGAAGCTTTAATTCCTATGTTTCAGAAACATGCTTTAAGCAAAACTACTCTGCTATGCTTGATCCTCTTTAAAAATGTGTCCTGAGTATACGTGAGCCAACACCTCAAGTCTCAACCTGGTGTGGCAGGTCCTGCACTCTGCACCTCACAATAGCCCTGGCAGTGTTCGAGACATGGTTTTTGCTTTTACTTGGATTAACTTCTGTTCCCTTGCCTTCCAGTCTGCTGCAAATCCTGCCATCTACATGTGGGATACCACGCAGCCCTTGCCACCACCACCTGCACAGAACTCCTTTGATGGTAATGTACCTGTGAGTCACATGTGGAAGTGGTTACAAATTCTTTTTTTTTTTTTTTGGCTTTTTGGGTCACACTCAGCAATGCTCAGGGGTTACTCCTGTCTCTGCACTTAGAAATTTTTCCTGGAAGTGCTCAGGGGGCATATGGGATGCCAGGGATCGAACCCGGGTCGGCCGTGTGTAAGGCAAACAACTTACCTGCTGGACTATCACTCCAGCACCTATATATTATATTTTTTTATCTTGACCACAATGGGCAATGTTCAGGGGCTATTCCTGGCTTAGCACTTGAGGGACCAAACAGTGCTGTGGTTTGAACCAGGGACTCCTGTTTGTAAATCATAAGATCCAGCTTAAAAGCGATCTCTCCAGCCCCAGATTCTTAATTTACAGAGTAATACAGTAATGGTACAATCGCTGTATCCTGTCTACTGGATGGATACAAAGCCAACAATAAGTACCAGAGCAAACTTTAACCAACTCCATTGAATAACATGAATTCAACGCTAAGTCCCTTAAGGTGAGTCCAGTTAATACATAAACTAGATGAGAGTGTACAAGGTGACAGGGCAGGCTCAGGACTGCATTGTGGGGTACACTGACTGCATTGTGAGTACACATGACTGCATTGTGGGGGTACACATGACTGCATTGTGGAGTACACATGATTGCATTGTGGGGTACACATGACTGCATTGTGGGGGTATACATGACTGCATTGTGGGGGTACACATGACTGCATTATGGGGGTACACATGACTGCATTGTGGGGGTACACATGACTGCATTGTGGGGGTATACATGACTGCATTCTAGGGGTACAGATGACTGCATTGTGGGGTACACATGACTGCATTGTGAGTACACATGACTGCATTGTGGGGGTATACATGAGTGCATTGTGGGGTATACATGACTG
Source organism: Cryptotis parvus (assembly GCA_021461705.1). NCBI lineage: Eukaryota > Metazoa > Chordata > Mammalia > Eulipotyphla > Soricidae > Cryptotis > Cryptotis parvus. The sequence goes on from JAJIBD010000186.1 coordinate 42,471, forward strand.
CATTGTGGGGTATACATGACTGCATTGTGGGGTACACATGACTGCATTGTGGAGTACACATGACTGCATTGTGGGGTATACATGACTGCATTGTGGGTATACATGACTGCATTGTGGGGTACAGATGACTGCATTGTGGGGTACAGATGACTGCATTGTGGGGGTATACATGACTGCATTGTGAGTACACATGATTGCATTGTGGGCGTACACATGACTGCATTGTGAGTACACATGACTGCATTGTGAGTACACATGACTGCATTATGGGAGTACATATGACTGAATTGTGGGCATACACATGACTGCATTGTGGGGTACAGATGACTGCATTGTGGGCGCATACATGACTGCATTGTGAGTACACATGACTGCATTGTGGGGGGTATACATGACTGCATTGTGAGTACACATGACTGCATTGTGAGTACACATGACTGCATTGTGGGCATACATATGACTGCATTGTGGGCATACTGACTGCATTGGGGATGACTGACATGACTGCATTGTAGGGTACACATGACTGCATTGTGGAGTACACATGACTGCATTGTGAGGGTATACATGACTGCATTGTGAGTACACATGACTGCATTGTGGAGTACACATGACTACATTGTAGGGGTACAGATGACTGCATTGTGGGCGTACACATGACCGCATTGTGGGGGTATATATATGACTGCATTGTGAGTACACATGACTGCATTGTGGGGTACACATGACTGCACTGCGGGGTATACATGACTGCATTGTGAGTACACATGACTGCATTGTGGGGTACACATGACTGCAGGCGGCATGACTGCACTGCGGGGGTGTACATGACTGTATTGTGAGTACACATGGCTGCATTTTTACCTTTTATCCTGTTTGCTGAGGACACTTTGAAAACAGATCTCAAAGAAATGTTAAGAGAATCCAGATTAAAATACTATGTGTGGAAAGCGGCTACTTTATACCATTCTCCTAGATGTGGGAGTTTCTACTCAGTCAACATTGTTTTTGAAGTTTATACAAGGAAAACACACACGTAACAAGCAGCGGTGGCGGTTCACAGGACAAGAGAACATGCCTCTCGGGGAAGACACACATTCCACTGCCCACCTCTAACGGGACCTTCAAATGCCTAAATCATGGCCTCACTGTTCACTTTTACAACAGAAACTGCGTTTCCTCGGTCCATCACTTCAATATCACCAAACATTTGCTTTGGCTTCAGCTGTTTCCCATATGTCAGCTGGAAGAATGGTTACATTTGCAATATTGATTCAGGACAAGAATAGGTTCTATAAAAAGTCCCATTATTGTGCAGTTACAAGGATATCATTAAAAACAAAATTAATGGAGGCCCATCTCTACTTAAGACAGAATAAAGCCTCATTCCACAAACTCCGGCATATTACACAGCAGCATGTATAGAAGGCAACAAAGCAGCAATTTTTATTATTATCTATGTAATCTGGGATTTAGGCTTCTAATGAAGGCAGATGGCAATAAATTTCTTCACCAGTGCTCAAGGCAAGAGGGTGATGAAAGCCCTTTCAAATTGTGGCAGCCATATGCTGACATGGATATTTACATTCGATTATTCCAGGCAGGACAATGTGGATAACCAATTTCATTAGCCTTCTTGGAATCCTTCTAAACAAAATCCGTGTGGCAATGCCAGCTTTTTTATCAGGTGTGTTTTAATTATTTTGCAATTCATAATTTCAAACCAGGCTAGTAAGGAAAGTTTAAAAATTAAGGTAGAAAAAAAATATGCTGTTTCCCAGAAGGAAACCACATGTTTCAAGTTTTCTTCTCCAAAATGATTTTGTTTTTATTTTAAGGGCCACCAAACAATTTAATTTCAAATTTCGTTTCTCTTTCATGCCTGAAATTTGCACTACAATAGTTCACGGAAATGTTCACTCTCGGTGGAAGAAACTCTGATAAGCTGCTTTCTGAACAAAGGGAAAATTTCGATTTGGAACAGATTGTTGCAACGTTGGCAAAATTCAAGAGCGGAGATAATCATGCTTTGAATTCTCCCACATGGCCAGCTCGTTTTCTTTTTATATTTTTTTTCAGAATAGATTTAGTAGCTTCTAAATAAGAATTTAGGAAGAAAAATGATGAAAAAGACTTTCCATCTCTGCCACACAAACGCTTTTCAAGACATACATATTTTTCATTTTTTCAAGTAAATATTTTGTCCAGAATTTGACATGGTATAAATAAACATGTCTGTTCATGGTCTTGCTCACTTGTTATAGAGCTTCTCCAGAAACGGGCTCTGTGAGGAAACCCTTCCCTTGATCAGTTACAAGAGAACACACCACACCACGGTGTCTAGACAGTGAGATTTCCATCCTTCCTCTCAAACGGACCCCTCCACACTCAGACATGGTTTATTCAAGACTCTTCTCTTACAAGCTTCCCGAGTTCTTAGCTGTTGAGCACAAGGCTCTCTCGTATTTGATTTTTACCTTTTTTGAAACTGATTTTTATGGATCAAAGTTCTGCAATTTACTGTTAATGGTGGTTTCCTGCACACATCAATCTCACAAGACTCTACCTTTTGTTTTCTGTAAGTTTGAACTAAACTGGAGATAAAAATATAGCCTATCCGCCATGGAATTTCAGAAAGAAAATAAAGCAACTTTTTATAGAGACTTAATCCAAGTCTTCATGGTGCAGCTTCTAATTTTTCAGTTCTATGATGGTGTAACAGCGACATACATTTGGTGGTAAAACACCACAAATGTTGAATTTTGGACTCTTCCTTCCTGTCTGGCAATCTGCAATGTAGGCAGTCTCTCATGATGCCAGAGCCCAGAGATCGCAGGGATAAAGCAGTATCTAATGACTAATTTTCAGTAACTGAGGCATAATCTGGTCACCTTCATTATGAAGTAGACTGTGTGTTAGATGATTCAGCCAATAGCAGGGCCATGTCAATTTTCTGACCACACATAAGCTAGGCCAGTCTAAAGGAGGAGCTTCGTAGGTCAGGAACACTAGATGAAGTTTGGAATATTACCAGGCCATAATCTCACTGTAAGCTAAGGAAAGACTTGTCCTTGAAAGGACATTGTTCCTCCAGCAGATGGAGGGACCAAATTCCTAGATCATGTGAGCCTTTGAACCAGAATTCATTGGCCCCCATTTCAAGAGCCATGCTGATCCCAGTCACATCCTTTAATACTTGGTTGCTGTCATTGCCAAATAACATGAAAATATTAGAAGAAAGCATTTGCCAACGAGGGTACAATTGAGCCCCACAATGACAGAAAAGTAAGTCTGCAGCATGGGTGCTGTGGGAGTTTCTCTGAGGGAGTCCAGGAGGGGTGAAAACTCAGTGTACTCAGGTCTCTGACCAGAGAGAAACACGGGAGAGATCGACCCTGACTCCTGTCACCCAGTCTGATTGCTCAGGGCCAGGGTGTCCGATCTTTAGCCTACAGACAAGGCCAGGCTGACACCCAGCCAGGCTAAGGGATACTGTACTTTTGTGGACAACCTCTGGAAGACAGCCAGCACCCTTACTCTGGGCAAATACAGCCTTCCTACCCACCCTTTCATATAGGAACCCTGGTCTTCCTTAATGACCTGCACACATTCTTATGTACTTTGGATAATTACTCCTTGTCTGTTGTTTATGTGGGGGATACTTTTTCTGTCTCCCCCATTTTGGTGTCTCTTGCATTTTTTTTTATTCCAGTCACAACTTTTTGGTGGTTGTTGAATGATCCGAATGCACAGATATCACTTCTCACACCTGCACTTATTCATCAAGTATCTCTCTCCACCCCCGACACACACAAGTGAGGCAATATTTTCCTATTGACACACAAATCATTTTCAGTAAAATTTTTAAGAATTCCTAATTTTGCTTAAAGCCATTTCAGAATTCATAGTGCCATCATGTCTAGGCCACATTGAGAGTGAGCCAGTGCTCGGTTGCGGTATGAACTGTGTGGCTCCAGCCCCAATTCTAGCCCTAAGTTAGTTCCAATATCTGAAACGTTACCCTGAGAGTTATTTGGATTATTTTATAAAGAAATGACTGAATTAAATGAGGTGGTTAGGGGTGGATCCACATTCAATTTGAGTCTGGTCTTTGAAAAAGACAGAAACTCTGGATAGACTCTTGAGAGAACCAAGTAAAGATACAGGGAGCAGATGATTATGGAGAGAGGCGTCAGAATGGAGCCCATTTTACCAACAGCTTCATCTTGGACCTTCTGCCTCTGAAACTAGGTTCTGTTGCTTAAAGCTCCTCAGTTTGCTATGGCAGTCCTAGCAAGCAAATATACTATCCTAAAGCTATTTTGTTTGTTTTCTGATCTGTGACTCAACCTAAGTTTTGCTCATTCTATTTGGTTGCTACAAAAATATTGTGAGCTTTTATTTAAGCCAAACTGGATTTCACATCTTCAGTCTTCCTTGAGACAAAGCAGCCTTGAAGTGATTTCCTTATTTCTGGGCTCCATTTTCCCCTTTCGGGACCCCAGCTCCCACTGGCCACTACTGTAGAAATCAGGCAGACTGTGGGAGGACTCAGAAGGAAAGTCCCCACAATAGTTGCTGCACAGAAAGTTCTCAGTAAATGCCTCTCTTGTCCCTCTGGTCCCCCGACCAAACAGAAACCCCAAGGCCTGCTGGCAGTCCGAATGAAGCACTGAGCACTCTACCTGCAAGAATTCTGACGATACTAATAACCTCCCACTTTCCTTGAGTAAACAAGAAGGGTCTTTCAATTTTATGCTGAATTTCTTTTTTTTTTTTTTTTTTAATTGAACCACTGTGTGATAGACCATTACAAGATGCTGAATTTCTTAAATGATCCAACAGCAATTGCGTTGCTGGGTCCTACACACACAGTCTAGAAAACATCCTTTGCTAAACCACAAGAAGTGATTATCCGAATGGAGGTACAAAGCACATGATTAATTGTATGAGTGAAAAGCAGTAAAAGCTAATGAAAAGCAATGTTTTAACACTCAGTTTGTGTTGGCCCTAGTCCAGACACACTGGAAATGAAATCAACTGTTCTTGCCACCAACCCTATGAGGTAGGTACCATTTTAACCATACAAAACATAGCAAAGAGGAAATCCAAGGCTTGGGAAACCCAACACTTAGGAGTTGAGAGCATGAAGCGGGAGGAGGGTTCCCCAAGGATGGAAGTCCTGAGGTATGGGGAAAGGACCCTGAGGGCAAAGAGCACAGATGGGGATGTAGGAAGGTACCAGCATGCCCAAGGGTCAAGTACTAGGGGACTACCTAGGGCTATAAACAGGGTAATAGTAGGAGGAGACTGGGAGCGCCAGGGCCATGAGAATCAGAGACATGGCCATCAGTGTGGGAGTCTGTGTGAGCACTGTGCCCTTCCATATATTTAGGGGAAACATACATAATTTCCCCTAAAATGGTGGTAATCGACTACTTCTACTGTCCTATTCAGAGTTCTTGCATTAAATCAGTGCTCTTAAAATTTTCCAGGGCATATTTCACAGTCTTCATTATGGAGGACAGCAGTGTTCTGTATTATGTGAATTTTGAAGAGTGGTGTCTATGCCATTAGAAACTAAATTATTTAAAAATTGGTATTTATTTTGGAACAACACTCCTTAAAACCCACAACACTTCAATATGAATAACATTAAAATTTGTTTTAAAAAGTTCAAATAAAGAACGTCTAGTGAGAAGAATGGCACTTTCTCCCCCTAAGTTTATAGGGAAACAGGTCAATTCTTGGACCTTGGCCTGCATGCAATCTGTCATAACATCATACGTCACATAGTCTCTAGAAGCTCCACTGTGTCCTCATGGGAGACGAGAGTTCTATATGCAAATAGCAACTCTGCATTGTTATAAACATAGGCTGGCCTTGTCGGAGTGCCAGGAACACACACAGCCATCCTCCACTCTACTTGGTGGCCGCTAATCTAGAACTAATGATTTTTCAGGATGGAGAATGAGACTGAACACAAAACCCTCGAATGCTCTGCACAGAGTCTCTCTTGTTTCTCTTGTTCCCTTGTCCAAACAGAAACCCCAAGGTCTGCTGGGAGCCCAAGTGAAGAACCGACCTATAATAATATAGGTATTATTCTTATACTTGTAAGAATAATAACCTCCCACTTTCCTTGTGTAAACAAGAAGGAAAAATAATTTTAAATTATTTTTTAAGTTGAACCACCCTGTGACAGACCATTATAAATAGACTAAGGAATCTTTAGTACTTCCCACTTAAAGTCTTTTCTAAGATGCCATTCTCTCCTGGGATGAGAGAGAGAAACCCAGCCCTCACAAAATATGTGAATATGTTTCCCCTCATAAGGTTACTTAACTTGCAAAATGAGAGAAAAAACCCACCAAACTTCATCCCATCTGTTTTCCTCCTTGGGGCCGCACCTGCATGGTTGAAGGCACGATAACAATCAACCGGGATTTCAGGGCCAGTTGATGGATTATATCAGAGGGGGTTTTCAGTGAAGAGAAGTGAAACCTCAAGAATGTAAATCTGACATACAGGATACTCAACAAATGACAGAAATGGCTTCCCCAGCCCGCACACTCATTTCCTCCAGAACAACAACAAAAAAAGATGCTAATTAAGAGCCATATCTAGGGACCCAGAAGGAAGCACCACCTCCTCCTGACACCAGGCTGAAGCAGCGTGTTGATGAGATCTTCCCCTTAGAAAGGCGGGTTGGGACTATAACCATCCCCTTTCCCCCCCTTTTCCTTCCCCCTGAGAGGGCTTTATGCATTTTCAGGCACTTGGCAGGTACTGAAGCAAACAAGAACTGGTATCTTATGATCGAATAGAAACAAATGAGCAGTTTACAGTGATCTTCCAGGAACACTAACTCTGCAGTGGGGAAGCGTGAGCTGGTGAGGGGTGGAGACCTTCTGAGGAGTGGACATCTTGTCCACCAGCCTGAAGGGTGGGACCATCCGCCACCTGGCTCAAGAACTGTGTCATGGGGAAAAGGTGGGGAGACATCTGGAGTAGCTCTAAGCTGCTTGAGACACCCTGGTAGCAAAGACTACCCCAAGGAGTGTGTGCTTAGCTGGGGAGACAGAGCACAGAATAGGTGCTCCCCACTGTGCTGCTCCCCACCCCATTAGAACACAGCTGGGGTCTCCAGCGAATTTCCCCCTCAAACAAGTCTGTTCCTAAAAAGACTTCCTCCTTGTTACTGTACATAGCAAAACAAGCTCTTACTCTTTGTCTTTGGGCTAAAATGACCCAACTCATCATCTGAAGACATCTAGAAGACTCCCTTACAGAAAAGAAATGCTCCGAGAAACACTTTTGCTTCAGTTGGTACTCATTCATTCATTTAACCCGGGGATGTTTCTGACACTCTTTACTCCACACTCCCCTGGCCTGACATTCTCAATTGCCTCCTGGCTTCCTTCCATCTGGGACAATGAGAATTACTGGTTGACAGCACCAAATCCACCCCAGAGGTTTGCAGTTCTCAGAGGAGGGGGTGTCTGCCCAGTAGCAGAGGGGAAACAGATCCTCTGGGGGGCTGGAGTTGAGTGTGCCTCTATCAAATACCACTACTACAGCTACTACTATAGCTCAGTGTGCCTCTGTCAACTACTACTACTACAACTACTACTACAGCTCATTGTCAACTACACGAATGCAATAAACTGTTTGTGAGCAGGGAGAAGCACAGGGAAGCGGTGGAGAAGCCCACCCAGGTGGGATGAGCTAGAAGGTGTTGGGTAATGGGGTGGGAGGAATTTCTGGAACTGAGGACAAGATGGAAGGCATACATGAAGGCACGTGCTGAATTTGTCTGCAAGGTGGGGGAACCCAAGCAGTACCCAGGGTGCTTGGGGAACATGCTCAGAGGTAACCGACCTAGGTAGGCAGGCTGTACATTTCAATGCTTAGTTAAGCCTATTGATGCAGCTGCTGGGGGCCAGCAAGGCCACTGTAGTGATTCTGTGGCGATGTCTTGGGTCAGCAGGAATGCCAAGTATCAAATTGGCAATCTCATGAGTGCCAGGCCCACACTCCAGCTCTCTGAGCATTCTCCCAAGCCCCATGTGCATATTCTCATAGCATCCACAGTGAAATCCTTTCTACACCATTCTCAGGCTTTGTGGAAACTCAATCCCACCGACTCTACCTCGACAGTTTCCCAGTGCTCATCCACGGTTCACATGGACTCACACCACAAAATGCTCAGTGGCTGGGAAAGCTGGTGGGACCCCACTGGGGGCTCAGAGAGACTGTGGTGGCTCTCGGTCTCCCAGAGGCTCTCAGCCCCTTCTCCTGACATAACTGGAGCATGATCTCCTGGCACAAGTGCTAGATACTCAGCAAATGTCCGATCAGCCAAACCAGAGTTAACATCTGGAGATTCATCATTTTCCAGGTGTAGTTCTAAATGCGTGACGTGGATTAATTCCATCACTCGCTGCAACCACACCAGGTGTTCACTACTTGCATTTTAAACTTAGCAAACCGAGACAGAAACTAAGGGCAGGGGACATGGGAGGGGGACATCTGTGCTGCTGGGGACTGAACCTGGGTCATCTGTGTATAGGCCTGAACCCTCGTATTACCTCTCTGGTCCTGATTCCAAACCCTGCCTCTCTCTGCTCTTATGGGGCCTTCTCTGTAGAGAGAAGAGAGTCATTTCTGGAAACATTGGCTGCTTCATCGTTTCTACACCTGCCCCCAGCGGGTAGCATACTCTGCACAGAGCAATGGCTTTGTCCTATGTGCCTGCACAATCTCACAGAACCCGCCTGCAGGCTTGAAAGAAAACACTCAGAGCCAGGCACACACACTCCTCACTACCACAGAAGGCTGGGATTTAAAGACATGCCAAAGGCAACAGACACAAGCTCTGTCCACCCCACTTAATAGTGGGTGTGGAGGGCCTGATGGTCACAGAGGGAAGCGACAGTGTTGACAAATAGCCCTTCCCCCACTTGCACAAATGTCTGGGGGGGACAAGGCTGGGCCAGGAGACTGCTGCAATGTCCCAGCAACCAGGACCTAGACAGGCAGGGCCTAGGTGTGGCTGGGGACAACAAGGCTAAGGGCCCTCAAGACGAGGCGCCTTCCTGCAGCAGGAATCCAAGGGCGTTCTGGTCCCGCAGGCTGGGCTGCAGGAGAACAGAACAGGTTTAGAATATTTCTAACGCACTCTTGACTGGGAGATTTTCTGACTCCTCACACACAGAGAAAACTTTTCACATTAGAAACAAGGCTTGGGAGAGAGAAGAGGGCAGGGCACATACACAGAATGTGCTTGATTCAGGTGTGACCCCCAGCACCACATCATGCCCTGGGCATCACCAGGTATAACTTTGCACCCTGGGACCCTTGCATCGAACCATGGCTGTGTCATCAGAGGAGTGGCTCCCAGGGTCTCCTGAGGTCCAACAGGAAAAGGAAATAAAAGCCCCACAATTATACCAACATGCACAATAAAATTAACACTAAGGTAAACATCAAAAGGGCACAGGGAAAATTGAGAAGGACCCAGGCAGTGAGTGTGATGAGAGGAACAGCGAGGTGACCGGAGGGCGAATGTCCGTGTGTGAAGCCAACAGCACTGCAGGACTCCGAGGCTGAAGCTAACAGCATTGAAGAACACAAGTGAAGGCTGCGAATCTCTCTCCCAGCTCAACACACATCTTTTCAGGAAAAGAAATCAACGTAAAGCCCAAATTCTCAGCAGTGCATGCAGCGGTGTTGTGGACAGCCCCTACGGATTCTCCGGGTCTGTCCCGGCCGAACACAGAGCTGCTTTGACAGTGGGTTACTCCACACTGCCTTCCTTCCTACTTCCTCACCTGTTCCCCCAAGGATGAACTCTGAGCATTATGACAAAACCAGTTAACACTGAATTCATTTCTCAGAACCGTGCCAGAGGAGTGGATGTCTGTTTTTATAATCTCTGAGGAAGAGTCTTGAGAGTGTTTGCATGCAGAGCTAGATCATGGGTAACAGCAAAAGCAACAAATGGAGAGATGTTAGAAACCAAAACCTGGGGGTCGGAGAGCTAGCGCAGTGGCTGAGAGCACATTTTTGCATGCAGGTGTCCTAGATTCAATCACTGGCATCTCACGCGCTCCAGAGCAACTGCTGGAGGGGCTCCCTGAAGCACAGAGCTGGGGTAACTCTTGAGCACAACCTCCTGTGCCCCACCCTAAAACCAGCCAACCAAATATACATATGAATACTTCCCTCCAGAGAGAATGTGGAGGCTGGGAAAGCATTTCTGGGAGCAGGGGGACAAGAGAGAGGGTGCTGGGCAAGGGGACAGGGTAAAGCAAGCGGAAGTGCTGAGCTGCACAGAGGAGCAGAGAGGGAACCGTGAGCACTGAATTGAAGATTTATGGAACGATTCTTTAACCTCTCAGCCGTGCCATCTGGAGAAAGATCTTGAGTCTAAGAAATAGTCTCAGATCTGTTCTCGAGCATGCATGGGTACGTGTTTTGCTTAATTTCGGGACACTTGGCCCTCTTCAGAAGCTTGCCCTCCCTAATATCCTGTCACAGCTCTCCTCATCCCCGGTGGTTTAGGGCCACTGGGGTGACCAGAGGGAGGTCTCTAAAAATGACTGGCCAGGGGCTTGCAGGACCCCTGGGATCTTAATTGTCCTTAGTAATTTAGTTCCCTCAGTGCATTTGATTCCCCTGGGGCAAGGGGTGGTCATCACCCTTTCTCAAAGCCATCCATCAGCTCACTTACTCCCCAGAGGACCAGTGATGCTCTCCTCCACTCCTCTGTCCTCCACTCAGGGATCTAGTACTTCCCTGGCATGTTTGAGGATGTGGGTGAGCCCCCTAGAATCACAAAAAGGACAAATAACTTTAAAGGGCTGTTTTCCTTAGCAACTCTCATAAAAGCCAACTGCGAAGTTTCAGGAATGTAGGGGACACTTGTTAAACACAGCTTTCCAGGCTGGAGCAATAGCACAGTGGGTAGGGCATTTGTTTTGCACACGGCCAACCCGGTTCGATCCCCGGCATCCCATATGGTACCTGGAGCAGTGCCAGGAGTAATTCCTGAGCGAAGAGCCAGGAATAACCCCTGAGCATTGCTGGGTGTGACAAAAAAAAAAAGCTGGCGAGAGAGTACAACAGGTGGGGTGTTTGCTTTGCACGTGGCTGACCCAGGCATCCCATTTTGTCCCCTAAACACACCCAGGAGTAAATCTTGAAAGCAGAGCCAGGTAACCCCTTTTTGGGTGGAACCAAAAAGCTAAAAAAAATTGAATACATGGAAGAGAGGGCTAGACAGCAGGTGGGGCAGGGCATTCGCCTTGCACACAGCTGACCCAGGTTTGATCCTGATCCCCTGCGCCCTTTATGGTTCCTCATCACCAACCCACTCCACCCCCTGAGCATCACCAGGAGCAATTTCTGGGTACAGAGCCAGGAGTAACCCCAGAGCATCGTTGGATGTGGCCCCCACCAAATGCTAGTATTACAGGGCCTGGGAGATAGGGCGGCCTGCGTTTGATCCCTGGGACTGCATGTTCCTGGTACTGCATGTTCCCAATAACCCTGAGCAAAAATCAAACCAAACAAAACCCCATACATATGTAAATATCATACATCCATTTCTATAAAGTATATTAAATCTCACAAGCTCTCATGTTAACTTTAAAAAATAATCTTAGAAAACAAGGTATCAGTGTTCAAAACTTCTTATTTCTTAATCATTGTACTTCACTGCTACCTGTGCTCAAGGTTATTTGTATCAATAAGGCAGAAACACTCGTCAGAGCTGTGGGAATGCACATTTCATGCAATTCTGTATTCAATACTGGCTTGTAAGTGGCCACGGTGGCACTATTTACACCATGCAAGTGGCAAATGCTTAAAACCTGGGCTTGGCGTGTTCATTTAATTTGTATGAAAGTGCTGGAGAAAATTTTACCAAGACAGATTAAGTCCAAGTGTGCTGTCTGTCTCGCTGTTACACAGCGCAAGGATAAATGCACCCAGCACTCAGGCTGGAACAACAGTCCGAAGGCCAAGGATAAGTGCATCCAGCACTCAGTCCGGAACTACAATACCTGGAGGGCACTTGTCTTATATGCATCTGACCCAGGTTTGATCCTGGCACCGCCTGGGCTTATCCCACTGTGCAGAGGATGCTACTGATGACAGATGGAAGCGCTGACGAGCATCTTCCTGACTTCACCTTCGTCTTATTAGTGAAAAAAAAAATCAAACACTAGCCACATTGAAATACATCCACTGATAGGTTGGTTATGAGTATAAGTACTTTCGCACATCCACAAAAGCATTCTCTCAGGACCAATGTACACTTTTAGTATTTGCAACTTGTGGGCCATGTATTTCTTATAGCATCAGCATGAAACCAACTTGTACATGGAAGATGCCATGTACATGTGTGTGAACATGTGCAAAGACACAGCCCTACCTGCACACATCCCACGTACCTCCCAGGTGTTAAACATTTACCAACACACACCATATATCACTCCCACAGCTCTTGTATTCGAAGTATTCCCTGGCCCTCAGACCAGTTCCCACACCCCAGTTTGGCACATAACAATGCCTGCTGATACGGCCCATCATACACTGCAGGCAGCTGTCAGTCAAACAGCCTTAGAGAATGGGAGGAAATCCTTCGCATTTATATGCCTTGGTGGGCGGTTCAGCTCTGCTCCCAAGCTCAGTCCCACTAGCTGGCAGTTTTCTTCCCCCCTACACCAGCATCACAACTGTTCTTAAGTCTTAGGGCAGTTCACAGAGACAACTACCTTTAAATGAGACCCAAATCTTACTGACTTTGATGGAAAAAACATGGCGCAGGAAGTTCCTTATTGGAACATGGACAAATTGTCTCTTGACGGTCCCCAGGCACTGAGTAGTTGAAAACAAATCTAAGTACACGTTTGTTTTGCCACACCAGTGACAAACTGGTTAATTGCTTCTTCATTTATTTTCAAAACTCTATGAGGCCTTCTTTTAATTCTGGAATTCCAATAGAAGACAATTCAGTTCACTCAAGTAGAGAATCAAAGTGCTATCTCAGTCAAAATTTTTTGAAAAGGAAGCCTCTTAATTCTCCCCTGGCCACCATAAAAACAAGTGTAATTGAAGTGATTATTGTTCTTCAATAATGAAACATAATGGATTCTATAATTTCCACCAGAAGCACACCACCAAATGAGTGCTTTTTTTTTTTTAACCTAACAACCCCTCCAACTCAGGATACCCTGTTACAAAGGATTTCCTGTAATTCTCTGGGAACATGCAACAGAAGTGAACAGTGAATTTAAATTTCTGAAAATATACAATCTAATTCAATGACATATCTTCAAAACCTTAATCTTGGCAAACACTTCTCTGCCTCCAAGTTCTTGATAACCTTTAAGCGATCCTTCACTCAATAATATTTCAGTCATCCCTCACTTGATGTATGTTTTAATTCTAAAACATCAATTATTATGATTTAAGAAAACCATAATGCGTGGAGACTACTGCAATGTCGATATCTGGCATGGTGAATCCAAATTATGGAATTCTGGAATGTCTGATGAGTACCCTCCCTCACAAGAAAAACACGATCTTACAAAACTGGAGGCTGGAGGCGAGCAGAGCACAGTCATCAACTTTCAGGTGCTTTCCAAAGTCAAAAGCAACCACCGACATACTCTCCTGATGGCACCTTTCAAAATTCCCTCCTCGAGAGAGACTGCTTCTGACTGCCCCTGGCAAAGACCAATGTTTGTTAGAAACATTCAGTTGTTAACCAAATCCTGGCATCTACTGTTTATTTGTACGCAGCTGATAAAACATTTTAGGTGTGGACTTTTCCCTTTGGAAAAGACCCTGGAGTCACTCAAGTTCTCTAGAAATTAACTTCCTAAACTGTGGGTTATGACCCCACCTGCAAATCTAATGTGGGGGTTGTAGACAGTTAAATATTGTTGCCAAATAAATTACTTTATGATGTATTATCAGGAAATGCTTGGTAGTAATCTATTTCATATGCTTATAACCCCAGGATTGTATGAAAATATCCTGGGTGAAAGCTCACAAGTGAAACGCAAACCAGAGCCTTACTCTAGTGATTACTGTGTCCTGGCTTTGCAAGGTAAGTGAGTAAGACTAGGGGTCTGGGCAGCCTTTTCCTATCTGCCATACCTCGCAATGTCACCTTTGTTGGGGGTTTCTCCCCCAATTCTTCAGTGTTTTCTTCTATATAAAACTCTACCAGTTTTAACTAGTAACTGACTGTCACATTTTAGATGACATTTTTTCATTTCATGGAACAGAAGAAGCTTAAGGTCTCATGAGCAGAGACAGAACTCTGTACTTGAACATGCTCAAACATGTGACTCTCTTTCCCTACAGAGTGCCCCAGCTTACACACACAATCACACACTCACACTCACAGTCTCTGTCTCAGGCACACACACATTCACACACATTCTCTCACACACATTTTTCTCTCACACACATTCTCTGTCTCACACATATACTCACATTCTTACACATATTTCTCTTTCTCACACAACACACACACATGCTCTATCTCACACACACACTCACATTCTCACACACATTCTTTCTCTCACACACTCACATTCTCACACACATTCTTACACAACACACACATTCATACACATTCTCTCTGTCACACACACTCACATTGTCACACACATTCTGTCTCTCATATACACTTACACACACTCTCACACACATTCTTTATCTCTCATACACACATACACTTACACTCACATATATTTCACATATATATTCTCTCTTTCTCAACACACTCACATACAGTATCACACAATTCTCTCAAACAACACATACTTACATTCACACATATTCTCTCTTCTTCTCTCCCTCTCTCTCTCACACACGGACACACACACACACACACCTGTGACCAGATTTAATTCCAACCCATAGAACATAAGGGCTGAGCATGACCATAAGTACAAGACCATAAGTACAAGACCATAAGTACATGACCATAAGTACAAGCATGACCATGAGTCCTGCTTGTATGACACTGATCCAGACATCGTCACTGGCTACCTGAAGAACTAGCAAGCAAGTTCTTCAACCTATTTCATACCTCATGAAAAGGGGATGACGGCACATATTCAGATGCTTGTGAACATGAAATCACAGTTTCATGTTCTGAAACAGGAAAGTGCAAAGCCCTGGAACATCACCTGGACTGCTAAATGCTCAGGGTCATTGTCATTTTCACTGTCACCGCCAACTCCATATAGGGTACTGCTGGGGTGGCACTCCGGCGACAACACAAAACTCGATGGAAGACAGCAGACAAATGGGAACCGGAAGTCAAGTCTCCTAACCTCCACCCTCGCCATCTGCACTTCCCTTCACCCACCCCAGACCCCCCAAGCTGGATCTCCCATCCCTTTAATCTACTTTTCCTCCTTCCTTATAATGCCCATCCTATTTCTCCAAACCATCTGCATCCATGGCTCTCCCTCCTCAGTATAAATACATTTCAGTGGATGTGGATTTCCACATGTATATTTCTCTTGTGCTGAGGATGTAAATAAGTGTATGTTTACAAGAATTTTTTATGGGTAGATTTAGGAAGAAGTAGGGCTTCCTGGAGGAGAAAGAAAAATAAATCCACTGCCAGCTTTGGAAGGGAGAAGCAGGCCCAGTGTGAAGAGAGAACTGTGCATAGTGCTTTGGGGTTAGCCTCAAGGGTGCGGCTACAGAGTTGTAACTGGAAAAGAGGATCAATAATAGAAGGTCCCAGCACAAAGTTATCAGAGCTGGATCTAAGGCTTTGAAACCTCTGGGCTTTGCTGAGGTTAAAGGGTATCGGAAGCTCCGTTCACTTAAACACCAGGTTCATTTCCCTCAGCAGGGTGTGGTCTTGGAAGCAGTAGGCAGCTACTTCTCGCCCTAAACTGGAGAGGCCAGTTCTGTGAACCAGAAAAGCAATGAGGGAAGAAAACTGAACTTCTATCTAAATCTGTTCTGAAACAGGGGTTGCCAGCATGTGGCTGACATGACTAGTTTTGACCTCAACATAGACTAGGGAGCGGACACACTTCACAGTATCTTGCTGCAGGACAAATCTAGAGGGTGGCAGGGTGGATGGAGGACAGCTCAGATCTCTCCATGGGGGAGAGGACCAGCTCACCTTGCAAGAGAAAACATCTTTGTTTACTGGTACTCACGTAATCCATGTAATTTTTTAAAAAAAAACTTTATTCAGAACAGAAAGCAGAACTATGAGGCTATCATTTAGTCTTATAAGCAGTAAAAACTTAACAAATTAACCTTTCATAGGGTAATGTGCTGTCT
The DNA here is from genome assembly GCA_021461705.1 of Cryptotis parvus. NCBI lineage: Eukaryota > Metazoa > Chordata > Mammalia > Eulipotyphla > Soricidae > Cryptotis > Cryptotis parvus. The sequence goes on from JAJIBD010000186.1 coordinate 58,809, forward strand.
ACAAATCAAATACAACACTGATTTTCTATTCCACTGTAGAGCACAACGAAAGAGAGAACTCTTCATCTAAAGTAGGGAGAGGGACGAAAAGAGGAGAGAGACCGAGACAGACATGTATATACATATATGCAGAGATATAGACACAAAGAGATAAGAAAAAAACAGACACACATACAGAGATAGATACATAAAGAAAAACAGACCTCTCTCTCTCATGCACGCACACACACACTCACTCACATGCACACACACACACACACACATACACATTGGATAGAAAAGGAAAGCCTGGGGAGGCCACACCACTAAGAGTCCCCCTCCCTTGGGAACTGTCCCCTATTTGGGGAATTCTTGCTTTTGAAAATGTCACAACAACTTTGGTGACGTGGGAAAGACCACAACTGCCCATTAAATAGCTGCTAAAGGCCAAGCACTGTGTAAGTTTATTCACGATTATTACTTATTCATAATAACCCTTTACAGTAGTTAAAAGGAACACCATTGTACGCATGAAGAAATAGCTAGTTACCAGTATAAACCATGTACAATAGAGGGCTGACCCAACTCTGACACCATGAGCCACGTAGTCCCTCACTCCCTGCTGAAGAAGGGGAGGGGAGGTAAACTTTTAGATTCCTGTGAGGCAAAAGAACCCAAAGAACCCCACCTCAAGGGAGGAACCCTGCAGGGTTTTGAGCATTTAAAGACACTGGCACTGCTCCTTAAAGACACTGAGCACTGAGCAGAGAGGCCTTTAGTCTTGTATGTGGCCAACCTGGGTTTGATCCCTGGCACCCCAAATGGTCCCCAAAGCACCGTCAGGAGTAATCCCTGAGCACATACCTAAGAGCATTGCTGAGTGTGGTCCCAAACAAAATGAATAAAGACACTGTTGCTACTTTTATGATATCTGAACATTAACAGCGCTAATGTTCAGTTACATCATGAGTCAGACAGGTTTTCATCTAATATTCCAAGATCACAATCACCACATAGAACACTTTTATGGAGCTGTCTTCCAAAAATATAACTCTAGAATACAACCCAGTCACTCATCTAATTAAATACTGTAATATGTAGTTTGTGTTAGTAGCAGCAACAACTAGGCAAGAAAAACCCTTTTCTCACAGGACAACTGGAGTCTGAGAGCATTTGAGGAGCTAAGAAAGAGCAGCTATTTCATTTAAAAATTGATTTTTATTTATTTTTATTTGGGGGTCACACCCAACTGTGCTCAGGGCTTACTCCTGACTCTGCATGCAAGGATCACTCCTGACAGGTTTTGGGGTGCTGGGATCAAATCTGGGTCAGCTGTATATAAGGCAAGTACTCTACCTGCTGTACTATGTCTCTGGCCCTAAGAGTAGCTATTCTTTTTATCAGCTGTATTAATTGCCTGATGACCATGTGGGCAACTGTGTTCTTCTAAGTTGGCGGTGTCTATTGAAATATTGCATAAAATAAAGTCATCTCTGGGATTCGTTTTGAAGAGTTCCAAGTGGACAAGGGGTACATTATACCTTTTCCTTTACTCAAGCTAATTTGGAAGTCTCCTTAGTGAGAAGATTCCCCTCCTTTCACAGAGTCTCAGAGGTTACTTGGCAGACCTGATTTTGGCTCTGGGCAAGATGGAAAACCATTTAGAAGAGACTGAATTAGCTGACACACGGATGAATCACTTGTATCCACTTGTCTTCCCATTGTTCAATGATTTGCTCAAGTGGGCGCCAGTAATGTCTCCATTCGTTGCGAATGAGGCTCATTATTGTTACTGTTTTAGGCATATCAAATACACCACAGGTAGCTTGCCAGGCTCTGCCGTAGCTCTGCGTTCATCCCGGGAGCCCAGTCTTTTTCTATGTCGGACCATCAACCATCCAGGGCCCAGGGGCAGAACCCTGGGTATAGACAGACTGTCTCCTGTCTGCCACTGCAGCCAGGCACTGCAGCCACACCTGCAACACCTCAAGGGGCAGGTGGAAGGGATGGATACAATGTAGGAAAGAGGTAATAGGAGATATGGGCCTCAGCAAAAAGACGAGTTACCCTGAACACCAATACTGGAAATCAAGACAGAAGACTGGACATGGGGGGGGGGCGATGAACGCTGTGAAGGTGGCAAGATTCTTCAGGCTTGGAGGTAAAACTTTGCCCATGGAGTAAAACTGTGGAATGGGAGTGTGCAGTGGGGGTGAGGGTTGGATTACAGGTGCCCCAAAGTCTCTCCAGCTGGAACTTTCTTCACTCCTTAAGTTCTACCATTGACCTAGCTATTGGGTTAAAGGGAGGCCTCAGTGAAAATTCATTCAATCATCACATTCGATTTCTAGACAGAATGATCAGTGCTGGCTAAGAATTATTCTAATTGTCTAGGTGAGAGATAGGCAGTGAAAAGGTTGGCAAGAGAGCACGAAGTAAAAATGAATAAAGAACTCTGAAGGAAGTTATTGCTAACTGATTAGGTGAGGCAGGAAAGGGAAGGAAAGTGGTTTGCACTGACCAGCAAATTGTGGAGTCTATTAACTAAGAGGAGGAAAAAGAAGGAAAAGAAAACAACCTCAGGAAGTCAGAGGTAGGTCTGGAAATAAAGATTATGAGTCCAGATCTGGGTGGGTGACTTTAAATCAATTGTGCAGAAGCCAAGGAGATAAATCTCAGAGTGTATGAATAAGAGTGGGAGGCCCAGAATGGCCTTCTGAAGTTTCTCTCTTGACTTGGAAACACAATAGGGCCTAACTCTTAGAGTCAGAAAATCTGAATCAAATTATTCTAAGAGAAACTTTATTTTATTATTTTCTTATAGGCTCAGTAACTAAAACTAATGTGAGCAGTCCTTCAAAGACCTGTCTTAATAAACCAAATTTACAAATAGCAGAACATATGATGGCCCCACTTAGAATAACCTTCAAGAATGTGGCTTAGCTAGATTTCTATTCTTCCAGGAAGATTGTTAAATTCTGAATGAGAACAGCAAACCCCAACTTCTCAAAATATGCTTACATTCCTAAGCTCTAAATTGGTAAACTAAAATTAAGGTTTCTATCCCAAACCCAGTAGCACAGGCGTCAGACCTCTCCATTCTCCTGTGCAGGGGACATCGAGAATTGGACCACGCTTCCAGTTAAGCAACTGATTCTGGGTCAATGGTGGGCCTAAGGCCATACTCTCAAGGGGAACGCCACGGTGGAGACAGCATTCTTGCTCTTCCCCAGGAGATTCTCAACCTGCTGAAGGTCTGAGCTGTCCTCTGTACGCATAGGAAGGTCTGTTTATGGGTTGGAGTGGGGCAGATATCCTGTGTGGAAATGCATAACAGCTACCCAACTGGCTTGGAACATGAAACAACTTCCTACCAATATAGCTTCTCTAATAGTTGTTTCTATTCCAGAATAAACACTGTTGAGCTTCCAAGGGCTATAAACTAGTGAAAGGCAGGCATGAGCATACATATTTATAGAGCACTGCATTTACTGTAGACCTGCTCGACTCGTACACCCCTAGCTACCAGCTTCCTTTATAGGAACTTATCTGAACAAAAACACCGTTCTAAAGACTCCTTTATGAAGAGCTAATGGGGAGCGCCTCAATGTTCTTCCTGAGGGATTTCGTTCCTCTTCCCTTTTCTCCTTCCCTACAGACTTTACATCCATCAACTGGTTTTGCTAAAACCAGCTCATTTTTAAGCTGTTGAAGGAAAAAAAATAATAGTCTAAGTGCTTTTTCTCTATAAGCTCCGAGTCTAGGAAGAGAAGGCAGAAAATACTCAACACATCTCTTTAAGAAAAAGCTTACATCTTAGCTGCAGAAGAGATATGAAGAATGCTAAAGCGCCCCAAGGAAGGGGGGCTCTGAGCTCTGAGGGCGGTGGGCAGCTATTCCCTATTGCCTCGCAGCCAGCACCGCCCCAGGCTGGGAGAGGGATCACTGCAGAAGTGAACTATGGACACCGTGAACTGGAGGGCAGAGCCATGGTGGCCACACCTTCCCCCCTGCCCCAAGCCCCTCCTCCTGAACTGCACTGTCTTACTGACCTTCCCAGTCACTTCTCCCCACCACCCCTTTCAGATCCCGACAGTCTGCTCTAGACTGCCACATGGGCATGCAGTAACTTATGGAGCTCCCAGGGAGTTCAACCTATTTCTTCTGTGGCTTTGTATTGAACTTTTAAACTAAGATAAAGGCCTTGGATAGTCCAGGCTATACCATCCACCTACCCTTGTTCACATACCATCTTTGCCTGGAACCTCAATACTGATTTGTTTTCCTCTGTCTGCCAAGATCTTCCCAGGAACTTACTGGTGAAACTTTGCCTCAAGCCACCCAGAAATTTGACACCCTTTTGCACACACACACACACACACACACACACACACACACACACATACACACCCCTAGGGTGCCCTTCACAACACCTCCAGCCCCACTGTTTGCTTTTCTTTAAGGCACTCCTTACACAGATCTTTCTTCATACTGTTACTTGTGGCTTGTTTTGTTCATCACAGAGTCCCTAAAACTTAGAAAACTTTGTCAAACGAATCATGTTTCCAAATGCAATGGATTCTGCATTTCTAGCACAGAGGAGCAAACAAAACCTTGATTCCTCTTCCTTCTTGCCCACGATTGCCTTCTGTCTCAGGGAACTGAAGGCTGTCCTTCCACAAGGGGTGAGCCTCGTGCTTATTTTCATGTGACTTACTGTTCCAGCCGCCTAGCGGTAAGGATCATAACATAACTTACTATGATACCCAGAACATAACTTACTGTAATAGCCAGTAAATGTAGTAAAAGAAACACTAGTCATTAAGGGTTTGTTATGAACAAGGAACTACATATACATTATGTACCCAAACCACAGAATATCTATTAAAACCACATCTGACCTGGTTTTGGTCCTATTTTATTTACTTATTTATTTTTAGAGGGGTTGGGTTATACCGGTAGAACTCAGGGGCCACTCCATTTGGGGGCGGTCATATGTGAGACTGAGGACCAAATTGCAAGGCAAGTAATGTAATCCTCTCTGGTCCTTTGCCCCAGTTTAGAAATCATTTTCAAATAGAATCCAAACAACTCCTGTAGACCATCTTGCTCCAGATCAGTCCCACGTTTCAACTCTGAGTATCAGCCCTTGTTGACACAGACACAGGAAATAATCAGCATAGATCATCAAGAGAGAATCAAACTTACTTCTTCATGGACATCAATGACCTTTGTCGCCCCAACTAATAGCCACGGTGTTAGTACTAAAATAAGTAAGCAAAGATAGTAGGAAAGTATTCGATTTGATGGCTATATCCATCGTGCATATTGAAATTGCCAACATGAATGAGCTTTCTCAGCCTGGTGAAGTCTACCAGTTGTGATCATTTGCCAACTTAGTACACCATTGTGTATTATTAAAACAAAACCCCGGGGATTTTTAGGATAGTTCCTATGAGTGATTACATCTTTCATGCCTACAGAAATGTGCTCTCTTTATATAAGAAACCAGAAACCAATTCGTGAGATTTTCAAATGCTGCTTATTTATTTCTACTAGATTAGACAGTATCTCACCCTGATGTGGTGGTGGGCGGAGTGTAGGAAACCTCTATGCTTTCCACAGGCTGAATATTCAGGATTTTGAAAGACACTGAGATGGCGAGCGTCATCACAACTTCCTCTGAGTTTCTTACCAAAATAAGTTCTACCAAGCAAGAAATGTGAGAACTTCGTAAGGAGAACTCCAGGTTGTCATCGGGGTTCCATGTCACTCGAGAGATGTCTAGTTGTGTTAGGGCACCCCTGTGGGTCGCCCGGCTCCATGTACCACCACGACATTATTTTTGCTTTATGGCCTTGGTTGTCTTAGCTTCAATACTTGATTCCAGGCAATAATGAGCAAATAGCATTCGCCTGAGTTTTAAATAGTGGAGAGGAGAAGCCCTAAGTATTTGCCTTACTGAGAGAGAAGTGAGGTGAAAATAAGATCACCGGGATTTTCTGCCATTATTATACCCCACAGCTCCCAGCATTTCTCAAAGCCTTTCCTAGAGAGTCTATGATCCTTGGGAACCCCTTTGCACCCTCATTTCCAAACTGCTCCTGCTTATGTTCACACAGAGAGCCCCACCCGCCTCCCTCCTTGGCAGAGAATCCTTGAAAAACCTTGAGAGGATGGAAAAAGTGTGGTGCAGGGGAGGATTCTCTGGACAGAAACAACTGTCCAAAGGCCTCACGGGCACCTCTGTGTTTCCCTGCCACCTACTCAGTGAGTGAGGCTCAATTCTTGACTGGCCGCTTGGGCCTTATAATTCACGTGTTTAGTTGTTTTACATTTGTATATGGAGTAGAGACACCTGAGTATTTAAACTGTAAGCAGTTTCAGACAGTTACTTACCATGTCCTTCTTGAAAGCAGCTCTGATATTTCAGCACTACAGAGATGCTTAAACTAATAACAGGTTCAGACAGTGCAGGGGAGCAACCCGAGGATTGTAGACATAGGCCCCAGATTACAGCGCATCGGAGAAGCACAGATGTCAGTGTCTGAGGACCGTCTGTAATCACAACGCCCTGGGAAGCTGCTGAACTCCTGATGCCCCCTCACCTCCCTGCAGCCTCACATCTCCTGTGACCTCTCATGTCCTTCAGCTCTGCTCCCTGCAACACCCTCACCTCAGTGGCCCTGAGCAGAGACAGGTCTACACCATCCTCAGCCTGAACCAGAGCGAATAGGCACCCCTGGGGCATCTACCCAATGGCTTTTTCTCTGCATCCCCTTGCTTCCAAAGACTCACATTTCAGCTAGCAATGGGGTTGGCTGTGCAGGCCCCTCAAGTTTGTTTTGTTTTTTAAAGAGGATCACTATTCTAGCATGTAAGAGGGTTGAAGGAAGAAAGAAGAGAAAGTTCTCTCCTTGGCTTCCTTTCTGCCCCAATGCACTCTCTCAGGCAAAGAGCACAGGAAGCAACCGTTGATAGGGTTTTTGTCAGAGGGTAGAGTGGAGGTGGGAAGAACTAAAAAGTGGCCAGCAGAGAATAAAAGGTGGTGGCAGCCTATATACCCATGGAGTATTATTCTGCTGTGAACATTGATTGAAGTTGTTCCTTTGGGGTCAGCGTAGATGATGAAACAAAGTGAAACAAGATAGGAAGTGAAAGACAATTTCTTAGTCACATGTCAGATAGGAATGTCAGCTATGTTCTTACTCATATGTCAGGTAGGAAAAACTAAAGCAAATGACCTGCAAAAACCAACACAATGAACTTCCAACTCAGTGAAGACTGTGGTGGTTATCAGAGGGAAAGGGGGAAAGGAGAGAATAAGGAGTCTTTCCAGTGGTGAGACAGAACTCTGGCAGTGGGCATGAAAGTATTAGACCCAAATAGAGATGCAAAAGTTATGCCTTGGGATTTCACAGTATAATAGACCAATGATAAACCAAATGCTGACAGTGTCCCCAAAGGAACAGATTTCAGGGACGTACGGGAAGGATGTGGTCCAGAGCCAGGATGCCACTGGGTACTGGGCTTGGGGAATGTGTTGAAATGAAAATCACAGCAGCAGAAAGGCACACATTATCTCAGCCAGAGACAGCCAAGGGCCATCAGAGCCTCCGAGAGTTATCAGAAACTGGGGACTTAAATAAAGCTTGGACAATGGACACTCCGAAGGCTCTTGATCTTGAGGAGGATTCAGAGTTCTCAGAGGACCAGCAAGCAAAGCCTCAGTAGTGTTTTTCGTCTTCTACTAGGCACAGTGAAGGGCTGACAGATGCCAGAGCTTCTGGTGAGCAAAGCAGGTCTGCCCACAGGAAGGGAGCTGGAGCTAATGGAGGAAGCTCCTTCCATTTCATTATCACCAAGGAGCAACTAGGTGAGATGGATGATCAGGCCCTTGGGACACAGAGGAGAGGAGTAGTTAGGTGAAATCAAATTAGAAGACAGAAGGACATAAACACAGCTAATTAATGTCTTTGTTGCCCTTAGGAAGGCATTTGTGTACATTAAATTTTCTCACATCTTTCAGACAGCTGCCAAAGGGGATTGTCAGCTGCAAAAGTAGGGCAATTCTAGCTTGCCCAAGTCCTGTAGATCAATTTCACTTAAACAAAATCCACTCATATACTTTATTCATTAAAATAACCAACCTTAATATTTTCAATTATATGTTTGAAATGAATCAGATAACAAATGTTTCACAACATTGTTCATTAATTTATTATTATTAGCCTTACCCCACCCCATATCTAAAACAACTTTCCAGAGCTAAGAAGCAGAACAGAGAAAATGAGTTACAATGTAAATCAATGAAGCAAAATGCAACCAGACCAACATAATTTGGACAATGGATATTTATTGTGCAAAAATACCACCACATTTTACTGAGGCTAAGAAGCATTTTTTTACAACTTACAGATGCATTTTATAACAGAAATGATGCCAAACTTATTGACAGCATTTTCTTTTCTTAGAGGTACATTAAAAGTGATGTATTTCAAAAGTACCTTAGAGTGATGAAACAGGAACTTCGTGCCATCATTAAAATCACAGATCAAAAGGCTGTCGGCTCCTGGAGGTACTAGTTCCCAGTGGCCCACCCAACACCCCTCTACTGATGACAGCTTTTCAGAGACCATGCCTCAGTGTTAGCCCCTTGACCTGAAACAGCATCCAGTCTCATTTTAGCCACAATGGGTTCTCAATAAAAGGATGTAGAATAATAAAGCTACCATTTATCAAGCAATTACTACATGTTGGATCCTGAACTAAACACTTGATAGAGGGAACCCTCATTCATTCCTAACAATTAGGAGATCATTTTTATGATCTCCTTTAAAGATGGTGGGACTTGCAACAGATAAGTGGGGAAAGCACAGGCCAGACCTTAGCACCACCCCACTTCAAAGCCTGACCTACAAACAGTATGCTTTACAGTGTTTCATATACAAATTATGGGAACAGCTCTGTGTCTGATTCTGTGGTAGTTCAAAAAGGTGAGCCCAAAGCCATGAAGACACAGGGAGGAACGAAACTCTTCCCTAGTCTTGAAAGGGCATTTCTGTGTCCTGGATCACTGGATTCCTTAGTCTTCCTAAGCCTTTTCATGTACAAAGTTCTGTGTGAATAAGTGGGGTGCTGCTTACGACTCTGCCCAACAGGAGAGGGAGATGCTCCTAGGAAGAGAAATAGATTGAAACTCTGAATAAATTTATTTATACAAAAATGCCCGCACTGGTGAGAGCACAGCCGGTCTATGGCTCTGAGTTATCTTGAACTGCAGATACAGAGGGGGGAATAGGGAGAGATGCAAGGAAAGGTCTCTGTACCAGACAGTTCAGGGGCTCTGAGGTTGAGAAGTGAGTTGGATTTCCTTTCATGGGACCGATAATTTCACCAAACATCTATTTCAATGTTTTATTCCACCTGAGCTGGGCTTCTCCCACCATTCAGCACTGAACTCAAGATAGAACTCTTAAAATTCTTCACTGCCATTCCTGTATCAACTGATTGTTGAACCTGATAAAGATTTCCAACCCGGAGTAAAGAGAAAACAAGGAAGAAGAACTGGGAAAGAGAGAAAAGAAATCTTGGTTGTAAGTCAAACGGAGTCAACCTAAACAGGAGCTCTGACCAGTGCATTGAAGGTCTCCATGAAAATAGGGACAAAGAGCCCACGCATGGGATGTCTCATTAAAAGACAGTTGGTCAGCTATGACCATAGGAGAGACCCAGCTATCAACTCATTTGGCTTACGAGCAAACACTTGATTTTACATTTTTTGGAGGACAGCAAACAATCTCGTCCCTACACCAAGTCTAAAAACATTATCTAGCATTTTCTTTCTTTCTTTCTTTCTCTCTCTCTCTCTCTCTCTCTTTCCTCTTCTCTCTTTCTCTCTTTCTCTCTTTCTCTCTTTCTCTCTTTTTCTTTCTTTCTTTCTTTTTTTCTTTCTTTCTTTCATCACACCCGGCGATGCTCAGGGGTTACTCCTGGCTCTATACTCAAAATTTACTCCCGGTGGTGCTCGGAGGACCATATGGCATGCCGGGCAATCAAACCCAGGTCGGCCGCTTGCAAGGCAACGCCTTACCTGCTGTGCTATCGCTCCAGCCCCCTATCTGACATTTTATAGAAAAAGCTTTACCTCCTGCTCCTCCCTGCGATTTGGAACTTCTCGTCCTATCCTGCCCTTCCATCTATATTCAGACGTAGGTCACTGAACTCTGCATTCAGGGGGACCAGACACAGGGAACAGGCTCTTTACTGCAGCAATATTTAGGACTAACTTAACGGTATCATGCTATACTAATTTAGTCCTTTCTGCAGTGAGATTTCCAATCCCCACCTCTATCACTCCCACACTCATCTTGGCTTTGTCTTCAATATTCGAAAAAGACTTCTGTCTCACATTTAGAGGCTTGCCAGCTTCTGACCAAATGTTGTAACGATTTGATCTCCCTAATGCTGCTGATAAGTGGTTTTCTGGAGGCCTGGGAGCACCCTGGTTATTAAAACTTACCAAAACAACTTTCTTAATTAAAGACCTGCAAACATCCCTACTCTCCCATCAGGCTACTGTCTCAAGGGGGGTGGAGCTGGAAGCTTTTCAAAACTTAGCCTAACATTAACAATCTTCAAGCTGTCTTTCCTCCAGGATTATCTGGGGAGCTTGAGTTGGGGGGGCTAGAGAGTACGGATTTTCAGGTCCCTGAATCCAACTTTCTGTCAAATAGTAATTCAATATTTATCCAAAGAAGAAGTCAAGTGTTGGAATTTTTTGCTTGGCTGCTACCTTGTAGAGAAACTGTTTCTGGTAACCTAGTGTGTTCAGATGGAAAAGATACTCACACGTGACTCAAATGTGAAAACCATTCTTGATCAACAGTCAATTCTGAGCTCTGGGATGGGATTCACCCATGCATACAGCAGTTGTAGTATTTGGATGACCTGTATTTGGATGCTCAGCTATTCCGCATCCATGATTAGCCTATATTTGCTAAGATCATTAGCCTATATTTCTATCATCTTTGTGAAAGCTTTGCATCAGCCTAAACAATATAAAGCCAAGCACAGCATCAGCAACTAATTACCTGAAACTAACTCTTTAACCATAAGTTCAATTTAACACAGATGCCCCATGATTCTGAATACCTGAATGGCTAGAAGTCAGTTTTTCATTTTATGATGCAAATCTGAGGCAGGCCTGCATCCAATGAAAACTATTATTTGAGATACCTGCCCCACACAAGTACTAAGTTGCTCAAGATTGTTGTCTAGAAAGTGTTCCCAGTGCCACCCCTGCTGAAATCTATGAACATTTTGCCTTAGTAATTGTGCTTTTCCTGAGTCAAAAGTGACAAGCAATTTATTGGAGTCTCTTAAAGTGAGCCATTACCTTTCATTAGAATAGAACTCCATGCTACCATCAGCTCCAGGTAGTCAGGTGCAGGGGAAAGAGCAATCTGCTTGGGTGAAATCCCAGCCATGCCAATCCAATTCAGAGCTGAGTAACCTGCAGCACACAGTATGTGCCCTATACAGAGCCTGCATTATTTCCTTGATAATCATCAGTGCCCAGCCCAACTCCAGAGGAAAAGGCCATTACTTCTTACATTTATAGAGGAAGAAATGAGCAAAGGTGAGGTAATCCGGAGAGAGTGGTCAGCTCTGACCTCAACATGTCCCAGACAGTGAAATAACCTATGTCCAAATAATTTCCTTAGCAGGCTCATGGCCTTGGTGCTAAGGAGCTGCACAGCCCAACTTCACACAGCAGTTGGCTGGGTCTTGAGTACTTGTTTCTAGCCCAGTCCTAGTACTAGATCCACAGGAGGCTGGGCCTGCACTAGCTCCTCTGTGAAAACTGAAAACAACCTTCAGCAATGATCAGAAACCTTTACTGGGTAGGCTGCAGCCATTGAGAATTCAAGCAAAAGGGGCCGGAGCAATAGCACAGTGGGGAGGGTGTTTGCCTCGCATGTGGCCCACCAGGGTTCGATCCCTGGCATCCCATATGTTCCCTGGAGCACCACCAGGAGTAATTCCTGAGTGCAGAGCCAGGAATAATCCCTGAGTATTGCGGGGTATGACCTAAAAAAAGCAAAAAAAAAAAAAGAATCCTAGCAGAAGGGCGGAGTGATAATACAGTGGGTAGGACCCTTGCCTTGCATGCAGCTGACCCCATTTGATTCCCAGCATCCTATATATTTCCCAGGGTCCACCAGGAGTGATCCCTGAGTGTACAGTCAGGAGTAACCCCTGAACACCACCAGGTGTGGATCCCCCCCCGAAAGAATCCAAGTAGACATCCAGGAGTGGAATTTCATTTCCGTAGGGCTCAAATATTACTCAAATCTATCTTCTGTTTCTGCATAGGTCTATACACCCTTTACATCTTAATTAAATTATGGCAGAGGAGAGGAGTCATCTCAATAATTATTCTTGTTTGGGAAAAATCAGAATGCCACTATTGATTTATGAAAAGACAAATCATTCAACCTCTGTGAAATGCTGATTAAATATCCCGTGGAAAGTGTGGAACGTTTGAAGCTTGTACTGTTTTGGCAAAACTTGTGATAGGCAGTAAGGAAGCTGATGTCCTTGGAGAAGATGGGGACAGAAGGGGAAAGTCCAATCCAGGAAAAACAGGATTAGGGAAGTACCTGGACCCCGAGAGAAGCCCCAGGGAAATGGTTCTTCTCCCCTGCAGCTGTGACACCAGGTAAGGAAGGAGAGGCCAGGCCACTCTGAGTCGTCCTGAGAACGAGGCAGGATGGACCCTGGGACCACATTTCTTAAGACAGTTTGGTGGCAAGCACACGAGGCTTCAAACAATACAAAAAGCAAAGTCAGGTTCAAAGTGGACAAAGGTGCAAATGTCCCTTGTGTAGTTTAGGCTCACGCACTGCGGGCTAAGCTGTGGAGAGGAGGTGAAGGCGGGCTGCGGAGGTTTTCGAAATCACCAAAAGCATAAGAAGAAGGAAGCCAAGGTCAGCAGACCGAGCGGCTTACAGAGATCGCCCCTGGCCAAGTTCAAGGGTTTTTTGGAGTCTCTGTAGTTGGGTTTCAGAGCCGGTTCGACAGTGTCTAATGAAAAGCCAGGTTCTTCCAAAGCACCCCAAGCGCAGAAATCGAGCCTTCGGAAGATGCCGATTTGAACCCCCCGATAAACTATTTTCAGACCATTACACGACCTCGCGTAGAGCCTGGAATTCTGTTGGATGACAAATCTGACCTAGAGTCAACCTCCTGGTTTCCTGGCTTTCACACAAACACTCGGTGGTTCTATATCCAGTTGGTCGGAAAACCCCCAAACCAGCTCGGCCTCTGAGCCCGGGCATTGTCTTCGGCGACCGGCCGGGAAACAGCCTTGCACCGGCCCTTACCCTGCTCAGCGACCGCGGAAACGCGTGCGCGAGCCGGGACCACCTGCGGGCGGGACACCGGGAGCCGCGCGCCCAACGTCACGCAAGTCCGGCGTTGCACAGGCGGCGCCAGCAAACCCTGGCGTTGTGTCGGGGACGCACCGAAAGTTTCCCAGGAAGGGGGATGCCTCTCCCGGTCCCGGGCGCCGCTCCGCCTCCCCCTGCAGCTCAGCCTCTCCGCGCGGGGCACAAAGAGGGTCCAGCTGCGGACGCCGCCGCAACCCCACGCACTCCTAGACCAAAAAGGTGAACCACTGACACTGGGGACGGAGGAGCCCCCGGACCCCACGGCGGCATCGACTAGCTGCGACTTCCTCCTAAAGCAGGGACCTAGAGCGCGTCCCAATTCCCGGGTCCTGGGGGCGTTGCACTGGGACCCGCCTAGCGCCGTTGGCACTCGGGTCCGGTTGGCGACTGTCTATGCGTGTGGGGGGTAGGGGGGATTGCAACGCTCCAAGATGCCCAGAAATCCCACCTACCCACTCCAATACTCAGCAGCCAACACTGCAGCCGCTGTGGTCCAGGCGGGTCCTCCAGGTCCACGCTGCTCCCAGGATCCCAACCCGACTCCGGAGCAACGAGCCGGGCGGCGGCGGGTCGCCCCTCCAGGCGGCCCTGGGCAGCGGCCGGACCGGATCTCGGCAGCGGGGCGCTCCTTGAAAGCCCCCCCCATGGCTTTCCCCAAGCCCCGCGGCGAGCGCTGCACCGAGAAAAGATCGGGACCCCACCGCACGCACCCGCCTGCTCCGCCCACCTCCACCTGCAGATTTGGGGCTCGGGAACAAAGATCCCCAGCAGGGTTTGCCTCCGCCTTGGCATTCCGGGACTGCCCCGGAGCCCTCATCCCTGGAGAAGGATCACGGGGTGCAAGCAAAGCGGCGCTTACCGGAGAGGGGCTGCTCCCCGTCGGCGGCGCCGGCTGCAGGCAGAGGGGACGCTGCGCGCTCCACGCCGGCTCCCGAGGCCGCCGAGCGCTGCTCCGCCGCGGCCGCGCCGACTTCCTCCTGCTCGCGCCCGGCCCGGCCCCGCGCTCGGCCCCGCCGCCGGCCGCGCCCCGGCCCGCCCCTCGCAGCGCCCAGATGCGGGCTCCGCCGGCCGCCGCCGAGCTCGCGGCCCGCCTCCCCCCCACACCCCTCGGCCCGGGGGCCCTCTGGGGAGGGAAGGCGGCGGGGCCCGGAGAGGGGGGCAGCCCCTGGACGTGGCTCTGGAGCCCTGCCAAAGAGAGCAGTCAAATTTCAGCCCCTGCGGGGAGAAACCGCGTTTCTGATTTATTCTTCAAATCCTTGCTACTGGGTTCGCAGGCTCATCCTCGCTTTCCTTCGTTTTCTGTTTTTTTGGGTTTTTTTTTTTTTCTGGGACCTGTGGGTTTTCTTCTTTTCCTCGTGCACCAGCTCGTACCCTACTGAATTCTTTAACACCGCCCCCAACTCCTCTGCCCCCACCCCGCTATCAGATCACTATTTTAAGGCAGCTTTCGGGTTTCTATGCAGGAGCTGGGAGGTAATCATTGGTCAAAAGAGGGCGAGGCTCTCTGTTCGCAGGCCTCATTACCTCCATCACTACAGTTAATGCATCCAGCGACCTTTGCTTAGCGAAAGTAAGAGTGTCAACACAGGGTCACTTTGCGATAGCCCATGGGTGTCTAAAGGCACCGGTAGTAAAATGATGGCTTTGAATCGAGGTGTCAGGGGAGCATCAAAGGGCAGCCAAGTGGGTTGGCACCTTCACCTCTGTGCCCAGGCTGGCAAATCAGTTTGGCTCTAGAGCCCTGTGAGTTCTGTCGTTGGAGAGTGATACGCCTCGGCCCACATGTTAGCAGGCCGTGTCTTCCTGGGATCTGCAGGAATTAGTTAACCTCCTTGAGTCTGCACTTCCTCCTCAGTATAATATGCATAGAAGGAGGAGCTGTGTGTGTGTGTGTGTGTGTGTGTGTGTGTGTGTGTGTGTGTGTACTGCTATCGGGGTTGCAATTCTCAACCTACATTGTGCCATTCCTGTTGGTTTCCATTTATCCACTTACTTTCCTTCTCCTGGTTTGTGTACCGTCAAGGGGGGATGGGGGGAGATGCATTTCCCAAGGGAGATTTCCAAGGGAGCTAGAACAGAAATCGGTTTCCAAAGCATTCTTCCGGTGGTCTGAGAGCAGCGCGGGAGAAGGCAGAGAAGGGGCTGGCTTCCTCCCACAGGCAGGAACCTGAGGCTCAGGAGTCTGAATCAGACTTTCCCATTGCCTGGAGCGCCCACACCCCCACCTGTGCTGGCACCACTTGCATTTGTGGCCTCTTACCCTTCCAAGACCCGTGGCTGGTCCTCCCTGGACACCATCCCGGGTTCTGGATGCCGCTGGGTGGGTCGGAGTGGGGTTGGGCCCAGCCAGGAGAGGAAAGGAGGGTGCTATCACTTCCTGATTCCTCAGAATGCTCAGGTGTTCCCTGGCTGGCTCCAGCTGGTTCCACACCCCTTAGCCCCAACCCGGGGGAGGCAGTGTGAGTTCAGCATCAGCTGTAGACTCTGCCACTTACTAATTGTGTCCCCACAGCAGATAACAATTCTGAACTTTGGTTCTTCTTCTATGGACGTGGTTATTATATTGCCCGACTGACCTACTTCCTTCTCTCTCAGCTTGGTAGTGAAGCGAGAGGTAGAAACAGAAACCTGCAACCTCTTTGGGTAATAGGAAGGGCCAGAGAAGCACCCACGTTGCTACCCAGGCCGATGACAATGCTGTCCTTCAGGCCATTCAAGAGTGGATTGGAAATCTCCCAGGATCATCTGATGTCTCCAGTTCCTATGTACGAAGTCCAGTCCTTCAATTCCACCTTCTCTTTTCTTTCCATAATGGGCACTGAACCCAGATCCTTCAGTAAAAGAAAAATGCTGTCCTGATGTGTTACATCACCAGTCTCTGAGCTCAACTCCTAACTCAGAACAAACATAACATGGGAGGGTAGGTCGTGAGATGGAAGGAGGGAAGGGGATGGAAGGAAGGAAAGTGAGGGAAGGAAGAGGGAAGAATGGAGGACAGCTGACGGAATGAATGGATGGAGAATGGATGGGCGTAAGGAACACTGGCTCATTGTCAAGATGCTCTTTTGTAGCCTTCTGTGATAGCCACATGCAACCACATGTGGTACAAAGAATCTGATGGGATGGTATGATATACCCAGAGTCAAGAAAGTTCTTTTGGTGAGGCCTTCCTAATATTAACAGTAATAGCTATGACCAAGAAAGGAAAAAACATGTAGAATATGCACGTGAGCCATTAGTTGACAGTAGAACCAAAGTCCAAAGGAAAGAGTGTGGTAATCCAGAAATTAACCCAGCAGAAAACCACCATCTGCTTTAAGTGCAGAGGTGGGGTCTGAGGAATGGTCACTACCTTATACTCTGCCTCAGGAGGGGAATATCCTAGAGTCCCTTCCTTAATCCCTGAATCTGTTGACTTTCATTGGTTCAACATGACTGGAAGAATCTTAGGAAGGTTGCCTGGAGTACCCAACACACCCCAGAAGGGGTATATTTTTCAGAGTTACCCTTGCAATCCTGGGGTGCTCACCAGGAGAAGAAGGAGAATCTGATGGCAATCATACCAGGATGAGAATCTGATGGCAATTATACCTACACTGCCCTCTGGTCATGCCCTTTACTTTTCCAAATAAAATATCAAATAGAATTGACCAATTCATTTATTTAAAATAAAAACAAATGTCTCTTGCAGCATCTAATTTATTTCTCCAAGGATCCAGTTCTAGAAAGTTAAGGTACTGTAGTCACAAAATGACATACAAGGTCGCAGACGTTCAGGAACTTCCAGTGACTTGCTCCAGGCTACTCAGCGGTCCATGGCTGAACTCTGTGTTCTGGTTCTCCTGCATGGCCTGTGAACTCAACTGTTACAGCCAAACACAATCTGGTGTGGAATCACATTTCAGGGTCACCAATCCACACACCTATGGGAATTAGTATTTGCAAAGCTTGCAGAGTTAAAAGGCTGCCTCACGGGTTGCTTTCCTTTTATGACTGAAAAGTGATAACTTTTATGATACTGCTGATGGCTAAGCTGAATTTATGGTTGCACAAGACAGAAAGATCCTGTTCACTGCTTTTGAGGAGGTGCATGAGTAGGAGAAATTGTTTAATCAGATCCCCACCCTAAAGAGAGCAACTTCAAATTTCATGAGACATATTTATATATATATATAAATATGACTATATATAAAAATATATATATAAATATAAATATATATAAAAATATGTCTCATGAAATTTGAAGTTGCTCTCTTAGGGGGGGAGATATATATATATATATATATATAATGACCTGAACAAATGGTTTGAGGCTCTTCATGTTCCTGGAGTGAGCAGAGGTTCTTGGACTATACTAGAACACAACAGGGACAAATGGGGATGTTACTGGTGCCTGCTCTAGCAAATTGATGAACAACAGGAAGACAAGTGATACAAGTGATATATTTGTATCACTTGTATCACTTGTCTTCCTATTGATCATTGATTTGCTCAAGTGGGCACCAGTAACATCTCCATATGTCCTGTCACATGCTAGTGTAGCCCAAGGGCATCTGCTCACTCCAGGAACATGGTGTGACCCAAAAAAGCAAAAAAAAAAAAAGAGCCTCCAACCATTCCATTAGGTCATGGGAATGAGGACTACTATCATTGTTGTGGTATTTGGCATATCAGATATCACACAGGTAGCTTGCCAGGCTATGCCGTGTGGGTGGGATACTCTTGTAGTCATGTCTAATCTTGAGCATTTATTGAACAACCTTGTGGCCACGGCTGCAAGGCCGGGCTTGTGATCAGCTCTTCTGCTGGGTGGAGCTCTGAAGAGTGGGGAGTCCGGATGTGGAAAATGGTGACCCTCAAAGTGTGGGGGGGTTCCTCTGGCTTCTTGCGAGGCTCTGCTGGGGTGGCAGGCCAGAGCTAGAATCTGCCTTCCCTCCCGGGTGCCTTGTGATCCAGCTGGGCACAGGGAGAGTTGGTAGCACCTCTGCCCCCGAAGTATGTGAGTCTCTGGATCAGCATACCTGCGTTGGGCTGATATATATATATATATCAGCCCAATAATATATATATATATATACATATATATATCACTTGTTCACTTGATATATATCACTTGATCACTTAATCACTTGACATTCCGTTATTCATCGATTTGCTTGAGCGGGCACCAGTAACGTTTCCATTTGACCCTATCAGGTGCTAGTGTAGCCCAATGGCATCTGCTTACTTCAGGAATACAAAGAGCCTCAAACTAGTCAGGGTCTTGACCAAGAAGTCTGACCATCTTGTAGGTGTGTGGCCACATGATCTTTTGATGTCTATGGGATCCAGTCGGTAACCAGTAATAACAATGTTTATTTCCCCAGTTATATATATATGATATATATCTGCATCATATATATATATATATATATATATATATATATATATTATACACACATATATAAAACTGCTGCATTCAGAGATGTTTGTTCCATTGAGAGTGAATGGGGCCTCTGGAACTAGTTCATTTTTCATGAACATAGTTTTCTTTAGATTCAGTTATAGACCTATCTTTCCACATTCTCAGTCGATGTCAGCCAGCATTTGTGCCACTTGGCTAATGTATGGTGTTATTAGAACAATGTCATCAGCGAAGTGGAGGTGGTTTAGTTGCAGACCATCTATCTTCACTCCCATTCCTTCCCATTCTAATTGTCGCATGAAGTTCTCAAGGGTGGCGCTGAAGAGTTTTGGTGAAATGGTATTACCCTGCCAAACCCCTCTTTTGACATTGGTGATCACTTTTTTGTAGAATGGTGAGATCCTGGTGGTGAATCCATAATACAGCTCACGAAGGATCTTGATGTATTGGGTTTGAACGCCCTTTTTGTCTAGGGCTTCGATGACCGCTTCAGTCTCCACAGAATCAAAGGCTTTCTTTAAATCATTGAACGTGAGACAGAGCGGCATCCTGAACTCCCTCCAAACCTCAATGAGCTTGGTTACCATGTGGATATGGTCGATTGTGCTGAATCATTTTCAGAAGCCAGCTTGCTCACATGGTTGCCCTTAATCTAATGTTCTGCCAATCCTGTTCAGTATGACTCGAGTGAACAGCTTGTAGATGACAGACAACAGGCAGATGGGCAATAGTTGCCAATGTCAACTATTTTTGAACAGTAGAACTGTCTACCTTTTTGAACAGTAGAACTGTCTTGCTGGTTTTCCAATGGGAGGGCACCTTGCATTCGGACAGCTAGTGTGTGAAGAGTCGAGCCAGTGTATTGATGAGTACTGAAGGCAGATTCTTCAGGTGTTCAGGTCTGACTTTTTCTGGGTCTGGTGCTGTTCCCTTCTTTACTGATGAAATGGCATGTCGGATTTCAGAAGGGAGAACGTTGGGAACGACATATCCATCCTGCGGAATTTGGTATGTAGGCAGGTGGACGTGGCTATAAAAGAGATCTGAGTAGAAGTCATGGATAATCTTCTCCATTGCCTTTCTGGAAGATGTGATAGATCCATCAGGACGTTGGAGGGCAGTCATCTTGGTCTTATAGTTGTCGGAAGGACAGACGGGCGTTGCCAATACTTTTCCCGGCTTCTGCTGCATCGTCCAGTATTTCTGCTCTTCTCTCTTTGAGTTCTTCCTTTATTGCTTCTCTGCACTGCTTTGCAAGCTTGGATGTTAGCATTTGGTCACCTGAGGCTCGCACCTTGTCACGTTGGTGAATGAGCTGGAGAGTTTTTGAAGACAGGCGTCCCTTTGTGGTTTTTCTCTCTCGGCATTCTTCGCACAATCATGGAGGTACTGAACCAGTCGGTTGTATGTGTACCTGGGTCGAGAAGTCAACATAATAAACGACCTAAAATCTGAGCTGCGCAGGAGGAAGAGAGCAGCATGGAATGCCTTCAAAGTCATCGAAGAAATGGCTAAAAAGACAAAGAACCTACAGCTCTGGGCACATCTCTTCAACTCCACCATTCTCCCTGCATTAACATATGCCTCAGAGACCTGGGCCCTGCGAAAGCAGAATGAGAATGCTATTTGGGTATCCCAAAGAGGAATCGAAAGAGCTATGCTTGGAATATCACGCCTCACTCAAGTGAAAGAAGGAATCTGGAGTTCTGATCTCTGTCGCTGTTCCAGAGTCAGGGACGCTGTCTCGTTTGCCAAGGCATTGAAAATCAGATGGGCTGGACATGTAATGCGATTTGGAGACAACCGCTGGACTAGAGCCATTACCGACTGGATCCCACGGGATCAAAAGATCATGTGGCCGCCCACCTACAAGATGGTCAGACTTCTTCGTCAAGACTCTGAATGAACGGTTTGAGACTCTTTGTATTCCTGAGGCAGCCAGATGCCATTGGGCTACACTGGCACGTGATAGGGTCCAATGGAAATGTTACTGGCGCCCACTCGAGCAAATCAAGGAAATAATGGGATGTCAAGTGATATCCCGTTATTATATATATATATATATATATATATATATTCAGATTCAGAATATTCTAAATCTCTCAGATTTAGAATATTCTGGCCATCATGAGATTAGGGTGAGAGTAGGGGCTTAGGACAGACTTGCTATGCCTATGGGGAAGACAGAAAACCAAGAAGACCAAGCCCATGACAGGGGCTGTCAAACGCTTCTCAGACTAGGATGACTCTCAGAGTTTTCACTGGTACTGGAGCTACCCTTTTCGAAGTCTATGATTACTTAGAAGATTAAAAAATTCAGAAGCTACACTAACCTCAATAGTGAAAGGAAATATAATGTAAGAAATGGCTATGGGGGATGGAGCAATAGTAGTACCACAGGTAGGACATTTGCCTTGAAGACAGTAGACCCTGGTTTCATCCCCACCTCCTCATAGGGTTCCCCTAAGCACTGCCAGGAGTAATTCCTGAGTGCAGAGCCAGAAGTAACCCCTTGAGCATCACCTGGCATGACCCAAAAAAGTGAAAGAAAAATTAAAAGAGATTGTTATAAGTATTTGTGTCTCGCTGAATTAGACCTAGAAGCAGGGAGCAGAATTCAAGTTTAACTAGACATTCTGGGACTTCAGCGGATCTCCTTGCTGGCCTGCAACATCTCCTCTCCAGGTCACTTCGGATTTTGTTGGCCAGGAGTAAATGCATACTCGTGTTTTGGCAAGGAACGAGGGTAAAATTTTATCCTTCCATCACTCACCTAGCACACTGACTGTACTGCATCTTCTTGAAAGATATTGCAAAGGTCCCTTGAAGCACCAGATATAAGTCGGGACTTAAGAAATCAAGGAACACCAGGAGATACAAAAAGGAGAGAAACTTGTCTGTGTCCCAGACAGGATGAAAATCAGAATGGTAAGTAACTTGTGATCAGCACTCCACAATTTTACCTAGACCTGTAACTGCCTTGATGTTTCTGAATTTGACCAACACTGTATATGGTAAGTGTATGTGTTTATGGTTTACAAATATTGATACTTGAGGAAAAAAAATGGTAGAAGTCTAAGCTTTTGCTGATTTTGGGTTTGGGGGCCACATCAGGGGTGCTCAGAAGCTATTCCTGCCCCTGTACTCAAAAGCAACCTTTGTCAGTGCTTAGGGGACCATATGTATGCCAGGGAATCGAATGAGCGTTGTGGCTGCTGCAGCTGCTTGCCAGACACGTGACTTACCTCTTGTACCCACTCTCTGATACCCAGAATTCAACTTGGCATTAATTCATCCTGATGAGGCAAAAATCCAGTATAACTTTATGCAAATGACTTGAAAATTTTTGCAGCCAAAAACCTTTTTAAATTGTATATATTGAAATAAAACAACACTGGATACTTTACACTATTACTTCCAAATTAGATTTATATCTAAGTTGGATATACGGTGAGGTTATACGTAAGGACTTCTGAATATCCCTTTATTTTCCCCATTGCTTTTTCCATGTTGGATTTATTAGAGGAGGAACTACTTCCAACTTTATTTCTCAAAATATTATTTTAGGAGTTCTCCAAAGAGTAGCTGTGGACCCTGGAGTTATTTGGAAATGTGGGAAGGGTGGTGTTTTGAGTTGCTGTTAAACTTTCTGTAATGCTGAACAGCGCTAAATGACAAAGGGTTGTCCCATTCTTAATGCCAGCAGCTTCTTTTAGTACTGGAAACATCCCTTTTAATTGGGCATATCCAGTACTTTCCAAGATGAGGAGAATAAAAACATTGATTGAGAAACTCAGAGTTGTATGAGTGTGGCATATAACGTAGATGAATTCAACCTTCCTTGTTCGGGAGCCATTTCCGATGGTGCTCAAGTCTCATTCTGAGATTTGTGCTCGGGGGTGACCTTAGTAGTGCTCAGGGACCATATGCAGTAATGGGGATTTGATCTGGGTTGAACCACATGCAAGGCAAGAACTTTACCTCCTGTACTATCTTCCCGGCCTGAGCTAAAGTTTCATTTACTTTGTTTTGTTTGTTTTGGGGCCACACACAGCAATGCTCAGAGTTTACTCCTGGCTCTGTGCTCAGAGATCACTCATGGTGGGGTCTGGGTGAGTATCTAGTGTGCTGGCGTTTGAACCCTGGTCAACTCTACCCACTGTACTATCTCTCCAGTATCCTGAACTCAAGTTTTTCAACACTGCTTTGGCCAAATCAACATTCCTATAATGACTTCATGTTGTTCTTTCAAACCTCCAGTTTGCTTCTTTTCTTTTACCCCCAATTACTTCGGGATAACTTTTCAGACAAAATGAAAATAAGAGGTATTATTTTACACTCTTCCTTTTCTTTCTCCTTTTCCTGTCTTCCTTTCCTCCTGCTCTTTTCTTAGAGACGTGTAATCAACAGCATGAAGAAAGATTGAAACATGACTTCTACAATACTGACAAACAGTAGGAGGGCACAAATTAGATGGGAAGGGAACATAGAAGCCAAGAGAGCTCAATAAACAAAAACAGGACTGGAGCGATAGCCCAGAGGGTAGGGCGTTGCCTTGCACGCGGCCGGCCCCCTGCAGGCCGGGTTCAATCCCCGGCATCCCATATGGTCCCTCGAGCACTGCCAGGAGTAATTCCTGAGGGCCAGGAGAAACCCCTGAGCATTGCCGGGTGTGACCCAAAAAGCAAATAAAAATAATAATAATAATAATAATAATAATAATAATAATAAAATAAAAATAAAAATAAAAAATAAAGTTTAAAAAATAAACAAAAAACAACACAAAGGCTCAGCTAGCAAAGAACAGCTTTGTAAATCCTCAGACAAGGCCTTAATGACCTGTTGATGTCACTGGTGAGCGATGCTGATATCTGATGTCGCTGGTGAGGTTGGATCCTGAGCGAGTCCAGAACCCACAGGGGAGGTCGGAGTTGAGCACCCACAGGGGAAGTCGAGTTGAGCACCCACAAAGAAGTCTATGTGAACCACTTGGGGGGATAGCACCACTTTATTAGGTGAAACTGGGGGACAGTAGGGTGTGAGATATAACAATTTTCACAGATTTTCTTTAGCTAAACTTTTTAAAAAATTCCAATAGTTAATTGTAACAAGCAATATAGAATAATTGTAAGCCTGCTAAGGGGCAGACTAGGAAAGTGGTTGGGAAAATGGGGACAACAGTGGAGGGAAGGTCACAATGGTGGTGGGTTTGGTGTTGAAATATTGAGTGCCTGCAACAAATGCATCATGAACAACTTTGTAAACCACTGTGTCAAAATAAAGGGGTAAATAAAGAAATTAAACAACAACAAAAATAATTCATCCAGTGGATGGAATAATTAAAATAATAAGATGAGTGGGAGGATGATAATATGAATGTTATACATGAAAAGCCAAATCAATTGTAATAATTTTGGCAATAAACTGATGACAGAGGCCATCTATGTGTTCTCATTCTTCTATCTCTCTTTCCTTTCCAGACTTGCAGCATACTACCAACCCTTCCATTCTTTATTGAAGGCACAATCATTATATTATACTGTATGACCAATCATTATTGTAGACACAATAACAATATCAAAGGTTTTGAAAGCAATTTCCAAGTGCCCACTTCATATTAAGTACTCGGCCTGCATTTCCTTTCTTAAATCAGATTTTTATAGATGCACCTTGAATTATAATACTGTTAAGGACAGGGTTTCACACATGTGGCGTCCTAATGCTATATCCATGACCAGAGTGAATTGCCACCAACAGTTCATGGTGGAAGCTGACCCCCTCAACCTTTCAGCTATCCCCACCCCTTGGTAAGTTCAGTTCTGGGGGCCCTTTCTCAGGTTGTGTTGCCTTCATCTGCATTTTCTTATTTCCTGCTCAACTGATCTTACTTAAATACCCAACTAGATGTATTTTCTCCATCTTATGAAAGGGGGTACTCCTGCATAGAGAGTAAGCTAATGTGTTCAAGGTCTTGCAATTGGTAAGAAGCTGGGTGGAAGTTCAGAAATGGATCTGTGAGCCCCAAAGCTGGTCTCTTTAGGGCCAGGTGTTACTCGGGATTGTCAGTACTGGTGAGAGTCTGTTGTTTCTCAACCTGCTTTGGTGGCCACATTGAGGGTCTTATTTTAACTACTGCTCTGGACTTCTGAATAACGCTATAATGCCCTCGTGACCATTGAGTTTCTCTGAACAAGCCATTCAAGGACAAAGGTGCTCCTATGTCTTGACAGGAAGATGCTGAAGTTCACAGTCTTTGTTTCTAAAATCCAACTTCCCCCCCACCCCTTTGTTTCCTTTGATTCTAAAATCCAACTGCCAAGCTAATGGGAAGTTTTATTTTATTTCATTTTATTTTTTTGAGAACTGAGGGTGGGAGGTTTTACACCAGACAGTGCTCAGGGATCATTCCTGGTGGGCTTGGGGACAAAATGGGGTGCCAAGGATCAAAGCAGGATCATGATATGCAAGTCAAGTATCAAAACCCACCATATGCAAGTCAAGTAGCAAGCCCAATGTAATATCTTTCCAACCTGCAAATGGAGTAAAAAAAAGATTTGTACCAAAGTCTGTCCTGAGCTAAATTCATTTTACAATAAAATCTCACATTTGGTTGCATTGAAGGGCTCTTTCCTTGTATGCACCTGATCAGGGTTCAATCCTCAGCACCACATATGGTTGCCTGAGCCCACCAGGAGTAATCTCTGAGACCATAGCCAAGAGTAAACCCTGAACATCATTGGGTGTAGTCCCAAAACAACACACACACACACACAACACACCCTTACCTTTGTGTGCATGAAGACTATAATTACAGTACTGCAAATCCTAGTACCTCAATAAATACGGTTAAATAAAAACCCAACTTCCCTTTAGAGGCTGGAGAGTTAGTGCAAACTGTTGGAGGTCTGGGTTTAATTCGTGTCACTGTGTGGTCCCCAAGAGCCTATGGGGGTAATCCCCAGGGACAGTATGGAGCAGTCCACACCCTCACAAAAAAGCAACACAGCAACTCACCTGAAATGGTTAGAGACTTTTTGTAGTCTTTTAAAAGTTAGTGTGCAGGGAAACTGGGCACATTGGTGGTGGGAAATTTACACTGGAAAAGGGACAGGTGTTAGAAAATTATATGACTGAAACGCAATCATGAACAACTTTGTAAATGTGTATCTCACTGTGATTCAATTAAGAAATAAATTAAAAAAATAAGTTAGTGTGTATTTATACTCACTTACCAGTAGAGATAGTAAGGTATTTCCTTTTGAGTGATGCTCCGGGGCTTTTGCACTATATATGACACATGCATTGTACTGCATTTTTAAGTTTCCTGTCAGAACCTCTCTAAAATCTTGAATTAGGGATTATGCGCCTGAAGTTTGAAAGTGCTCACATGACAATGAATAGACATTAAAGCAGTTTTTTGAATAAATGGTAAAAAGCAGTGTTGGAATTAGTTTGCACCACTTTGCAAGAGATGATTGTCAAAATTTCAGGAATTCTATGAGCCCATTGACATCAGCCTTGGTGGGATTATTTACACACAGAAATTGGCAAACTCTACCCAGGAGGGCGTTCCTCAACCCCATCCTCCAGATGGCGGTTAAACAGTAACCAGCACACCACCTAAAAGGAATGAGAAGAAAGAGGGGAAATGTCACACTGTAAACTCTTCCTAATCTACCTGTAGATTAGGCAGTGTTAAGGGAGAGTCTAGGACAAAGACAGAGAAAATGTTCACTGGTTTCACTGACAAGCGAACCACTTTTCATGGATTGCTAGAACACTCAGGCATATCAGGAAATTAGAGTTTAGAAAACCTCGGTAATGCGGCCAATGTATTATAATTAGTAAGAAGCGGTGCTGGGATTTGGAAGTACAAGGGCATAAGGACATTTAAGTAAAATACACATTTAAGGTGTATTTTACTGCTGCATAATAAAAGTTGATTCTGTGGCATTGCCTTAGCATGTTCAGTCAAGTGCTAGGGAATTTGTGAAATTGCAAAAAAAAAAATTATCTGTGCCTTGACGGGGCAGTCTAAGCTTCACAGAGCAGTGATGAAAAAACAGGATATGGATTTTTTTGGTGTCTTTCCTTTGTCTTCTCGTACTAGTTTTTGGTGTAGGGGTTTACTCTGGGCTCTGCTCAGAGGCTCTTTCTAGTGATGCTTGGGGAAACTTGTGGTGCTGGGCATCAAATTATGATTATCTGTATGCAAAATAGACCCCTCAACTCCTATACTATTTCTCTAACACATCTTCCTTTTAAAAAGGAAGACTTGAAAAATAGAAGATTAAGGTTCGACTACTCAAGACCACTGAAAATAAAGCGTTGAACTGAAATTGAGCCATGGAGCAGTGTATGATGTCACCCATAGAGGTGATGCTTCTCTGCGTCCCTGTCTCAGCCCAGACTAGATACTGGGACATTATTAGACAGCATGGGAGAATGGATTGAAGGAAGAGCAATGGCAGGTTCAGTTAATAAGGTTAAGGTTAAGGTTAAGGTTAAGGTTAAGATTAAGGTTAAGGTTAAGGTTTAGGTTCAGGAACTAACACAAATTTAGCTGGAAAAAAAGGTGCTTTTTCCTAGAATCCCTGATTCACATGTTGCCACTTTCAGATGAAGCTTAATGATTAGCTAGTTATTCCTTCCATAAATCTTCAGAATTAACTCTAGTACCTGCAAGGAAAGGAATCCACATTTAAGATCTGAATGTACACACTGTAGAAAGGAATGCAAAGGAACTGAATAATTATAGGAAGCAAAGGGATCAGTGGAAAGAGAAATAACTCCATAATTACTCTAATTCATTACATCCCAAGAAAGGTCACCGAGATTTGCAATTGGCAATGCTTTTTTCAGACACAACATCATTTAAGGAATAATTATCTAGAGCCATTGCTGAGGAGCCTATAACAATTCTTTAGAAGTTTCTGGCAAAGTTAGAGACTTGGGATAGTCCATATAAGGGAATTCCTTTTATTTAAATCCTTTTAAGTGGCAGGAGGCTAGATTTATTGAAGAATTTTAAAACTACTACTACTAAATATAATTATAAGTAATTATATTTAGCAAAAGCTCCAGAAGGAAGTTTTAGTGAAATTGAACTTTCTAGTTTTCCCTTTGTTTGTTTGGCTTTTTTTAGGACCATACCCAATAATGTTCAGGGGGGGGTTACTTCTGTCTCTGAACTCAGGAATTACTCCTGGCAGTGATCGGGGGACCATCTGGGATGCTGAGGATCAAACCTGAGTAGGTTCTGTGCAAGACAAGTGCCTTATCCACTTTCCTATCCTTCAGCTTGGTTGTTCTTTGATAGGAGCCATTCCTGGAGAGACCCTATGTTGTGGGCCACATAGCTTGGTTCTGCAGGGCCAAGTCAGGCTGAGGATGGAACTGGAGGTCTAGCATTATCTGCACTGAGCATGTCTTCTAAAACTACTTGTTTTTTCTAGAATTGTTTTTTTCTTAATATTATATGCAACTTCAAACGTAAATAGGTCAACATAGTTCAAATTTATAATCACTTGTATCACTTGTCTTCCCATTCATCATCGATTTGCTCGAGCTGGCACCAGTAACATCTCCATATGTTCTGTCACATGCTAGTGTAGCCTAAGGGCATCTGATTGCTCCAGGAACATGAAGAGCCTCAAACCATTCGTTCAGGTCATGGGAATGAGGTTTATAATTGTTACTGGTATTTGGCATATCAAATACGACATGGGTAGCTTGCCAGGCTCTGCTGTGCAGTGGGATACTCTTCTAGTCACCTCTAATCTTGAGCATTTATTGATGAACCGCAAGGCTGCTTTGCAGCTGCATGAGCCGGGCTCATGATCAGCTCTTTCAAATTTATAAGATGAATGCAAAATAAAATAAAGTCTATGAAATTATTTTCATGATTACTTACTACAACCAAATTCTTTCTGAGAGCTGGCAATCTCTTTTATTGGACAGTATAGAAATTTGAACATATGGCGACTTGACTTTTAAGTAGAATTTAATAATTAAGGAAACAATTATCAGTAGGCCCATAAAAAGCAGTCTTGGAAGAACAGTGAGACAATATGGGTATCAAAGGTGAAAAGGGCAGTGCTCAGGGAAGGATTAAATTTCCGTCTAATCAGTAGGAGTTCCTGGAGAAGTGAGAATTGAGGATGACATCATTCTAACCCCATGATGCACTGCGAGCAAGCCTGATCAAACTTTCTAATCTACTAAACTGAGTGAATTTCATTTTTATGGGGGGGTGGTCATACACACCACTAACTGATCACCTTGTCTATCATCATCATCATCATCATAATTCTATCCAAACTATTCTGTTAATACACACACTGAAAAAGTGAGTTGTAGTTCTATGTTTTTCTCATAGTGTACCCTATGACATGAATTTCTGCTTGTGTTGGTATAATCTTTCTCTCTCTCTTTCTCTCTTTCTGTCAAGAAAAAATTCTAGCTCTGTTTCCTGTATGTGTTTCCTACAGATCCCAAGGAGAGGATCCTCAAGTAGAGTAATGAACCATTCACTGACCAAATTTTCTTGTCCCAAACTGCAACCAGGACTGGAATATATGAAGAGGATTACACTCTGAATGTAAAGATTGACTATGGTAGACTAAGGCAGGTGAGACAATTTCATGTAATTGTAAAATTGACAGGCTTGCATGTACATGTTTTTTTAAACGAAAGCAAGCAAAATTGGTATAATTGAAGGTAGTTATTTGTATAAATAAATGATTCATGGATGGATTCTTAAAAGTCATAGTCCCTCTTTTAAAGTATTTTTAATAGATGGCTAATGAGTTGGCAGACACAGAGGGAATAAAAAGCTTAAACTAGATTAAAAGTAACTTTAATGCGTTAGTCATGTCCCTCTTCAGAGAAGAGGGCAGTCTCTATGTTGACATAGAACTTTCTGGAATCTGATACTGCTTGACTTCTCTCAGTGAGTGAGACAATGTAGTAGATCTTGATTCTAACATGCAAAACCAGGTAATCACACCCTGACAACATTGCTCAGACTCAGAAAGGAACTGAGAGAATGTCTGGTGCAACTTTTTAATTTCTAGATGCCATTTTTCAAGAAAAAATGCCAATAATCAGTAGGTGAGAGGCTAATTATGTAGAACAGTTCTTATAGTGGATTTTTTTTTGCTGTGAAAGGGTAAACTCAGTGCTAGTAGTCTTCATCTTCACCTGGAAATGGGAGAGGCTCTTTCTCAGCAGATCTGTCTGCATTTTTATTGCCAGAGTGAAGTAAGAAATAGCACCTAATCCAGCCTGTGGCACAGAGGAAGTGTGCTGGTAGTACCAGTGGCTTTTCTTTCAGGATTGCAAAAGGTTTGTTGTTGGTGCTTGTTTGTGTATTATTTAGAGGAGATGGGTTGTAATGATTTTATTGGAAAGATTACCTTGGCATACAAGGTAGAGGTTGAAAGATTTTGTAGTGAAAATTATCAAAGTATTTTCACTGACAAACGATTTGAAGGCAAGTCTTTGGTGTATGGGGAGTTGGCAACAGTTTTATTCATGCTTAAGTACATGAAATGCATTTGTTAGTGCATCTAATAGAACCTGAGCTCCACGTATGTGCTAACACTATGCGAGGCACAGACATATAAAAGAGGTCTTATTCCAGTCCCATGAACCTGTCAGAAAGTGAGTATAATGACCTCAAGGACCATGACTCAGTTTGAATTCCTAATCATGAGAAGGAAAGGATGCTATGAGAACATACACAGGCAATTAACCCAGAGGTTCTGAAAAGTTATCCCTAAAGAAGTGGTCCATTGAGTTGGGATGAGAAAAATGAGTAGAAGTTAATAGGTCAAAGGATAGGTGTAGGTGAGGGATAGATAAACTCAGGATCTCAGACATTGAAGCACTTGCTATATTATTAGGCTACATCTCTAGCAGAGGGTTGTTTACTTAATCTCCAGAAAGATTTTGCATTGACCAAAAACTAGGATTGGTCCATGATTCTCCTACTAAAAAATTTGGGGGACTATTTGAAAAATTAGTTTACTATTTTGATCTTTGGCTAGAGAGTGAGTATATACCTATATATTTTGCTGTGTAATCATATAGAGAAAAATAGATGGTAAAAGACAGAAAAAAAGGAAGCATAATACAAAGGTAATAACATAATATGGATCCCAATAACTATGAGTAAAGAAGAAATGTGATAATCCTGATGAATTGATCAGGGATGAGGGGGAGACAAATATTAAGCCAGGAGATCATTTAAAATCTATTTTATTGGGAGTTATATGAAAAATGCTCCTTGTCACTAATAATCAGAGAAATGCAAATCAAAACAACAATGAGATGTCATCCCACACCACAGAGACTGGCACACATCCAAAAGGTCAAGAACAACCAGTGATGACATGGACACTGGGAGACAGGGACTCTCATCCATTGTTGATGGGAATGTCAACTGGTCCAGTCTTTTGGAAAACAATATGGACGTTCCTCCAAAAACTAGAAATTGAGTTCCCCTTTGACGGAACAATACCACTCCTGGGAATTAATACTCTGAGGGGCCAAAAACACCCAGCAGAAACACCATCTGCACTTCTATGTTCATAGCAGTACTACTCACAATAGTCAGAATATGGAAACAACCTGAGTGCCTGAGAACAGATGACTGGATAAAGAAACTGTGATTTATCTACACAATAGAATATTATGCAACTGTTAGGAAAATGAAGTTATGAATTTTGTCTATAAATGGATGGACATGGAGAGGCTCATGTTGAGTGAAATTAGACAGAAGGAAAAGACAGATATAGAATGTCTGCATTCATTTGAGAGATATACAATTAGAATAGTATGAGACTTAATATAAAAGTCCAGACAAAACATGGACAAGGAGAACTTGACAAAGGTTGAAATCTACCACAGTGTATGGCGGTCAAAGTTTAGGTAAGAAACAAAAGGGACCAGTGTGTTAATAATGGTTGGAAATGGTAATGCCAGACTAGAATGAGCATTGAAACTAGGCAAAGGGATATACATGATAACCACTAAATTTATGTGCTACAAGTCACAATGTGTAAGAGAAGGTAGAAAGAGAGATAGAAAAGGAGGAGGCAGAGAAGGAGAAGGAGAAGGAGGAGGAGGAGGAGAAGGGGGAGAAGGAGGAGAAGGAGAAGGAAAAGGAGAAGAAGAAGATGATGAAGAAGAAGAAGAAGGGGAGGAGGAGGAGAAAGAGGAGGAGGAAAAGGAAGAGGATGAAGAAGGAGGAGGAGGTGGAGGAGGAGGAGGAAGAAGAAAAAGACGAAGAAGAGAAAGAAGATGAAGATGAAGACAAAGAAGAAGATGACAATGATGAAGAAGAAGACAACAACGAAGAAGAAAGAAGATGAAGAAGAAATAAGATGAAGAAGATAAAGAAGAAGGAGGAGGAGGAAGAAGAAGAGGAAGAAGAAGACAACGACGACGACAACGAAGAAGAAGAAGAAGAAGAAGAAGAAGAAGAAGAAGAAGAAGAGGAAGAAGAAGAAGAAGAAGAAAGAAGAAGAAGAAGAAGAAGAAGAAGAAGAAGAAGAAGAAGAAGAAGAAGAAGAAGAAGAAGAAGAAGAAGAAGAAGAAGAAGAAAGAAGCAGGGACTGAGGTGGGAATCTGGGGATATTGGTGGTGGAAAATGTGCACTGGTGGGGGCATGGGTGCTGCAACATCGTATGACTGACACATAATCAGTATTTTTGGAAAATAGCATAGACATTCCTCCAGAAATTAGAAATTGAGTTCTTTTTGGCTGAGCAATGCCACTCCTGGGAATTAATACCCTGGGGGACCGAAAACATATGGCAGAAACATCTTTGTAAATGTCTGTATCACTGTGTTATAATAAAAAATAAAATAAATATAAAGAGTAGTGGTTCTCTCTTACAAATCCGGATGCTCCATCAGAGATTTTATGGTGTGTATTGCATCACTAGGATTTTATTTCTCCTGAGTAGCTGAAACTGATATGTACTAGATGAGGCATAAGCTAAAAACTTGGGTCAGAGACAGAATTCAGCCTTGGAGTGTTTACATATAATCTTAAAAAATAATAATCATTATGTCTTGGCAGTAAAAGTAACTTCTTGGTTGTGGTGTTGGTAGGTAAGAGGAGAACAGAGAGTTTATATGTAATTGCTGGATTTTCAGCTGCCCTGAAAATTTCCTGGGTAAATTCCCTCAAAGCCTACTTGCTTTTAAGACAGCAGAACCTGACAGAAGAAAGCCTGATTTTACCTTCTGTTAGTTGTGAGAACATCACAATCCTTGCACTGTGATGTTTCCTGGCTCTCTTCCATGAAATAGTGTTTATATAGATCCCCCTTCTTTATTAAAGCGCATTTCAGCCAAAAAGCCAACAGTCTTTAAATGCATCAACTGACCATAAATCTAAGCATCTGTTGTATGAGTCACTTGGAGATTAGTACAGTGAATGGGCTACTGTAACTCCACCAGGCGATGAACAGTAGTCCTGAAATCCCATTCTAACCTAAATCAGTAATACTAGGATTAGGGAAAGTCAGGGCATGGGTCATAAGCAAATCTTCAAGCTTAATGGTAGAGGAGAGGCAGGAAGAGAAGCCGTACACCTCAGAACTAGTATGACTTGGGCAAGAGTAGCGTCTACCGTGAATTGCAAACACCTTCCCAGTCAGTTTCTTTCCTTCATTTCTCTGGCAACCAAAAGAGTAATGACCGCCTTTTATTTGTCTCACAGGAGAATTTTCAGGGTTAGTGTAATAGCATTAAAATGCTTTAGAGGAGCATATTATCTGGTGATCATGTATTTTATGCACTCTATTCCAAGACCTAAACCACAGATAATGACTAATGACATGGCATTGGATGAGGAAAGGAGAAAAAAAGAAAAGAAATGCAGTGTATTCTAATTCAACCACATGCAACCAGTCTCCCCATACACAAGCGTTCTTCACTCACTCAATTGAGAAAAGTCTGGATTAAATAAAACCTTGGGAAGTGAATTATCATGGTTTACTGGATTTGGGGGTTTCGGTCACTAAAGCTCCTTTTTTCCTTTGCAATATATTTTGTAGGAAATCTTCAGACATACTGGTACCTTAAAATGTCAATGAAAACAGTTCTTTTCTATTGACACAGATCTTATAGTAGCTCTGTGGGCTAAGTCTTATTGCTTCAAGCTGAGGGAAACTAATCTCAAGGTCCCATCACAGCATTTATTTTACCAAAAAAAAGCCCCATATCACTATAGGTTCTTTGCCTTCAATTTACTGCTATCTCTGTTCACAGGGCACACACAATCTAGAGTCTAGCAGCATCTGTGTGACTGACACATAACTAGCATGCTACGGTCTAGGATTTGGGGATAATTTCAATCAATATATACCATGTTCTACAGAGAATATAAATGCATGTGGAATGGAAAAGAACATGGAGCAACAGTCCTGTTTATTGGCAGATTTCTATATCACTAAATGCTTCCTTGTATTTTATAACTTAATCCAACAAAGAGCCCCCTCAAGATGATAAGCCTTAACACTGTTACCTCCAACTTGCTGGTAATGAAATAGAGGACAAAAAAGTTGGGAATTTACCCCCAGACCACCCAGCCAGACATCCCCCAGTTCCCCCACCCCACTTGCTCTGAGACTTACAACTTCTGTGCTAGGCAGCTCCTGGCAGAAGGAAAACTATGTTTTGAAAGTGGGCAGAGCTCACTGAAAGGCCTTTTCTTTAGAAGAGGAAACCACAGCAGGCAGACAGTGACGTTATATGGAGACCCTTTGGTTGGGCTTGGTGGAGGCCCAGCTCTTGGTGGGTATGGCCTGAGGCCTGCCAGTCGCTGCTGGGTGTGTGCGGCGACACCACAATCCCTGTCACTGCTGACTGTAGACGCCAGTGAGGGGCTGTCAGATGGCCATGCCAGGCTAGCTGAGGGGAATAGGGAACTCATTCTTCTCTGCAGCCAGGCATGGGTTGGTGGGCAAGAATAGCTGTGCAGCTCGGCCACAGGGCAAGAATAGTCGCCTGGGAAGAAGCTACAGGGTCCCAGGACAAGGTAGCCAGCCACGAGGCAGTGCAATCCCTCACCCCGCTCTTGGCTTCCTGAGAATGTTGGCAGATTGGTGCTGTCCTCTGGGACTTGAAACCTTCCTTCTGAGATGCTCCGGAGGCTCCTGTGGGTGTTAGGTGATAAAGCGACCACCAGGTCCTTCCTTTAACACATCGAACCTACAGTCTCCCATATAGAATGAGTTTAACTTGAACCCTAAATATGTGACTGAAATTGTCAAAATGAAACAAAAAGTGTTGCTTGGAAGGGCGATGTTGTCGCTCACATGATTGATGCAAGATAATGTGCTGTCTTAGCATGGCACCAAGCTCTTTTTGGGAAAACAATGTTTTTCCTGATGCTGCCGTATCAGATTGAACTTCAGCACCTAGAATTAGCAGGACTCCTGGCACCGTGCGCACACATACAAGAAAGCAGCTGTAGAAGGCAAAGGAGCATGTGGATCAGACTTGACATGCCCATAGACAGGCATTGGGATATCACCAGGCTTGAACCTTGTGCTATGAAGCATCATGCTATTACTCAGGGAAAAGTACTCAAGATGGAGTGAATTAATGGCAAGGACTATCAAGTTACATTAGAAATAATAGAAGTTGTGGGCTGAGAGAAAAACAAAACGGGTAGGAGTGCATAGAAGAGACCCATGTTTGTGATCTGGCGTGACATGGTCTCCTGAGCACCTCCTGCAGTGACATCCAAGCACTGCATTCTGGGAGTAGCCCCTGAGCACCACCTAGTGTGACCCCAAACCCAATCAACGAAATAGTCAATCAAACAAAGTAGAAAGCCAAATGAATAGAATCTGTGCGGAAGGTTGAACAGCAAAATCACTTTTTCTTCAGAGTACAAATCTCAACCTTTTGAGACCTACTAATTCCAGTGGAAACCCTTTATAAAGAAGGAGAAAGAAAAATGTCAGGTCCACCTGTTCTACCAGTGTAACAGAGCTCTGCTAACAGCCATCCCATGCCCTCAGCAGTGTCTGAATCCCATTGGAGGATTTTACCATGCTCATAAAACATGACTCCAAAGCAATTTGTCATTTGCTTTACAACGAAAGCAGGAACATTTGTTGTGACATTTGACAAAAACCAACAAGGATCCTCAGGAAGATGAATTGGGAGGAGAGGTTGACACGCTGTCCCCTGATGAAATTCTCACGTGTTCACTGACAGCATCCCTTCAGGAAATCAAACTAGAGCCAGTAGCTGATTCACCCAGGGTAAGAGTTAGCCCTTGGGAACTGCTGGCAGGGTTGCGCAATTGACCTTTTTGGCTTTGTTCTGAAGGAGGGCAGTAAGATGCTTAAATTTCAGGAAGTACCAAAGAACTCAAAGGTGTGTACAGGATGGGTTTCATTTTCCAGGTGTAGAAATGGGCTTTATTGTTGGATTTATTAATAATTCACCTCAACATTGCCAGTCTATGAGTTATCTCACCAGGCTGCACATTCTTTCTCAACAGAAAGCCTCTATCTGCTAGACTTTTGAACCTTCATGAGCAAAGCATTTGGAGTGAAGGGAAGGCAAGAGAACTTGCTTAATAGCTGCCAGAACCCCTCCAGCAGGTGTGGACAGAGGCTCCTTATTCCTCTGAAAGAACAGACTAGTTCATTCTGGGCAACTAGGACTTTCTCCCTCTGCGCATCCCTGGAAGATGTACTCACAAGTGTAAAGCACAGGAAAGCTCTCAAGTCTACAGACTCCATAAAAATCCAAGCAGGGGGCCAGAGCGAGAGCCCAACAGCTAGGGTGTTTGCCTTGCATCCGCCGGCCCATGCCAGCCTGGGTTCAATCCCGGCATCCCATATGGTTCCCGAGCACTGCCAGGAGCAATTCCTGAGTGCAGAGCCAGGAGTAACCCCTGAGCATTGCTGGGTGTGACCCAAAAAAGCAAAAAAAAAAATCCAAGCAGAGACAATTTGTCCTTCCACGTCTTCCTAAGCAAGTCAAGAAAACTCAAGTTTTAATTGGGCAAATTCTTTTATTTATAGACTATGAAACTCTTTATATTTATACCTAAGCATGTATTCAATGTTCCTCTCATATTCTTTTAGGCTTTTCAGACAAATATCCCAGCATTGTAGAAGTCATTGAGATGTATGAACACAAAGTACTAGGCAGACATTCGCAAAAGATGTTGATACAAAGGAAAAAGTCCTGGAAATACATACAGGAGCAGGATAACAGATAATTCATGGGGGGGCAATGGGGCCAGATGCAGGAAGGAGGCATGAACAGGGGGCTTCAAAGGGATTTTTAATCTTCATTCGTATCCTACTTGTTACTCATTTACCTTATTCCTAGAAAGCCCTGCAGGTTTGCCAATTATCCTAACACTGGAGCATTTTCCACTTCTGGAATCGTAATAATTTTGACGGTATGTGCTTCTTGACCAAAGGATTACGTAAAACCAGCAAGCAGCCTCCTGAGTTGGACAGAATTAGACTTGTTACATGCTCCATAGAGCGCTCCACAAATAGATAACAGTCCATTCTTCTCCTGCTCTATGAAGAATGCCGTCCCAAAGCTGGAGTTCTGTTTCTAAACAGAAAGTCATTATTGCAGGCCCACCAAGTCTGGTTACAGGCCCAGAAAGGAGGCAAGGAGGGTCCCCAAGTCCACTAAACACAGAACTGATGATCAGAACTAGTTAAGACGTGAGTGGAGCAGCACAGAAAGCAGCCAGGCCTCCTTCACCTTGGCCTTGCTACTTCCTAAGACTCCTGGGGACATATAAAATGCAATGAAATGAAAGTGTCCACAGTAAGGAGCTAGTTTCCCCAACACCCCATCCTCCGACAGTAGTGGGCACACTGCTGAAGGTGCTAGAGTCCACGTCCCTCACCCCTCCACCCCTACTCCACCCTAAGCGCCTGCCTCTGGCCCTGCTGCTCTTTTTTTCCCAAATGCTTCTCCTGCTCCCGTCAAAGGAAACCACCCCGTGTTTCCTGCATATCCCCGTGCTTTCCCGGAGCAAGCCTTGTTTATGCCCATTCTGCAGCTAGCTGTAACCCCACCTGTCTGGCAAAGCCAGCTTTAAAGTCAGTGGCTTCTAGATTTTCTGCACACGCCTAAGCTGACACATGTCATATCTTTCTCCTAAGACCAATCTGAGCAGACCCTCCTCTGGGTCTGGTGAGCAAAAGTATATACGTTCCGGGAAGTGCTTGTTTTCACATTCCTTCCCTCCCTTCTTCCCCGGGCCAGTCTTTATTCTGGGATTTGGAGAAGCCTGGCTGTAGATCAGTGTTACCAGGTAAGGGCATGGACTCCCAACGCTTTCCCAATATACTGCACCATGCACTCCATGAACATAGGAGCCCAACCTCTTGCAAACTGTCTCCAAATCAGAGGGAGACTCAATCTGCACGAGGTGATGGACTGGGAAGAACTCTGGAGGGAGGAGAAAAGAGACTGCATAAAATAATACAGGGATGAGTGTTGAGTCACAGAGGTGGTACAGTAACTTAGTTTATTGGGAGAGGGTTAAACAAGGTCGCTGCTCCCTAATGTGTTTATTTGTGCATACGTGTATAGTAGTGTGTGTGTGTGTGTGTGTGTGTGGGTGTGGGTGTGTGTGCATGTCTATGTTTGAAGAAAAACAGTTATATAAAGCCTAAAAGTTCTGAATTCCAGCCTAAAAGGGATGGAGGGACCCTACCCTGGCCACAAGGCTGACAGGGTTCCTGAGTCCCTGTTATACCCATGGCTGTAAAGATTGGCCACTACTGTAGGTGGATGGGATGATGGAGAAACCAGCCTTTCAACTAGCTCCTCACCGTGGACACTTCTTTCATTTTATAATAAAGTTCAAGTAACAGTAACATTCAAGTTTATGGTTTTGATATACAAAGTCCCAGCTTCTCACTACCATGAAAATAATTGTCTAAGTCCTCCACCATGGTCCTTATGCTCTTGAAAGCGTATTTG
The DNA here is from genome assembly GCA_021461705.1 of Cryptotis parvus. Lineage (NCBI taxonomy): Eukaryota > Metazoa > Chordata > Mammalia > Eulipotyphla > Soricidae > Cryptotis > Cryptotis parvus. The sequence continues at coordinate 97,647 of JAJIBD010000186.1, forward strand.
GCTATGAGGAGAATGGAAAGGAAAAGAGGTTGAGTTATGCTGCATCTCCAGAAGCTGTGTCTGGCAGATGAGGGAGAGATGGGATGGTAGAATTTGATGTGTAAAGAGGAAACCCTCTTACTGGCTTCCTATGATCCATCTTGTACAGAGTCATTAGGCCTCTGGCTAAAAGTGGACCCTGGAGTCGTGGTGCCAGGGTTCAAATTCAGTTTCTGTTGCCTGACGGTGGAGAGCTGCTGGTTGACAGCTGGTCAATGACAGCTAGTTGGACTTTGGTCTTGATTTTCCTAATCAGTGAAATAGGAACATGCCTTGTAGAGGTGCTGTAAAGGATTCAGTGTGGTGCAATTCTAAGAATTGCACTTGGCATGGCGTAGTCTACAACCCCGGTAGCTGTTTGTATTAGAGCAGAACCCAACAAACATGAAATTGCATTTCCCTTTTCTTTTCAATGAGCAAGGCGTGTCCTGACCAAGTTCAGCCATCAACAATGTTATCTGAGGGGAGGGTTTGGGCTACTGTAACAGAGTTACACTCATTTTCTTTCAATGCTCAGGGAATCCCTCCTAGCAGTGCTCAGGGGATCATATGTGGTATCAGAGATGAAGTAGGGTGGTTAATATGCAAGGAAGTGCCTTAGCCCTATTCTACCTTTCCTCTCCAGCCATTGACAATAATGACACCTGACTTGGGCAGGATTTTTACCCCCTTCTGATTTCAGAACGCTCCATCATCTGCTTGGCTGGTAAGAAAAAGTTTATCCATTGAATGGGGCTGGAAACATAGTATAGTATGTAGGGAGTTGGTCTTGCACGTGGCTGATCCAGGCTTGATCCCAGGCATCCCATATGGTCCCCTGAATGCAGAAGTAACCCCCTCAATGTGACTCCCTCCCTCTCCTAAAAAAAAGTTTTTTTCTACTGGAAATCAGGGACTCCTGTGCCTGAAAGAACCATGGTTCTAGAATGAGTGACCAGCATCTCTCTTCTTAACACTTAGGACACTTGTTGAAGTCTCAAGCAGTGTTTTATTGCATCCTTTGCATTTCTTTCCCCCTTCGTGCATACTTTTTGAAACCTCCCTCTCCCTTGCCAGATGCATTGTGCTCCATCTGTGTCGCTCTCTGCGAATCTGCTCTCGGTTGGGAAGTAGAAGTTAGTCATCATGATGGTCATCAAATAGAGTGTCTCTTGTTAGGTCACAATTCTTATCCTTCTAAAGTATGGTGGTGACATTTTAGCCATTGTATAGGGACTAGAATTAGAGAATGTTAGGGGAGGAGGCCCACAGTGGGTGCGAGACCATTCCTGCTGGCACTTGGATTTCACACAAGGCAAACTGGGACCCAGTGACCCTGAACAAGCTCCTTACCAGCACTCACCAAAGGTGATTTGAAACAGAATGAATGTAACTTTGTTGCAGTAAAATTTGAAATAATGAATATTTGTATATTCTAAATCAAAGTATATGTATGATCTACTCTGATGACTTTGGCATCTTTATGGTTGGTTGAATGGCATTTTTGTAAAAATGATCTGGTAATAGTATGACTAATTTGTAAATGGGCAGGTAGGGAAACATGAAGAAAGTGAGGAAAGGATACAATTGGGGGTGGTAGAAAGCTAACGTCAGCCTTGTAAGCACCATGTCTTTCCAGACAATTTTCTCTATTATTTCATTTGAGACATGGCTGCATAAGTGTTATCCTACCCATTTTGCAGATGGGAGGATTGGGGTGCAGGAAGTACACATATGCTTTGTGCCTATTGCATGCTCCACCTGTGGGAGGTAGTGAGGGCGTAAAGGCAGAGAGTGGAGGGATTGGGAGCTTGGTTCAGCAGGGCATAAAGCCAGAACAACTGCTGACCTAATGCAGCCATCCCCTCCCTCCCTACAAGGCTGAGCAGGGTCAGCCCGTGCCCTTCTGGTCTGACTTTGACCCATGTGAGTTTGTGCTCTGGGGACTCATCCCACTCCACATATTGCTCTCCCTGGAAATAGCCAGCCGCGACAACTTAGTGACCATTACCCAGAGGCCTCTTCCTCTGGGCTTTCCTTCTTTGAGGGAGCCAGGAAGGTGTGTGCATTCTCAGCTACAGATTTCTTTGCCAGTATCCCCCCTGCTCTATGACTGACCACTAGCTAGTCCTTTATCTGGTTCAGTGCCCAGTTGAGAGTGCCATTGGGAGCGACCTTTGATCTCTGCTTGCAGAGTGTCAGGGAACTTTCTGGTGGTGTGCAGGCAGATCAGAACAATGCCAGCAGGACCATGGGGGAAAAGTGCTGCCATTGGTGGGCACTAGCAAAGCAGGGCAGATTGACAGCCTTCTGTCCTTATCTTTGTTTCCACAGTCTGGTCAACCATTGACTTGGAATGAGCAAGAGAAGTAAGAGTCATCTTACATGAACCAGGTTATTGGCTCAAGAAAGACTTTAACCCAAAGCAGAGTGTGTACTCTCCCCTCCCAAAGCCCTGGCAGCATCTCTCACACCCCAATAACTGTTTCCATGCTGTGGTCAGACTCTGCTGTCTCACGACTGAACTCCACAGAGATGCCAAACTGCTGAAAATTTCAGGTACACCGGGTTTTGATGGCTGCAAACTCTGAGCTTTCTAGGAGTCAGGGTGGGTGACCTCTCCTCTACTCTCTGTCCTTCCAGATGCCCCAGTGCCACACCCAACTTTCACTGCTACCCCCATGTAATCTCACTACCCAGGGGCACAAAGGGGCATCTTTGTGATAAAAATGTTCATTCTGAACACAAAGTCCCCTGTACAAGGAATTAGGCAGAGGTTTAATACAGGCATATAGTAGGCTTACTGGTGTGTATTTTGTCCAGAATTTTCTGGATTTTCTGGATATCTCCAAACTTTTTAATACTAACATCCCAGTAGGAGAGCATACCAGATTGCATGGAAATGTGACATAGCAGCCATCTAAGTTTGACCAACAAAAACACTAACACAGAAGGTTCGACTGGCTTAGTTGAACTCTTAGATAAGGAGTTAATGTCCTCTTGGTGAGACGCAACATTTCACACATTTTCTTTTACTGAATTATGTTTTTATTATTTCACAGCCATTTAGTAATAACAAACAATATAAAATAAATTCTTTTTAGCCTGCTACAGGGGCAGGCTTGAGGAGTGGTTGGGAAAATGGAGAGAATGGTGGAGGGAAGGTGACAGTGGTGGTGGGATTGGTGTGGGATATTGAATACCAACCCATATTCAGCATGAAAATGTGAATACCTGTAACAAATGCTTCATGAACAATTTTTCCACTGCGTTTAAATAAAGTGTTTGAACTGTCACTGTCACTGTCTTCCCGTTCATCATTGATTTGCTCGAGCGGGCACCAGTAACATCCTATGTCCTGTCTCATGCAAGTAGAGTCCAAGGACATCTGCTCATTCCAGGAACATAAAGAGCCTCAAACCATTCCATCAGGTCATGGGAATGAGGCCAATTGTTACTGGTATCTGGCATATCAAATACGACACGGGTAGCTTGCCAGGCTCTGCCGTGCGGGTAGCATACTCTTGTAGTCATCTCAAAATCCAGCATTTATTGATGAGCCGTGCGGCCGCAAGCAGCCGTGAGAGCCAGGCTATGATAGGCTGGTCTGCTGGGTGGAGTTCTGACGAGGGGGAATTCTGGATGTGGAAAATGGAAGTCCTCATGGAGTGGGGGGGTCGTCTGGCTTGTTGTGAGGCTCTGCTGGGGTGGCGGGCCAGGGCTAGAACCTGCCATCCCTCCCGGGCGCCTCATGAGTGGCGGCTGGGCACAGTGAGAGCCAGTAGCAGCTCTGCCCCAGGTCTGTGTTTGAACTACAGTGTTTAAATAAAATGGGAAAAAGCAAAGCAGGGTGTGTACTCTGCATAATAGATCTGTACATGTCTATGCTTGTCTTGATCTTTCCCTCCATTTTCCCCTTCTTTTTATGCACAATTACCTACAATTACCCAGTCACCTTTCACTTTTGCATATTTTTCTATGCTCATATTTAACTAAACATGCAACCACATTTTCTAAGTATGTTTGTAAGGATTTTTCTATATCTATATGAGGTGTTAAGATGCATGTCATAGTTGTGACAGATACATCTATGCTTCTGAAAGAGTGGTCTGACAGGAAGATGTAGCTGGTACATGTGTTGACAACACAGACATGATGCCTCCATGTCCTTGAAAGGGCATTTTTGTTGGAGTGCAGAGGTAAGTGAATCCACTTGCAGACAGAGTGATCTTGAGTGCTCAGAAGTAGGACATTTGTTCCTCAAGTTGGGGACTGATGAATTAACATCAGTCAGGGCACTACTACTTTTCCAAAGTCTCATGCAAAGAGAACAACACCCTATACATTTTAGCAGAAAGAATAACCCAAGTAAGAATGTTTTGACCCTAAAGGACAAGCAACTTCATTTCTTTTTCTGAATGATTCATCTTTCTAGCATCTATGAACTTCTCCTGTTTACCAGGTATGTGTGTGTATGTGTGCATGTGTGTGTGTGTGTGTGGGGGGGTGTGGTGGGTCTTGGAAGCCAAGCATATACAATGTCCTGGTCTCATGGTGCATAACTTCCAGCATTAAGGGAAAGATCAAATGACTATGGCATATCAATGGCATGCTGGAAACTGCAAATTAAGGCAGGAAAAGGGGGCAGAGAGGAACAGGGTTAAGAAGGTGCTTGGACCTCCTTTCTGATAAATCCAAGTCTAATGGAAGGAAGGCCACCATTTAAAGTTTGAAGTGCCCCAGACAGATTTAACAGACCTGTGAAGGGAAAATCCTGGCATGTGCCTGAGCAGCACAGACAGGTCAATGTGGCAAGTGTCTAGGAGACAAATGATAAGAGCTATACAGAGGTCACGATACAGAGGATGAGGCTCAAACCATGAGGGTCCTTTGGACACCAGAGTAACCGCCTGGTGTCTGATTCTGAGCAGAGGACTGGCATGACTGAACTGAAATCTCTAAAAGACCACTCGAGCTGGTAAGATGACAAAAGCAGGGTAGAGCTGGGATAAACTAAGCGCTGAACATGGAGCCACTTGCAGCAGCAAGGCAGAAAGATGCTGTATTTGAGGAATGCGTGTCTTTGTTCAAGAGCTAGAGTAGAAGGAGCGTGGAATCTGACCACGGGGCTCTACCTCAAGAGCCAGGTGAATGAAATTAGACTCTTTTATAGACAGTAAGAAGTCATCTTGAAGATTAAAGTAAGTGAGTAATAGAGCATCTTTTAGCTTATAACAGACCTGTGACTTCGGGAATGTGACTTCCACAATCTCTGTCTCTTGGACAGTCCTTGAGTAACTCAGTAGTTACTCCTGGATGTGCTCAGGGGACCATATGGGATGTCAGGGATCGAAACTGAGTTGGCAATGTGCAAGGCAAACGCCCTACTTGCTGTACTATCACTCCAGTTCTGAGTCATCCTAATCTTGAGCTTCACTGTTTGTAGCTTTTTAATCTTCTGATCTACTCCTCACTGAAAGGGTTATTATGAGGACACTATGATGGAAACATGTTTCAAGACTTCAGTAAATGGAGACACAGCGAACCATAGTAAAAACAATGAGCATGGTGAAGTGAAATGTGATGAAGAGGACTATCGCGACAACAATGGGGATGAGGATGAAGGAGAGGGAATTTGGAGGAGGACTTGTTGGAAACTTCTGCCAATGTCCAGATGAGCTGTGGAAAAAATTAAAACTGAGATGCTGAGTGCAGGATTAGGGAAAAAAGAGATTAGTGATATTGTAAAGAGAGGAACTATAACTCTTAGGGAAGGGAAGTAAAGAGTCTGTTCATGGCCCAACTAGGTTCAAATGCTGACTCCTCAGACCCCATTGTCTCCTGTGGTCTTAAGAGAGACTGAGTTTCATGCAGAGGTGATGCTGCTCTGATGGGCAGAAACACAGGTATGGAGAATCAACGGCCGACCTCATGCAAGAAGGAAAAGGCCTTGGGATAGGAGGCAGAAATGAATGTCAAAAAGGGGGGGAGAGTGTCTGGGGAGAGAGGTAAGGAAAGGCTCCACAGAAGAGTCCTGTTGAAATAGAATGTGTGCCAACTTGGAGATGAGGGCTGAAGAAGGGAACAAGATGAAGCGTCAGGGGTTTTACCTGAAAAAGCAGCCTTAGCTTAGGAAATGAGGTCATTGAGAAAGGGAGTTCTTTTAAAAATATTAAAGTATTATTTTTATTTTAGGCTCTGTGGTTTACAAAACTTTTAATGGTGGGGTTTCCTGTATAAAACATTCCTGCCCCCTCCCTCTAGCAGAGGTCTGCTTCCCTCTATCACTGTCCAGGTGCCAACCTCCATCACCTTCTGTGCTAAGCTTTTTATTGAACCCCACTTCTTGGTTTACATTGCCTTTGGGCATTTGTTATTGCCTTACCATATTTCTTTCTATTCAACCCATGTAGTACTAGGGGGCTGCAACTTTTATTTTTTTATTAGAATTTTATTTATTATGTGAATGAGGTCTATAATTGTTACTGGTATCTGGCATATCAAATACGACATGGGTAGCTTGCTAGGCTCTGCCTTGCGGGTAGCATACTTAGACCTCATTCACATGACCTGATGGAATGGTTTGAGGCTCTTTATGTTCCTGGAGCAAGCAGGTGCCCTTGGGCTCTACCTGCATGAGACAGGACATATGGAGATGTTACTGGTGCCCGCTGGAGCAAATCGATGACCTAACGGGAAGACAGTGATGCAGTGATTATTTATTATACCATAGTAAGATATACAGTTACAAAAGTGTTCATATTTGGGTTTCAGTCACACAGTGTTCCAGCACCCATCTATCCACCAGTGCCCATTTCCCACCACCAATGTCCCCTGTTTTCCCCCTCTCTCAGCCAGCACCTATGGCAGGCACTTTGCCTCCTCTCTCTCTCTCTCTCTCTCTCTCTCTCTCTCTCTCTCTCCTCCCTCCCCTTTTCCCCCTCCCTCCTCTTACACATTGTGGCTTGCAAAACATACATTTAGTGGTTATCATGTATATCATTTTGCCTACTTTCAATGCTCAGTTCTATGCTGGCATTAGCATTTATAATAAAAGTACACTAATAATTATCATTAGTAGTAGGAGGTAAGGTGGTCCTAGCTCTTGCTCGCCATCCCAATAGAGCCTCTCAAGAAGCCAGAGAACCCCCACACCAAGTCATTTTCAACATCTGGACTCCATAGCTTGTCAGAGCTCCATCCATGAGAAAAGCTGATCTGAAGCCCTGCTCATCAGAGTCCCATCCTACAGCAAAGCCTATTTCAAGCTGAGGTATACCTAATCCAGAGACTCATACATGGGACAGAGCTGCTACTGGCTCTCCCTCTGCTTAGCTGATCATAAGGTGCCCAGGAGGGAAGGCAGGTTCTAGTCCTGGCCTGACATCCCAAAAAAATAGAGCCTCACAAGAAGCCAGAGGAACTCCCACACCATGAGGGCCGCCATTTTCAACATCCAGACTCCACAGCTTGTCAGAGCTCCATCCAAGAGAAAAGCCAATCTCTCCCCATTGCGGTTCATCAGTAAATGCAAGAGATGAGAGCCTACTGAGAGTATACCACCTGCACGGCAGAGTCTGGCAAGCTACCCGTGTTGTATTTGATATGCCCAAACCAGTAACAATTATAGACCTCATTCCCATGACCTGAAGGATTGGTTTGAGGCTCCTCATGTTCCTGAGTGAGCAGGTGCCCTTGGGCTACTCTAGCACAGGACAGGATGTATGGAGATGTTACTGGTGCCCACTCGAGCAAATCGATGAACATTGGGAAGACAAATGATACAAGTGATACAAGTGATACAAGTGATACAACTTATGAGAGGGATCATTCTATGTCTGTCCCTCTCCTGACTAACTTCACTCACATAATATTTTTCCAGATCCATCCACATAGCAGCAAATTGCATAATTTCCACTTTTCTTATAGCCAAGCAGTATCCTTTTGTGTAATGGACCATAGTTTCTTTTTCCAGTCATCTGTTCTTGAACACTTGGGTTGTTCATAGATTTTGGTTATTGCAAAGAGTGCTGAAATGAACACAGAACTGCAAATGATCTTTTTGAATCAGGTTTTTGGGTCCTTGGGGTAGATGGCAATAAGTGGGATTCCCTGGGTGAATTCACTGGATCAGTTTCTAGTTTTTTGAAGAAGTGTCCATATTGTTTTTTCCCAAAGACTGGACTGGTGGATGTTCCCAAGAGCAGTGAATAAGGGGAGGAGAAGAGGTCTTTTGAGGAGAGATGATACTAATTTTGGGTATCTGGAACTCAGTGAAACAAACAAAAGAAACCAAAGAACTCTCTTACAGGCATTTGGCTACAGAGGCATCCAACATTAGTTACACTGACTGAGGCACATAGAATAATAATAGAGATGGGAATTTCAGTAGAGCAGCAGAGGAAACTAAAAGTCATGAATAAAGATGATAGCTGGGAGAGGTGAGTGCCAAAGATAGAGACTAAGGGAGCCCACAGGTGAGACTTGAGAGGAGGGAGGGAAAGTAAAGGTGACTCAGCAGACAGAGAGCATGGACAATATAAGGAAGAAACTGGTTTAAAATGATAGCGTCTGGAAGTTTCCAAGGTCAAAGAATAGCTGGAAAGAAAGATGTCAGCCAGTCTATTGAAAATGTTTTGAATATTTTATTGTAACACCATGAGATATACAATCACAAGATGTTCATATTTGAGTTTTGGTCATACAGTGTTCCAGCACCCATCCCTCCACCAGTGCCCACTTCCCACCACCCATGTCCCCACTTTCCTCCCCTTTTCCCCAGCCTGCCTCCATGGCAGGTTCTTTATCTCATTACTCTCTCTTCTTTCTCTCTCTCTCTCTCCTTCTCCCCCTCTCTCTCCTTGCTTCCCTTTCTTACATATTGTGGATTGTAATACATACATTTAGAGGTTATCATGTGTATCTCTTTGCCTATATTCAATGTTTGGTTCTCAGATGGTATCATCATTTTCAATGATTATAAACACACTGTTCCCTTCTCTGTCTCTAGTCTATGGAATTTTAATTTGGGAGAGTGACTAAGAGGTAGGAGGGAGAGGGAGAAAATAGAGAGGGGAGAAAGATGGAGGCTGTGGGTGAGCAGAAGAGAAGGTCTTTATGAAAAATTCTGAAAGGGCAGGTCCCACTGAAGGTGAATGTGAAAATTTCAGGTGTAGAAGTAAAAACTCAAAGGGCGAACTGTGTCTTGAAGGAACATGACAGAGAAACATGACAAGAACTAGGAACATGACAGATGTTCCTGTCAAGTGGGGATAGCGAAGGTAAGTAAGGGCTAACTTGAAGCAAGGATTAGTTTTTCAGGATTCCATAGTATAACCATGGAGGAAGAGAGCAATGTCTGCTGAAGATGTTGACATTGAATGGAACCATCTGGACTCCCTGCAAGGGTCCATTACCCATCATGCCTTATTCTCTGAACCCCTATGCTTTGGGCCTGGTAAATTAAGTCAAATTTATCTCGTATGACTTAATGTTCCTTTTAAGGTAAATTGACATTGACGGAGGTTGATTGATGACCAGAGAACAAAAAGCTATGGACCATGAAATAATCCCAGGATTTAGGAGCAGACCTTTCATCCTGGCCATTTATCTTCCATGGCTCCAGCCAGTCCCATGGAGCTCACTGCTTCAATGCCTCGGGCCTCTTGCCATCTCCTGGTTCTATGGCCTCTTCCAGCAATGAGGCATCTTGTTCTCATTATCAGCTGGTTTACAAAGGAACTGGCTTCTAAGCAGAATCCACCCACACCCACTCACTCTGAATTTATTTGGAAACCAACAAACTCTCCTGCTCACTACCCAGGGAAGAAAGAATGTTTTACTGTTGTCTAAAGTCTTGGAATCATAGTCACAGTACAATGAAAACCACCAAGTCCCCACCCCTGCCTTCAGTTGTGTGAGGTCTTTTGGGGTTACACTCTTTTGACATTGGTGTCCGTAGGAAATATATCTATCACATTTAGAGATACTGGCATAGCGAAAGCATCATTTTGGGGATGAACTTAATGTACGCTTACTGGATTTATATAGCAATGTTTTTAAAAATTGTGTTCCTTTTTACCCCTTGGGAGATCATGAAGGGTTCCTGAAACAAAGCATGTCTATCTGGTTTTGAAAGAAAGCAACGCATTCCTTTCATAGTTGAGTGAAAAGGACACACAGCCACCAAAAGGGAGTACTTGGTTCACCTGCCAAACCACAGCACTTTTCCCCCTTAAACTGATGGGAATGCATTAAGGTAGGTGATTCATTCCGGTTCTCAGGTCAGTCACATATTATCTGTGTGCTGGAATGAAAGACCAGTTGACCGTTTCCAATCCTGGTTTTCCAGCGCCTCTCTTATTCCCAGCCCTTAACTCATGGTCCCCTAACTCCCTGGTAAAGGACTCTACAGTGTCCAGAGCTTTAAGTCCATGGCTTAGAAGACTCATGCCCACCAGTGGTGCTGACACATCTCTGCTGCTGTCTGAGAGGGGCGGGCTTTATGCTTTCAGCAGCTGGCATAGGAGAGCTTGTTCCCCTCTGCAGGCCCAGACTCCTGTCAACATGTCAAATGATAAGATGCAGGCCACAGGTGAATTGCATTCCTGCCTTCTGGATGACAACTTCTGTCGATTCCGGGAGGCAGGGTCTTCCCCATCCTCCCTGCTCCTCAGAGCTGAAGACGGGGAGGTACGTCTCTGCCTGGGTGGGATTGCAACCACACCAGTGAACCTTTTTGGCCTGTTTAACCCACGTTTGAACTGCTTGACGGCTCTCCATCAGAGAAAGGAAAAGTGTTGCTTCTGAAATGATTTATTTCCAACAGATCCTCCCTCCTCTACACATGGCCAAGGGGTTACACTGCGTTGACAAACACAAAGCAAAGTAGAAAGGCAAAGCAATTCCCCGAGGGTGGGGAGTGGGTCTGGTGGGGAAAAGGGGAGATTTGTTTTCATCTGAAATGTTAAAATAATGAAACCCAAAATATGTAAGTAGGGAGGAAAGAGTGCGCTTGAATTACAGGGATAATTGCTTCAATTCTCTGATTGACTCTGTATGTACAGACACGAAAGTGAGCTGTATTTAAAGGATCTGTTATCCTCAGAAAAGAAACCCCAGCCTTTGTGAACTCACTCTGTGTTAAGAAGCTGTGTCCAGAAACATTGAAACCATGCCAAGACCATTGTTTCCAGAGCATTTCAGTGTCACTGAAGTCAGAGTTAAATGTATTTAAGGATAATGTGCCGTGTTTGGACTATAGGTTTTCCTTACTACAGCGTGGGAAGGTGGAGGTCCTGAGCTATTCATGACAAACCATTTTGCTTTATCTTGAGGGAAGAAAGAACTGCATTAGGTGCCTAGAGAAACCCTAACTTACAAAGGTGGGGGTAGTTTGCTAATATTAGAACTTATTTGAAATTGCAAGAACTGTGCAACGTGGTAGATTTCAAATGCATGAGGATTCTAACAATCATGGAATCTTAGGAGTATCTTTTAGTATCTGGTTGTTATAAACTCTTAACTTGCTAGAAAAATATAGTCCTGGAAAAAATGTTCTGGAGGGGGAAGATGGGGTAACCATTTAGTCTGGGAGAGGAAGCAGAAATCTTGGAGAAGGTAAACAATTTAACTAATACCAATTTCCAGACTTTAATTTTTTCTTGGGTAAATGCTTAGTTGTGGAGATTATATAAGTGTATGTCTAATTTTTATAATTCTTGGAGAAGATAAATTAATTCTTTAAAGAATGCTAATACTTATTTCCAGGTTTTCATTTTCTGTGGGCAAATGCGTAATTGTGGAAATTATGTAAGGGTATGCTAAATTTTATATGAAACCAGGAACTCGTTTTCAAAAAGTACCAGCTGTGTATGAGAGCTTAAATTCTTCCATAGATTCAATATTGTCGTTTTTTAAAAAAAAGTTTAGTTATTCTAGTTAGTGCATTTTAGTAGCTAATTGTAGTTTTAATGTTTATTATTTCTTTTTTTTTCCATGTGTTTATATTCTTTGGTTTTCCTCTTTTTGAACAGGCACTTGCCCAGAGACTCTGCACCTTGCCTGGGTTACCTTCTGTAGGCCACTTTGCAGATAAGGGGCAAGAAACAGTTTGAATCCGTACTTATGTGCGTATTCTTACCAGGTATTATTCGTCTAAATATTTCTCTAATGCTACCACAATCATTGTGGGACTAGCTAGATCTTACCAGTATATATATCGACCACATTGGATCGATCTCTAAGTAATTAGACCAGAAGAAACCTGTTACTCCAAGCAAAAGTTCTCTCTAATAAATCTAGAGGCTAATACACAAAACAACTAGAGTAATGAGAATCTTGTGAAGGCTTAGGGAATATATACTTACTTAGAATATCCATTGGTACAGATGCAAGTCTTTGTATTCTGAGATAAAATTTATTTCAGATGCCCTCCCTATCTACAAGGCGCAGCCTTGCTGGAGCAATATTAACATTCAATGGAACTAGGTGAGGTCCTGTGAGAGTTACCTGGGGGATTGACTTTAAGCTTTCCAATGATGTGGCTGGTCTGGCTGAAAAAGCTGTAGCCTGCTTTCTTCTGTGCCTTTGCATCTTTTGCCTTTTCTTCCTCTCTTCCTCTCTTCCTCTCTTCCTCTCTTCCTCTCCTCTTCCTCTCTTCCTCTGCTCTCTGCTCTCCGCTCTCTTCCCTGTTGACCTTAGCACATGGTAGCAACAATCTTGGCCTAGGATTCTAAACTTACAATGGCGAGGCACAACCAGGAGCCTAAAGTCTGGGGTTTTCTTGTAACTAAATTGTATACCAGAACTGTGAAAGCATTTTTTTTTTTTTTGCTTTTTTGGGTACACCCGGCAATGCTCAGGAGTTTCTCCTGGCTCTGCACTCAGGAATACTCCTGGCGGTCTCGGGGACATATGGGACCCGGGATCGACCCGGCCGATGGGCCGCCGCTGCAAAGCAAACGCCCCTACCCTGGGCTATCTCCCGGCCTGAGTAAAGCCTTTTAAACTTTGCTGGAGTCTCACATCTTTCTCTGTCCTCTGGCTGCTGATCCCCTGGGGCAGAAGGGGATCCCCAGTACCTGCTCCCAGATTTTGTCAGGCGCCCAGCATTCCCCACAAGTGGAGGTTTCACTGAGATGCCTGCTCCCAGATTTTGTTGGGGATCCCAGCGTACCCCAACAGTTGGTGTGTGGGTCTTATCTTCTATCTATTAAAAAAAAAGAATCGTTTTACATGGCCAGAAGGTAGTATAGCAGCTAGGGCAGATGCCTGACATGTGACTGATCTGGGTTCGAATCTTGTTATGATACCCAATCAGAACTGGATACGACCCAGAGGTTCCAGCATGATAGGTGGCACCGGGTGCCCAGTGGCATCATATATGTGGGTTCTTGTATTTAAGCTCCCTTCTGGTTAGCTGAGAATTGTTTCTGGATTCCTAGGACTCTTGAGCTCTGCTTAAAAGCCCCTCCCCACCTTCTCAATAAAAATCAGATTGCATTCTTACTGTTGAGGTTCACGAGCTAGATACATATTCTGAGCACAAGTACTTCTTTAGAACACATTTTACATTGTGCCTTCCTCACTTTGCATCTTGCATTTAAAACTTTATTTTTTGAGCCAGAACTAGCGGTGCTCAGGGGGACACTCCTGGCTCAGTGCTCAGAGGTTTCTCCAGGCAGTGCTCTGGAGACCATTCAAACCACATTCTCCAATCCTTTGCCCTGACCCTGTATATTGCATTTTTATATTACTGTTTTGTTTTTGGTTTGGGGACACACCCTGTGGTTCTCACAGTTGACCCCTTGCTCTGTGCTCAGGGATCACTCCTTGTCCTAGGGCTCTGGCGACCATATGAGGTGCAGGGGACTGAACTTTGATTGGCTGTGTGCAAGGTGAGCCCCCCCACCTGCTGTACTATCTCTCATTTTTCTATTTTTCACCAAGAATTTGAAAGGATTGAAATTTTAAATTTGGTTAGCTTTTTTTTTTGTTCTTTATTTTTTTAAAATTATTTTAATGATTCTAGGTTCCTTTATTTGCATATAAATATTGATTAGTTCATCATTTTTTCTCTTATGGTTCAGGTTTCTCGTGTTAAGAAATCTTTGCTGAATGCCAATACTTTTTTCATATTATCGTCTGGAAATTAATATGTTGTAGTTCTTAGATTTTGGCTTATAATCCATTTCAAATAAATTTTTGTGTTTGGTACATTATGAGTCAGGGCTCTTTCCCACCCACATACACATAAATGGCCAGATTTCTCAGCACTGTTTGTTGAAAAGATTCTTTTTTTCCAGTTCCCTGAATAGTATTATCAAAATCCAGTTGACAATACACATGTGTGTATAATATTTTTAGACACTATAATATCTTTATGTCAGAACTAATATTCAGTTTTGACTATTGTGTCTTTATAGTAAGGTTTGGAAATCATCATCAAAAAGCTTCTATGTTTGTTTGTTTGGCTTTTTTTGGTCACACCCAGTGATGCTCAGGGGTTATTCCTGGCTCTGCACTTGGAAATTACTCCAGTGGTGCTTGGGGAACCATATGGGACACCAGGGATTGAGCCCAGGTCTGCTGTGTGCAAAGTAATTGCCTTATCCACTATACTATCTCTTTGGCCCACTAAAGCTTCTATTTTTTGTTCTTTATTTTTTAAAATTATTTTAATGATTCTAGGTTCCTTTATTTGCATATAAATATTGATTAGTTCATCAAATTTAATAAAAACTCTAAGGAAATTTTGATCCTTAGAGTTTTATTCTATGGGAATAATCTAAGGGATTAATACTGAATTTGTATTATTCAATATTAACTTGAATTAATAATGAATACTGGATCCTAAGGGAATAATACTGGCTTTGTAAATTAATTTGAGGAGAATTTTTATCTTCATATTGATATGTTTAAGAAGCATGATCTTTTGCTCCACTTATTGGGTGTTTAAATTTTTCAACCTGTAACTTTCTTTGTGCAGATACTTTTTGTACTTTTGTTAAATGTTCTGAAAGTATCTATTTAAAAAAAGTGTTTTTGAGCCACACCTAGTGATGCTCAGGGCTTACTCCTGGCTCTGCACTCAGGAATCATTCCCAGAGGTGCTGAGGTGGTCATACAGGATGCCAGGGTCTACTTGGGTCTACATCACACAAAGCAAAATATCTGCCAGTGTACGCACCATCTTCCCAGCAACCCCCCCCACCAAGATCTTTGCCAAAATAAACAGTGCTGTTTTTTTAAACTGTATTTCTGTTTGGTACTTGAATATAAAAATAAAACTGTCTTTTGCACTAAGTAAATATCTTTATGTCCTATCTAATTGCACTTAGTAGTTCCAGTATTTCTTCATGGTTCTATAGGATTGTCTCTGTACTCACCTGTGACTCCTGTAAAAAATAAAAGTTTCAGTGTTTATTTTTCAGTGGAATCATCTTTTCTCTCATTTTACTGCCTTGGCTAGGACAGTGACCACTTTGCTGAACAGAAAGTCCCGGAGGCAGGTATGTTGACTCTGATTGTATTCAGGCCTGTACCATTAAGTTTGATAATAATTGTGACAGCTTTGTATCTATACAGCTGAAACTTTAGGAATTCCCATGGGGAAATACCCTTCTACTTTTAGTTTAATTTTTGTCATGACTAGGGATTGACTTTTGTCAAGTGATTTTGTTCTATTTATTCATACGGTTGTATGATTTTGCTCTTATTCTGCTGACTTAATGCTTTACACGGACTATTGTTTAAATATTAACCCAATCTTGAGCTCCTGAATAAAGCTCAGTGCATCCTAATCTATTGTTTTCCCTCCCCCATGTGCTCATAATTACCAGCCTAGAAAACCATAGTCTTAGCACTAAGCCATTATTGAATAGCAAAATCAGTGAGCTCAAGTGACCCCATCAAGCAGATTTTCACCATAGAAGAAAGGGACAATAAAACAAGCATTTACATTCACAGCAGAAAGTTCTGGCAATTTTTCAGGTCCCAATTTTGTTCTAGCTTCTGCTGGGTCTCATGGACTGTTTTTCAGAGGACACACGGCTTCACTAGGACAGCAAAGGAAGACATTTCTTACTTTCAGGATAGGAATGGCCCTTGGCTGGAATTACACAATCATAGTGATAGCAAGTCAGCATCCATATCAGTTGGGTTCCAGACAGAATACAAGATCCTCTGTGCATCAAGCCTGTGCAGTGCAGGGACATACAGATCCTGCCAGACAGGCCACACAGCCCAAGCACTCAAGATCCTCCCATCTGGTTTGAATGAGTTCATTTGCCCTAAACATAAAATTATGAGTGAGAAGTGTAGTGATAGATGGTTATTTGATGACGATGATGATGATGATGATGTGTGTGTATGTACACACATCCCTAATTAACTTGATTTGGTTCATAGAATGTAAATATTAGAAAAAACTTAGGGATGGCAACCTAATATATTGCCAAGATCTTATTTTGGGATCAGGCCATACTCAGTGAAGGGAAGGACCTGAGGGAATATGTCAAACAGGGCACGGGGAGGGTAGCAGAATGCTGTTCTGGAGAGCTGTGAACTGCATGGTGTGTGTGTGTGTGTGTGTGTGTGTGTGTGTGTGTGTGTGTGTGCACCTCCAAGCAGGAGCATGGCAGGGCAGGGGTCTGCAGCTCTGCCTCCTATTCATTCCACAATGCTCCTTCTCTGGCCACTCTTCTAGATGGGTTCAACAAAGAAAAGATCTAATCACTCTAGAAGAATTTCCTAAATTAAGTGTACCAGGAGTGGTGCCCTTAATTAAAGAGAGAGCGCCCAGATGGGCCTGCTCATGTTGGAATGTGGAGAACTTCATTACAGAGCGTGAAGAAAAATCCACATAAACAGACTCCCTGGGAAATGAGGTCAGCTATTCAAAGGACAATAATACAACGGCAGTGTAGCTGGAGTCCAGCTACTTCCTCCCTCTCCCCGCTCCCAGCCTGCCTCATTCTTTTGACTTTTCCTCACTTCTCAAAACTCTTTGCCAGCAACTGGAAGGGGGAAAACTAATGTAAAAAGATGAGATGAGACAGTGAGGACCCAGAGTGGGAGAAGTGGGGGAGAAAGGGAAGGACAGTAGGTGGTCAAGACTCAAGAGATGCAATGGGGGCTGGGGAGCATGAGAGGAGAGTATTGCAATAGGGTTAGTTCCAAGAACACCCAGTATGACAATAATAGTTAAAAATGATCACTCTGGACAAGAACTGAGTGTTGAAAGGAGGTAAAGGATTATACATGATAACATTTCAGTTATCTGTGTATTGCAAACCATAATACCCAAAATGAGAGAGAGAGAGAGAGAGAAGGAAAATGCCTGCTATAGAGGTGGGGAGGGAGGGAAACTGGAGACATTGGTGGTGGGAAATGTGCACTGGTGAAGGGACGGGTGTTGGAACATGATATGACTGAAATCCAACCACAAACAACTTTGCAATTTATTATCTTAAATTTAAGATAATAAATTTATTTATTATCTTAAATTTAAGATAATAAATTTATTTATTATCTTAAATTTAAGATAATAAATTTATTTATTATCTTAAATTTAAGATAAAAATAATTTATTATCTTAAATTTAAGATAATAAATAAATTTATTATCTTAAATTTAAGATAATAAATAAATTTATTATCTTAAATTTAAGATAATAAATAAATTTTTTAAAGAACATCCTTCATTGCAATGTGTATGAAAATAAGGCCATAGCTATAACCTTTCTCAAAGGATATTTTCCTTAGAAGCATCACAGAGATTGCAACTAGTGGAAATCCCTCTGGGAGAGGTTGGGAGCCCAAGGGTGGAGGCCTACGAGCTTGGCTGGCTCTTTGTGATCCTGTGCATGGTCACAGTAGTAGCTCCTTCTAGAGGTGCTTGAATGAAGGAATTTGAAGTCCCCTTTCAGCTTCAATTTCTAATATTTCACAGTAAGGGAGAAAACATGGTGGAAAGGTGAAGTCCCCTGTCGGGAGGGTCCTTCAGGACTTTATCCCATATCTATGTGCTATGAAGGGGCCCAGAGAACTGGAACCAAGTCTCATCTGCCCAAGACTGGTCGATAGCTAGAGAAGTCCACAGATTAACAAGTCACCGGGTAAGAGGGGCCTGAGAGGTTGGAAGCTGAAGGCTGGAGGGAGCTGCTGGAATGAAATATGAGGCTGTCTTGGTCTGAGTAGTTTTGGAATTATTGGGGGGAAAGATTTTGATTAGCTTCTGGTGGAAATTTGAGTTCTAAGTCTGAGGCCCTAGAATAGCCAACGGGCATGTTTGGGATATGGGTGGCGGGAATTTGGCACTGGTGGAGGGATGGGTGCTGGAACACTGTATGGCAGAGACCCAATTATGAACATCCTTGTAATTGTATATCTCACAAGGTATAATAAAAATTTAAAAAATAGCCAATGGGTGTGTCTTTGCTCATGGCTGACCCAGTTCTCTCCAGAATTGCTGCAGCGGAGCTGGCAAAGCTGTGACCTGTCTCAGATGCCCGAGGCGGATGCTCTTCCTGGTGGTGAAGGGAGACATAATCTGCCAACAGTGCCACTGAGGGTGGTGCCATGAGGTGAGCCGAGCTTGTTTTACAGACAGTGTGGGTTAAGAGATAAGCCTCAGTGACACCTCTCTCTGCCCTGTGGCATAGTCCTGGCAATCCTTTCAACCTCTTCGGCCACAAAGTTAGGCGGTGTATTGGGTCCCATGCCTTTGATCTTCCAACTGGGTTCCTCACTCTCAGCCACCCTGTCATGAGTCATAGGAGCTTCTCTATCTCTTTTATTTATTTTTATTTTATTTGGCTGTGTCACGGAGCCATACAGTTAGAAGGCTGTTCATCCCACACACTGTTCCAACACCCATCAGTTAGAAGGCTGTTCATCTCACTGTTCCAACACCCGTCCCTCCACCAGTGCACGTTTCTCACCACCAATGTGTCCCTTTACTCTCCTGCTACCCTCCCCACCCTCCGGCCTCCATTGTAGGCACTTTCCCTCTCTCTCTCTCTCTCTCTCTCTCTCTCTCTCTCTCTCTCTTTCTTTGGGCATTATGGTTTACAACACAGAAACTGAGAGGTTACCATGTTTGTTCCTTTACCTATTCAGCACACAGTTCTTATACAGTGGTTATTTACCACTGTCTTTGTCATGGTGGTCCATTCCCTCTCCCAACTGTCTTTTCCCAAAAAGTTGAAGCAGGGTCCCAACTGTGGACCAAACCTCCTGACCCTTGTTTCTACTGTCCTTGCATATTGGTTTCATATTATGATTTTTACACCCCACAAATGAGTGTAATTATTCTGCCTGTCCCTCTACTTCTGACTCATTTCACTCAGCATGATACTCTCCATGCCCATCCATTTATAAGCAATAGGAGCTTCTCTTATAGACTGTGCTAGTTCACTGATACCCACAGGACTTGGCTAAAGGATACATTCATGGGACTCATAATGGAGAGATCTGAGCACAGACATGATGCCTCCTTCCAGATTCATTTTCCCTACCTCCGAGGAGATACATACAGAATATAAGTTTAAAATACTGATCAGCCACCAGTCATGTATTCTAAGTGATATAATGTGTGATTTAATCATTGTAACAACAAACTAATGCTATTCAGTGAGGCTAACGAGAACTGGTGTTGTCACCTTGGAAGAATTCTGCTGGACCTGTCTGGACTGCTCTGACCACTCTTCTCATTGAGAAAACCTACCAGGCAACAGAAAAGGAACTTTACGTCTGCTTGTATGTCTCCCTCTTACAGTACTGGCTATGGCCATTTTCTTTGTTTCTGTAAAACACTGTATAGTTTGAATGTTGCACCTTTGCCAAATCATAACTTCCTGTTGTCATGGAGCTTCAAATTTGACTTAGCTAGAGCTCAAATCAAGGCATGCGGTAGAGAATTTGAGCCTGAATGAAGATTTAGTCATTTAGGCTTCAGACTCTTGTACAGACTCCCACATCCCACTCCCCATCCACCCCGCCTTTTCCAGGTCACTAAACGTTCCCTTGGCAAAAAGAAGTTAACATTAGAGTTCCTTCCTGGTCATGGATTTCTCTTCTGGCCAAAATTCTAAATTGAAATCCACCTACATTTTCCAGTTTTTAGTCAGGGATTACCTTCAGAGGGAGTTTCCAAGTAGAATTCATACTTGCTTCTTCTTTTACAGTCACACATCCTGAGTCTTGCTCTTCTTTGTCTTGAGGAATCCCATGCTTCTTCACCAACCCCCCCAACACACACACACACAGCACGCACACACACACACTGCCATGCCCTCTTACTTCTTCCTTGGTAGCACCATGAGCACAGAACACTCAGATCTGAGCATGTGATGGAGTGGAACTTGGTGTCTCTGGAGGATGGGACCATGACGCTCACATGTGCTCAGATCTCTCCGTTATGAGTCCCATGAATGTATCCTGTTGGACAGACCTGTGGGTATGAGTGAACTACCACAGTCTATAAGAGAAGCTCCTATTGCTTATAAATGGATGGACATGGAGAGTGTCGTGCTGAGTGAAATGTGTCAGAAGGAGAGGGGAGGGGAGGAGGCGGGAGAACCTTACTAGGAGCAACGCTTCTGGTAGGCAACTGAGGATTCTATCTTTACATTTTCCAACATGTGCATGGAAATATATATATATGTATATATATATATATACATATATATGTGTGTGTGTATCTCTGGTATTCCCTGACTGCACCAACCATTGCAGTCTTTTATAGATTCCTCTTAATATTAGGGACCCAGGAAATTATTTTGAGCTCCTTTGTGTGTGTGTGTACTTCTTTGGGGAGGGGAAGGAGAGGGCACACACTCTGCGGTGTCTGGGGCTTAGTCTTAGCTCTGTACCAAGTGACCACTTCCAAAGGGCTTGAAGAACTGTACAGGTGCCTAGCATCTAACCTAGGTTGACCATGGGCAAAGCAAACATCACGCCCACAGGACTATCTCTCTGGCCCCAAACTTCTCTTTTCTAGTTGTTCATAGCCACCCTCCCGAGTTACCTCTTTTATCCAGTTCCTTCGTCTCTAAAACACTGTTGCTAAAGATTGTGGTTCACAGATTATGACTTAAAACCCAGCCTAGACCTGTTTCCCTGCTCACCAGCTCTTCAAGTCTAATCCCCAAACCTAATTTCTGACATCCTCCAAGCCTCTTCTATCTGGAATCTTCCCTTCAGAGTTACTGAGAATTCTACTTTTCTGACAGGGAAAATGATTCTATTCCTCATAGCCCAGGTTTTGGCTAAGCTTTGGTTTGTGAGAAACCAAAAGGTTAGCGAATAGGGAAGCAACTCTTGGAACACAGTTTTGCTCTGCTCCTTAGATGGTGTGCAAAAGGCAACTTCCCATCAAAAGGAATGAAGAAAGAGTCTGAAGTGTCTGAAGCCTAAGTGACTGGACAAAATACACACCAGTAAAGCTACTTAATGCCTGTATTTAACTTCTGTCTCATTCCTTGTACAGGGGGCTTTGGGTTCAGAATGAACGTTTTGATCAACAAGGTGCCCCTTCCACTGGTTGAGTCAGACCGTTCATTTTTGGCTCACATCACAAGGCTTGGCAGCCCAAGTAAAAAAGGAACAGTGCTGTTTTCACTTCCAAGCAGACACACAGGAAAAGAATGACAATTACAAGCTTCAGATGGCTTGAAAATTGCAGACATTAACAGCTGCCATGGAAGTGTTTGGAGACCTTGGGGAAAGTGTTGACTTTCCCAAGCCAATGTTTTAGCAACTCTTCACCAAGATTCGAAAGTCACCCCTGAATCTCAATGGTGTCCAACTGGAGATCAGATGGCTCACAGGTGCAGCTGTACTTCTTTCTCTTGTTTCTGGAAGACATTCCTTTAAAGGGGATAGCTTATCTCCTGATGGCCATGCCGAGAGGACCAAGGTCAGGAAAAAACAATGCTTGACTCTTGTATTTTGGGACTTCCTATTTTTGGCATTCTTCCTTGAGGGTGACTTTATCTCTTGCGGGAGACAGGAAGTCAATTGTGTTGGCTGGAGCATCCTCCGTGCTATGTGGCAGCTCCAGCTGCAGCAGCCCCTAGACTTTAATGCCTGTGTACTGTCTGCCCAGCCTCAGCACAGACTCGACCCAAAGTCCCCGTCTGCGAGCCCCAGAGGCTTCATTCTGTCTGCACCTTGTTCTTCAGATGAGGACAAACTTCCTCTGATTTCATATGCCTTCCGCCTATCCTTTCTGTCTGTCAGTCAGAGGGGGAAGGCTCCCACCTCTGTCCAAAAAGCAATACGTTTCCCCTTGTTTTGTTAGTAATGCTAGAACCACCAGTGTTGTGAATGTACACAATATTTTTGCAGCAGATTGTAGGGGTAGGTGGGGTGACAGGTAAATGATCTCATGTTCTTCAAGTTTCATTCTTAAAAATAATTTAAAGAAAAGGCTATAAGGTGACGCAGAAAAAAAACATTTCATCAATTTGTGGATAAAAACAATGATTTCTCCTCAGATTTAACTGTGCTTTGCTTTAAAATTTTTTTGTATTAAAATATTATGTTCTAAAAATTAAGAAAAAGAATAATATAACAAATAGTATATTCTAGTTTTATTTTAGAATGTATATTCTAGTTTTATGTATTTTAGTTTATATTCTAGTTTTATATATTTTTAATTTAATGCTAATTTAGGTCACGTTTTCAATGAACTAATTTTTATAGTCTTGATGTATACGACAGTATTTCACCACAACCACAGTGCCCACAATCAGACACCAGTGTCCCCTACACTTCCAGTCTGTCTTATTCCCTCTACCCACTCTCCCCTTACTTAACACTCTCGATTCTATAATATAGATTTTGTTATAATTTTCTACCATCTGTTCCCTAGTTTTGTTTCTGTATGTTCTACAGATTATAGACCTCATTCCCATGACCTGAACAAATAGTTTGAGGCTCTTTGTCTTTCTGGAGCGAGTAGATGCCCTTGGCACTTGACAGGATGTATGGAGATGTTACCAGTGCCTGCTCAAGCAAATTGATGAACAACTGGAAGACAAGTGATACAAGCAATTCTACAGACAGATAAAATCATCCACTGTTTATCCTTATCCTTCTTATTTTAGTTAACATCATGGCCTCCGGTTACACCCAAGTTATAGTGAATGGTTTTATTTCTTTTCTTCTGTCTATGTAGTATTCTATTGTGTACAATGCAACTTTCCCCCTATTCATCTGTCATTGGACATTTGAGTTGTTTCTGTCTTCTGACTATTGTACTAAGAGCTGCAATAAACATAGATATGCGCGCACACACACACACACACATGCATTGAGACATTTAAATAAAGGAAGAGATGGGAGGATTG
The DNA here is from genome assembly GCA_021461705.1 of Cryptotis parvus. Taxonomy (NCBI): domain Eukaryota; kingdom Metazoa; phylum Chordata; class Mammalia; order Eulipotyphla; family Soricidae; genus Cryptotis; species Cryptotis parvus. The sequence goes on from JAJIBD010000186.1 coordinate 121,021, forward strand.
TGGCTACCCCTCAGGGAGGTCCTGAGGCCCCAAGCTCAAGGGATCCCCTGTGGATTCCATAGCCTTTACAGTACTTGGGGGTCAGGGATGATTATGGTAGCAAATGCTGGGGCCTGGTGGACTCCCGACATTACTCACACTCCATTAGGGCCCAGGCCTGTGTCCTGGGTCGACACCATTTCCCCCCTGACCTGTCCAGGGTAGAAAGAACAAGGCCAGAGGTTCCGGAAGGTTCCATTTAATAAGTCTTCTGTTACTTGTTACCTTTTGCTTCACCTCGCTGGCTGCGGGAACCTCTCTCCAGGGACCTCTGGCTCTCTCCCCGGCAGGTTCTGCAGGCTGCTCTCCTGGGGCATCTCTGCAGGCTCTTCTGTTCAGGGCCTTTCTCTTCCCTGACATCTTTGTTCAGGACTTTTCCTTTCAGGTCCTCTCCCAGGACCTCTCATTTCAGGACCTCTTTCTGTTCAGGGCTTTTACGCCGGGGCCTCTCTTCTCTTAGTTTCTCTAAGTCCCTAACTCTATTTCTCTGCCTGTTTTGCCCTGTTGCCTCTGTTTCTTTAGTGCTCTGTGTAGCTAATCTCTTTGTTTCTCTGCTGTTTGGTCCTATTGCCTTGTTGCCCTGGAGCCTTGGTGGTAGCCCTCGGGCTTGGGCACCAGACTTGTTACTCTTGTGCTGGACCTGGGGCTTAAGGACCAGGAGCAGCTTCACTCCCTGGTGCTGCTGATCCAGCCCAGGTATCAATCAGGGCCCCGTGACCCAGGTTCCGCCCAATGGCTCAGACACCAGGGGCCGCTTCTCTCTCTGTCAGAAGCCCCCGGATGCTCTCCTGGGGCTCCTATTTATAGTCTCAGACCAGGTTCAGAATCCTGGCCTCAACTGACAGTTTCCAATTAACATTCCCCTAATCCCCCCACACACACACACACACACACACACGTCTTTTCAAGACCATTCACTTGATCACTTGATCACTTGACATTCCGTTACTCATCGATTTGCTTGAGCGGGTGCCAGTAACATTTCCATTTGACCCTATCACGTGCCAGTATAGCCCAATGGCATCTGCTTGCTTCAGGAATATGGAAATTTTATTCTTACTTTTTTTTTTTTTTTGGCGAACACTCCATACTGTTTGTAAAGGCAGGGTTCCCTTTTTTCAGCATTGTATACATATTTCTTTCACCCAGAATTATCAACTTAATATCTGTTATGTTGGATTGTACTTTTTTTAATCATTGTTTTTCTTTTTTTTTGTTTTGTTTTCATTCTAGTGAACCACTTAGTTTAAATTGAAACTTATTTAGAAAGATGTGATGCCATTGGGCTACACTGGCATGTGATAGGGTCAAATGAAAATGTTACTGGCGCCCGCTCGAGGAAATCGATGAACAACGGGATGTCTAGAGATCTAGTGATCTAGTGAGGGAGAGGGAGGGAGGAGATATGTGTTCAAAGAGAACAAGGGCAGCCAAGAAACAGAGACAAGCAGACAAGCAGGTGAGGTGAGATACATATTCAGGGAGAACATAAGGCTTGAAGAGTAAGCTGATTTTTACTTTGATTTACTTTTAGGGTTCTAGCCCTGGCCCGCCAGCCCAGCAGAGCCTTGCAACAAGCCAGATGACCCCCACTCCATGAGGGCCTCCATTTTCCACATCCGGACTTCTCTCTCGTCAGAACTCCACCCAGCAGACCAGCCTATCACAGTCTGGCTCATCGAAATCCACCCTGCTGCAGTCTTTTTAATCTGGCCCAGGTATGCTGATCCAGAGACAGACATGGGGGCAGAGCTGCTACTTGCTCTCCCTGTGCCCAGCCGCTCACAAGGAGCCCAGGAGAGATGGCGGGTTCTAGCCCTGGCCCGCCAGCCCAGCAGAGCCTTGCAACAAGCCTGATGACCCCCACCCCATGAGGGCCTCCATTTTCCACATCCGGACTTCTCACTCGTCAGAACTCCACCCAGCAGACCAGCCTATCACAGTCCGGCTCGCATGGCCGCAAGTGGCCGCGGTTCATCATTAAATGCTGGACTTAGAGATGACTGCAAGAGTATGATACCTGCACGGCAGAGCCTGGCAAGCTACACGTGTTGTATTTGATATGCCAAATACCAGTAACAATTATAGACCTCATTCCAGAGTGGATTGTGGCTCTTTATGTTCCTGGAGCAAGCAGATGCCCTTGGGCTCTACTAGCATGAGACAGGACATATGGAGATGTTACTGGGGCCCGCTCGAGCAAATCGATGAACAACGGGAAGACAGTGACAGTGATTATTGTTTGGTGTTGGACAAAATTCAGTGATGCTTAGGGGTTACTCCTGGCTCTGCACTCAGGAATTACTTCTGGCAGTGTTCGGGAACCGTATGGGATGCCAGGGATGGAACCTCTGTTGGTTGTGTATACAATGGAAGCGCCCTCATGGCTGAACTATCTCTCCAGTCTCCTGGTTTTCATTTTTAGCAAAAGCCTCACAGATTTTGTTAAAATTCACTTTAACCAGCACCCATAGTCCCACTAACCTTTATTATAAATGCCACCTAACTATGAAGTGTTACCAGAGTTTAATGACTTTGGCATATATAATTAATGCACATTTAATAAAATGCAGGATATACTTGATGTGTGTTTTGTTTTAGCCTGAAGCAAATGGTGTGTGTGTGTAAAGAACACTAGAAATTATAGCTCAATACATTTCTCTACCATAAAGACACACTATACCCACCTTCTAGATAAAAAGAACAGACTACTGAGGCTGGAGAGATAGTTCAGGACTTAAGGCACTTGCCTAATATGTAGTGGGCTCTCCCTGGCACCACGTATGGTCCTCTAAGCACTGCCAGCAGTTAACCTTGAACACAGGACCAGGTGTAAGCCCTGTGTACCACAAGGTGTGACCCAAGACTTTCTTTCCCCCCTAAGAACAGACTCATCCTAACCTCTCACTGTCCTATATGAATACTCCTTGAATTATCTTATGCTCCCTCTTGCTCTCATGTAGTCCTATGTGAGTTAATTTTGCTTGTTTCTGAATTCTATTGGATATCTTGCATCTGGCTTCATTTGCTCAACAATTATTTGGAATTCACTCATGATTTTGCATATAGCTATCACTATCACTATCTATTCATCATCTATTTGCTAGAGTGGGCACCAGTAATATATCCATATGTCCTGTCTCATGCTAGTAGAACACAAAGGCATCTGCTTGCTCCAGGAACATAAAGAGCCTCAAACCATTATATCAGGTCATGGGAATGACCTAATATAAATGTTACTGGTATTTGGCATATCAAATACTACATGAGCAGCTTGCCAGGCTTGCCATGCAGGTGGCATACCTTAGTCACCTCTAAATAAAGCATTTATTGATAAACTGCATGGCCACTAGCGGCCGTGCCAGCTAGGCTGTGATAGTCTGGTCTGCTGGGTGGAGTTGGGATGAGAGGGAAGTCCGGATATGGGAAAATGGCGGCCCCCATGGAGTAGGGGGTTCGTCTGGCTTGTTGTGAGGCTCTGCTGGGGTGGCAGGCCAGGGCTAGAGCCCGCCATGCCTCCTGGGCGTCTCATGAGCCGCTGGGCACAGGGAGAGCAAGCAGCAGCTCTGCCCCATGTCTGAGAGTCTCTGGTGCTAGCTATATAGCATATAGCTATAGTCCATTTATTTCCATTGTTTTATGTTATGTAATCACTATAATATATTATACATCTTAGTTATCCTTTCTGTTATAGATGGACATTTGAGTTTTTTCTGTTTTAAGATTATAATAATTTTTTTCTGTGAATATTCTTGTGTATGGCTTTCTTTTGTTTTTGGAGGGAGGCATTTGGATCACACTGGATGATGCTCAGGGACTACTCCTGTCTCTGTGCTCTGGGGTTGCTTTGGAAAAGCTTGAAAGACCTTGTGCTGTAGGGGACTAAAGCATAGTTGGCCACATGTAATCAAATGCAAAGGCTAGCACTTAGCTCCTGTATATCTCTCTGGCCCCACATGTGGCTGTTGGTGCTCCAATTAGGTATATAATAGGGAGTGAAATACCTGTGTTATATGATATGATTTGATTTTAAGACTTAACTGACCTTAGTGAACTATGTTACAAAGTGCCAATGCCACAAATTAGTGCATTTAAAAGTTTATTGAAGTAGTACCAAACATTAACATCTGTGTTTATTAGACTATAAAGCGCTGCCAAATAGAGTTCTGCATTTTATTTTCATGTAATTTTAGTGACCCGTTCATATGACACACAGAATTCTAACTCTATACTGCTGAACATTTCATCATGTGCATTTGTCATATTTTATCTGGCATGGCCTTATTGATACGCACTGGGCTGTTCCCATCATTTTGCTTTTATTAAGATTGCTCCGCTTAGCCTCCTGCAGAAGTCTTCAATAGAAGGACAAAGTCACTGTTTCCTAGAGATGCCTGCTAGTAAGGTCCCCATGTAAACTGTGGATTTTCTAGATTCCCAGACCCTTTCCCTGGCAAATTTGAGTCAGTGGGTCTGGGCTGAGTTCCAGGAATCTACATCTTAACCTTCACCCATGTGTTCTCACAGCAGAGAGGTCGGACAGTATCACATAGGTTATAGCTATACACTGGACACATTTTTTAGTTCTACTAGATGTTACCCAAGTAAAGTGATTGATCCACTGAGTCTCCACACCAGCTTCATGTAATACATATATTTTTCCATATCTTTAATATTCATTACTGTTAGAATCATATTTTAAAATCCAATCTAATGAGTAAAGGGTGTTATCATGCTTTCAGTTATATTTTCTGATTACTACTCATAGTGATTCTTACTGAAGTTTCTATAGCAGTATGCAGCATCCATTTTCCACAATGAATTATTCATGCTACTAATCACTACATTAATCACTTTATAAATCTGTATTGATTATTTTATGCTTCTAATCTTTGGAGTCAGGAAGCTATATCAGGTTAGGAAAAGTAGACACAGAACCAAGCTACCTGCCCAAAGCCATTAAGCTCCATATTTCTCCTATTGTAAATTTCCCTTAAGATTTTTCTCCCTTTTCCCCTATTGTGTTGCTGAATTTTTCTTTCTTTTTTATGCAGGGGGTATACTTAGTATTACTCAGGGCTCACTACTGGCTCCGACTCAGGAATCACTCCTGACAGGGTTCAAGAGACAGTATGTGGTGCTGGGGATCGGGTCCTGGTCAGCATAGTGTAAGACATTTAAATGCGCTACCCACTGTACTATCATTCAGGACCAATTTTTCCTTTTTCATAATTAAGGTTTAAACCAAACCATTAGTGTCATTTGTTGGTCTATTGTGTATGCTACAATGCTACAAATGACTTCTTACAGTCAGTGACTCTTCTGCAGAGCTTGTTTCTTGTGGGATCTTCACAGACTCAGAAACAGGTGAATGTGGTTGTCATGGAGTGTACAATGTGCTATAGAGCAAGAAGAGTGGGGGTCGAGTCAGGTGTGTGGAGCTTAGGGGACCAGTGTAAATGCTTTAACTTTTTCTCTGAGCTATGTAGGAAAAACAAAAGAATTCAGTCTTCACAGACTTTGGGAAATTCCACAAACTGCCTGGATCCCATGAAGGCAGGACCTGGTTTGAAGTGAGGGCTTCTAACTTACCTTGTCTTTCATCATGTCACAGATGTCTTCATAACAGGAGGAAATCACTAGGGAAATACCTAACGTCAGCTTGGGTCACCTCCTGTCTTGGTGCTCTGGGCGCTGAGTAGGTCTCAGTACATAGGACTTCCGTCTAAAACTGGGATAGACGTGGGCACACCAACGCCTATCCCAGTTTTAGTATGGAAGTCCTATGTACGGAGACATAGGAGACAACGTTTCTGGCTGAAAGGGGAGCAGCACCAATGAGCTGATTCTACCCCAACTTCTTCAGACCCTTTTGCGCTGCTGCTTAGAGAGTCTGCCCAAGTTCTAGAACATTCTCAAACTAACCCCAGGTCCAGTACTTAACATCATGGATTTTTCTTCTATTGTATTTTGTTTGGGAGACACGCCTGCTGTGCTCAGGACTTGCTCCTGGTTCTGTGCTCAGGATTACTCCCAGCAGTGCTCAGGGTACATGGTGCAGGGCATTGGACGAGGATCCACCACCTGTGAGGCAGATGCTTTACCCCTGTATGCTCTCAAAAGCACCAATTGTTATTGCTGTTAAATGTCAATGGAATAACCAAGGTAACCTCTAGGTAATGGGATTCCAGTTTTCCTTCTCTTTCTGCTTATAAGCACTTTTTTATTCTTGGAGAAAATTTTTCTATATTCATTATACTGCAGACCAGCAAAAATAGAAATTGGTAAGTGTAAGTTCGTGTTTATTATCTTTATCTTAGATGTCTAGCGTTGTTCCCAGATCATAGTAAGTTCTTAATGAATTCCATTTTTATTATTAAAAATTCATTTATTATAGTTAAGGAAATGAGTTTACAATGATGTTGACAGAAAGAAATTTATTTTTGAACTAATAAACTTGTATTAAGGAAGGTACTATACCAAACACAGATAAAACATATCTTCTGAATGACTGGTGCTGTCTTAGGGATTCTCAAATTTGGTTCCATCAGAATGACTAGAGGGCAACAAATTGCCTCAGTAGATCTGGGATGGAACTCGCTAATTTGCATTTCTAAACATTTCCAGGGTTACCTTTAGTCACCAGTGTTGGTGATAATGGTAGCCAAAGGAAGAAATCACATTGACAGCAAACAGCTAATAAAATATTTAGTTAAGTGTTTTTTAATTAAATAGCCATGAGATATACTGTTATAAAGTTATCTATTGAGTTCCTTTAAGAGATTCCTTAAAGGGATGGCATTTGCTTCTTAAAGGGATAGTCAATATCCAAATTATGGGGATATATGAGTTGGAAAAACAGTTGAGGAAGCAGTTGCGACTGGGTTCTCAGCCTGGCTGGCAGGGAGTGAGTTGGAGGAGCAGAGAGCCTGGCAGCAGAGAGTTAGAGGAGCAGAGAAGGGTTGGCTGAGCTTGCTTTTAGCACAGAGCAAGGAAATAGTTTGAAGAAAGTATTAACGAGTGTTGGGTGTTCAAAGCCTCTGGACTTGTTGTGTACCTAATACCATCAGTTAGTAAGTCACACAGCTGTAAAATGGCAGTTGTCTGTGATTGAATTTCAGTCATACAGTGTTCCAACACGAGTCCCTTTACAAGCATACATTTCCCAACATCAATGGTGCCAATTTCCCTCCAGTCTCATCCATGCCCCAGCCTGATAATACAGTAGACACACACCCCTCTCTCTCTTTTCCCTCTTTTGAGCATTATTATGTCTTGCAGTACAGGCACTGAAAGGTTATCATGTTTATCCTTTTACCTACTTTTAGTTGTTCTTGTCCAGAGTGATCATTTCCAACTATCACTGTCATAGTGGTCTATATTAACTGCCCAACTATCACTGCCATAGTGGTCTATATTAACTATATTAACTATATTAACTGCCCAACTACACTACAAGTGGTCTATAAGCGCCTAACACTGCCATAGTGGTCTATATTAACTATATTAACTGCCCAACTATCACTATCATAGTGGTCTATATTAGCTGCCCAACTATCACTGCCATAGTGGTCTATATTAACTATATTAACTGCCCAACTATCACTGCCATAGTGGTCTATATTAACTATATTAACTGCCCAACTGTCACTGCCATAGTGGTCTATATTAACTGCCCAACTATCACTGTCAAAGTGGTCTATATTAACTGCCCTCTCACTCCTCCACCATTCACCATCACCACTTGTGGCAAGCTTCCAACTTTGGACCAGTCCTCCTGGCCCCTTATTTCTACTGTTCTTGGGTCTTGGTGGGTATTGATCTCATGTTATATATTTTTTATATTGCCACGCCTGCCCTTCTTCTGAGTCATTTCACTCAACATGATACTCTCCATGTCCATTCATTTATAAGCAAATTTCATAACTTCATTTTTTCCTGGTGGCCATGTAGTGTTCTATCGTGTACATGCACCATAGTTTCTTTATCTAGTCATCTGTTCTTGGGCACTCAGATTCTGACTATTTCCAGATTCTGGCTATTCCGGATTCTGGTTATTGTGAATAGTGCTGCAATGAACATAGACATTGAGATGGCTTTTCTGCAGTATGATTTTTGGGCCCCTCTGGTTTCTTCCCAGAAGTGGTACTGCTGGTTCATATGGAAGGTCAATTTCTATATATGGAAGCTCGATTTGTAATGTTTTTGAGCAATGTCCATATTGTTTTCCAAAAAGGCTGGACCAGTAGGCATTCCCACCAAAAATGAGTGTGTCTCTTTTTCCTGCAGCCATGCCAGCACTGGTTGTTCTTGTTCTTTTTTGATGTATGCCAATTCTGCAGAGTGAGTTGATATCTCATTATTGTTTTAGGTTGTACCTCCCTGATGATTAGTGATAATGTTCCCCACATCTCCCGCCTTGAGAAGTGTAACCTCCATGCTTTCATATCTAACATTGGGATGTGTGTGATAGAAAGTATATTTTCACATCTCCTTTGGCCATTTGTATTTTTTTCTCTGAGGAAGTTTCTATTCATTTCTTCTCCTATTACAACAGTTGATTAAAGTGACTGAGTTTAGTAATTATTGGCTAATTGCTTTTTTTTTCTCCATTTTTTTGTTTTGATTTTTGGGCCACATCCAGCAGTGCTCAGGGCTTCCTCCTAGCTCTATACTCAGGGCTCACTCCTGGTGGGCTCAGGTGACTCTATGGTGTGCTTTTAATCTCGAACTTGAGTTGGCTGCAAAGTACAAGGTAAATGCCCTGCCTGTTATACCGTCATCTGGCCCCTTGCTATCTGCTTTTTCAATGTTCATGTGGTCATTTAGCCATTAGGTAAAGGTTTGTTGAAAAATTGAGTTCAAATCCTAGAAGAATTTTATATTAATTCATTCCTTCTTCATTCTTCCATTCAGCAATCATTTCTTATCCTTGCTCACTCAAGACCCGAGACATCTAAACATGAAGACAGTAATGGGCTTGTTTGGTCCAGAGAGACTTCCAGAAGCATTAAGTCAGTTTTCAGTTAACTCCCCAAATACGAAATTAAATTTGGAAGACATAAGAAACTCTAAATAGAATATGTTGTTCATTGTCAATTCAAGAAAATTGACTGACTTTGATAAATGTTCCCCAGGCTTAAATGTAAGGGTGTCCTTTATGAATTCAGCTCTTTAGAGTCCTGGGCCCATGAGGCCAATTCCATGGACTTAGGCCAGCCAATCAACTGGAATCATGAGTGGAAAATAACAAGAATAAATGTAAAGTTCTGTTTGAGCTTCAAAAAAAAATCAATAACTCAAGGGCAGCTCATGTGGAAAAGACCTATGAGTTTTAATTGGCTTCTATCCAAAACCCATGTATGGCAAATCAACTTCTTTTTTAGCTTCCTAGGGATACATTTTAGAGCTTGTTTATGTTGGAAGGTTGATCAGGAAGTACCATTACTTAAAATGAGCGTTCTATGGATTTTTTTTGTGTATGTGCGTATATGAGTGTGCACATACACATTTCTCCATACAGTATGCAATTTGTACATTTTGTTTGGAAAGCTTTTGTTTTCATTAGTGCTGGACAATAGCACAGGCTTCATATGTACCATGCATGCATGTACTCTTTCTCTGAGGCACAGTTCCAGTTCCTTACAACTTTTCTTGACAAAGTTCTAACAGGCAAGTGCTCTCTGATAGTGTACCTCAAAATGTGGCTGGTGGACCACCGGATTTAGCATTGTTGCCAAACACAGGCATTACAAGATACCACCCTTGACATCCTTAATGAAGATTTCTAACCCTCAGACCTGATGAATTCTAACAAATGATTCTAGGTGGTTCTTGTGCATACTTAAGAATCTCTGCTTTCTGTCAAAAGAAACAACTTTCTTTGGGAAATCTTGGCCTTAACTGATGGACACACTCTCAGCACCTCATTCTCTGCGTAGCAGAATTGATGGCACATAGTTCTCAGCACATCTAATATAAGTTTGTTTCTAATTAGCTTCTTAATTTCCTTAAGAATATATTATCTCTCCACCCTTTTCATTCTTTCCTGTTAAACTTCAAAGAATATGGCCGGACTGTTAAAAACAAATACAAAATATCTTTCTGATTTTTATTTGGTCTTTGCCACTAGGAAGGTCAACCTCAAATTTAGAGTTTATTGTGGTCAATTATCCAGGAATTTTTTTAAAAAAAACTTTATTATACCACCATGAGATTAATAATTACAAAACTGTTCATGATTAGGTTTTAGTCACACAAGTGTTCCAGCCCCCATCCCCCACCAGTGCACATTTCATACCACCAATGTCCCCTGATTCCCTCCCTCTCCCCCAGCCTGCCTCTATGGCAGGCACTTTGGCTCTCTCTCTCTCTCTCTCTCTCTCTCTCTCTCTCTCTCTCTCTCCTTTCTCTTACACATTGTGGCTTGCAATACATACATTTAGAGGTCATTATATATATCCCTTTGCCTACATTCAATGCTCAGTTCTAGGAAGGTATTATCATTTCCAATAATTATTAGCACACTGTTCCCTCCTCTATCTTACCTAACCTCTGACTCCCACACACTTGTGGTAGATTCCACCTGCTGACAAGTTCTCCTGATCCATGTTTTGCCTGGCCTTGGAATTATCCAGAGATTTATAGGAAATATTTTGTGTTTTATTCTGTGAGCTGAAGCTCCTAGGAGTTAGGAGAGCTGGGGGAAGGTCAAGTGGTATAGTGCTTGGAAATTTAGTGACACACCTACTAAGCCTTAGGCTCCCACTACACTTAGCTTATGTGAAGAGCTACTCCCTGCCTTTAGGGAATCTTCGGAGCAGACACAATGGGAGCTTGGGCAAAATTGGATGGATTTCATAATTTTATACAAAATAAATATTGTATCATAAATATTATGAATCTCTCTTGCCCCAGTTCTATTCTCTTCCTGTTCCACATGGGACATGCATGTAGATATTCAAAGAGTACTTGGCCACGTTGGATCAATCATAATGTAATCAATTTTCCTAGTTCAAAGAGACATGCCAGTGTGCCTCCGGGCATTTGGACCTTAATGCAACCCAGAGTCTGGAATCAGCTGGCTATATATTCATGGTAAGTATTAATGCCATTTTCTACAAGGTACATTCAGAACTGCTTTCTGGTTCAGAGATGTGGCCTCTCCCAGCTCTGCTAAGGGGATTTTTTGGGGGTCACACCCGGCGACTTTTAGGGGGTTACTCCTGCACTCAGGAATTACTCCTGGCAGTGCTCAGGGACCATATGGGATGCTGGGGATTGAACCCGGGGTTGGCCTCATGCAAGGCAAATGCCCTACCCGCTGTGCTATTTCTCTCGCCCCTGCTAGGGAGATTTTACCTCAGGGAATCAGGTCTGGCATTTGTGAAGCTTAAGCCATAGGAACCACCTGATGATCTAGATTCAATAGGGCCATTTACCTGGCTTCATCTCTAGATTGCCCAGCTCATAATAGGCTGGGCTGGAAGGTTTTGGCAGACTTCTATCTATAAAATAAACCAGGAGAAAGGGCTTTTGGCCATTTTCACTTTTCTTTACTCTCCTCTCCGCCTCTCTGATCTCCTCCCTGTTAGGCCTTAGCATATGGTAGTGGCCATCTTGGCCTAGGATTCTAAACCTACACGTGGCTGGGGTCCAGCCAGAAACCTAAAATCTGGGGTTTTCCTATTGCTGATTTGTATACCAGAACAGTGTGAGTAAAGCCTTTGAAACTTTGCTGGATTCTCATCTTTTCTCCAGAATTCAGCAAGGAAGGGGGCAGAAGGGGATCCCCTGACCCTGTTCCCGGATTTGTCAAGGCACCTGGCATTCTCCAACACCCTGAAAATACCGAACCAAAATAATGAGGCTACTCTTTCTGACTAGCAACCTGCCCAGTAATTCTACCTCCTGTTTCTGTTGCAAAGTTGCTGCCTTTGGTCTTCCCAAGCTAGCCTTGGTATCTGGTGACCTTGAGATGCCAGCTACCCACGATGCTAGGAAGAGGTGAATGCCTGGAGTTAATTTTCTACTCTTGATCCTGATAAGGGAGTCAGTCCTAGAGCATGAATCCTGTACTGAATTACCTCACAAGGCAGAGAAGATCATTCTGTGACTGTGGCTTCTTGGGTTATTACAAAACAAATGAGGCCAGCTGGAGGAGCTAATCTGGTCTCTGGGCCAGTCCCTGGTTTAAAGCTTTTATCTGCAATCACAATTGTATGAACACAGATTGGGGACACTGAAACTCTAACAGGGAGACTAGCAGCATGTAAAACAACAGATGGCCTTCTTGTAGGGCTACCTATAAATCTCCATAGAAGTCCTGAATCCTATTTCTTTTTTTATTGTTTAAACGTTTTACAATAACATTAATGCTCATGCTTTCTGTGCATAGAGGATCTTTGCAAACACCATCATATTAAAGTGCCCAGATCCTCCATCTCTGTCCCTAGGTCCTCTGTGGCTCACCCTACCCCATTCACTCCACCCACAGCTTGATAACCTCAGTTATATTGTGAAAAACCAATGATTTCCCTCCCAAAACTTACCTTTTAGAGAACTGGTGCGGTCATAGATTTCATTTTGTTACCAAAGAAGCTAGATTAGGTCTGCATGCATGTTCCAGTTTCTATTTTATTGCTTAGATTTAGGTTGCTTTGCCAGTAACTATATTTTTTGAAATTGTCAATGGAATAACAACCGCTGGACTAGAGCCATTACAGACTGGATCCCACGGGATGTCAAAAGATCACGTGGCTGCCCACCTACAAGATGGTCAGACTTCCTTGTCAAGACCCTGAAGGAACGGTTTGAGGCTCTTCATATTCCTGAATCAACCAGATGCCATTGGGGTACATTGACACGTGATAGGGTCCAATGGAAATGTTACTGGCACCTGCTTGAGCAAATCGATGAATAACGGGATTCAAGTGATCAAGTGATCAAGTGAATGAAATAAGGTTTAAGGAAGTATTTTTATAAAATCCCATTTCTCATTGATTAATAGTTGGATGTCCTCCGCTGTCCTAGGGGGTAGGCGACTGTGATTCCTCTTCCCAGTCCCCAGATCTTCTGGCAATAGGAAAATGTGAAATTTCTTCCCAGGTGATTTGCTAAAGATACAAAGGTGCAGGCTGCTCTGGCACCCAAAACTTACCCCCTCCCCACACCATACTGTGATAATCCTGGGTCAGTACCTGAGTCCAAAGAGGAGAAAGAGGAGTCCTAGGAAGGAAAAGAATGAAGAATGTGGTTTACCAATGGTGCAATGATGGGGTTTGCATTAGAAAGGGAAGTAACTTTTCACTTTTGTTTGGATCATTCTCAATCACAGCTTCTTTTTATAGCCCTTGCTTACACATGCCCACTGGAACTACCTCACTAGTAGTGGTAGTTCATCACCAGCCTCCGTCTCTGCTGTCCTGGATCAAGGCAGGGTGGTCTTCATCAGTCACTTGCTTTGCTGCCTCATCACACCCGCCTCCGCAAAGTGATCTTGCATCTTCATTTTAACATCTGCTTCCCACAGTCGGTCATTTACATCTCCTTTATACATCCGGTCACTTTTATGTTGCAACATCTTCCACTCTACCCTCTTTGGACTACAGTATGGCAAGAACTACCATAAGTTTCTGTGCCTGGGCCAGGCACTGTCTGACATTATTTCATATACTTCTCACAACCAACTAATAAGCTCAAGAATACTCTTGTCTTCAACTTCTCAAAAGAGGAAGCAGGTGAGGTTGGAGAATTGCTACAGAGGGTTAAGGCAATTGCCTTGCACAAAACTGCCCCAAGTTTGATCCTGGCAACACCTATGGTTTTTGCAAGCATTGCCAGACATGATGCCTGAGATCAGAGACAGGAGTGAGTCCTGAGCACAACTGGGTGGGGTGTGGCACCCCATGAAAACACACACACAAAAGAACGAAAGAACAAAAGGAAGGAAGAAGGAAAAGAAAGAAAGAAAGAAAGAAAGAAAGAAAGAAAGAAAGAAAGAAAGAAAGAAAGAAAGAAAGAAAGAAAGAAAGAAAGAAAGAAAGAAAGAAAGAAAGAAAGAAAGAAAGAAAGAAAGAAAGAAAGAAAGAAAGAGAGAGAGAAAGAAAGAAAGAAAGAAAGAAAGAAAGAAAGAAAGAAAGAGAGAGAAAGAAAGAAGAGAAGAGAAAGAAAGAAAGAAAGGAAAAGAAAGAAAGAAAGAAAGAAAGAAAGAAAGAAAGAAAGAAAGAAAAGGGGGTGCCTGGCATGAGAATTTCCCAAGGAGCATACTTTATCCCTGCCCCTCACAATACAAGCACATGCACTGCACATGCCAGCAGCTTAGCACCTCCTCCAGTGTTTATTATTTCCTGAAACGTCAGGAGGAAATAGATATCTTATGTTTGGTTTAAAACTCAAAAAATCTTTTCCCTTGGTTTGTCTTTTTTTTTTATTCTATGGGGGTTTCCTTTCTTAATCTTTGAGCTCTCATTCTGAACTCACTCCACTCTTCCATGGCTATCCATTTGTAACCTCATGCCAGCAACATTTAGCAAGAATAGGCAATTTCTGTCCTTCTCAATAATTGAGTTAGCAGAGACTACATGAGGCTCAGACACACACAAGAGGGGAGACGAGATGTGAATGTGTGTTGTATGTGTATGTGAGAAGCACTATCAGAGCAGTAAGAGTTCAAGGAAGCAAGGAGCACTTATCACTAGAGGAGTGAAAAAACAGGTTCTTTGAAAGACTTTCCTCAGGCAAAATTGAAAAGGAGGTTCCAGGGCAGAGATGTGAGCATGAGAAAAGGCACAGAGGTAGGAAAGTCTGAAGAGTATCTGGCAGAATTTGAGAACAGAAAAACATGGAGAGAAGTAGTGGTTAAGGTTATATTTGAGGGGTTGATTGTCTTATAGGTAAATGGCAGGAATGTAGCATTGTAAGAGTGTGAATAAGGGGGATTCTTCCAGTGACAAAGCTCAGAGTGTGTAATATGAAGGTGTGAAGAGCAGCTGAGAGGCTACTGAAATTAGTGCAGTGAACATTGGGCTCTTGATCTGTCTTTGCTATCAGTAGAAATGGAATAAAATAAACATTTGATAGACATTTGGATGAGACTCTTTACCCATTGTGTTGGGTAAAAGGGAAAGCAACATAAGTGTTATCTTTGAGCTGGAGCCCGTGTATTGAATGATCATGTCCAAAAAACAGGAAGTCATTGGGTACAGCTTTAGTGGGCTCGAATGATACAGCTCTGATCATGTTGAAGTTCAATGTTAGTGGAACACTCAAGATGAGAGTGAATCAAGCAAGCAGCTTGGAATAAGGCTGTGGTCATGGAAAACAGTCAAATTTGGAGGAGGACGGATGGACCATTTCACATGTAGGTGAAAGTTCCTAGAAAAGGCAGGGCATTGAGTAAACACTCCATCTGTGAGGGCAGTGAGACAGGGAGACTGTGTCTTCTTTCAATCCCCTCAGTGCAACGCCATTTGTGATGGGTGCTACAGAAATGCTGAAGAAGCAAATCAATTATTAAATGCTCAATAAGCATCTGCTGACTTAATTATAAAGTGAGAAGACAAATGACTGAATGAGGAATTTATGAAGTTCTGTCCAGCAGTGGCTCTTCTCCATGGGGGAACATATTCCAACATCATAAAACCACTGATCCAAAAAAAGGTTTTCTCTCATGCTCTGTTTAATTTTTATGCATATGATAGTTTAATATATAAATTTGGCATATTGTTAATGTAATAAATATATACATTTGGCATAAATTTTAATACATAAATTTGGCATATTGTTAATATAATAACTATATAAATTTGGCATACATTTTAATATATAAATTTAGCCTACAATGGCCAAATTTAACAATTATATTAAACTGATAAGAACAGATAACTACACTTGATCTTAGCCAAAAGGCCGAGAAGCGATAAATTTAAGAATTATAGACCTCATTCCCATGACTTAATGGAATGGTTTGAGGCTCTTTATGTTCCTGGAGTGGGCAGATGCCCTTGGGCTATCTCGCATGTGACAGGACATATCGAGATGTTACTGGTGCCCGCTTGAGTAATCGATGATCTACGGGAAGTCAAGTGATCAAGTGAAGTTATATAAATTTGGCATATTGTTTATGTAATATATAAATTTGGCATCAATTTTAATATATAAATTTTGCATATTGTTGCAGGACTCCTCTAAGAACCTCTGCATTGCCCTGGATTGCCTCCTGCAGATCACTTCATAGATAGGGGGGTAGTCTAAATGTGGCAGTTTATCTGACCATGTATTCTATACTGGCTGGTATAAATATTCTCTCATGCTACCACAATCATGGTGGGACTAGCTAGATCTTACCAGCATATTTGCCTGGCCACATTAGACCAGAGAGAAATGCTGTTTGCCTCCAAGCAAGCAAGCATGGCTCCCTGATAACTCAAAGGCAACTAAAATACAAAAGTACTGTGAAGTAGACGAGACTCTTGTGAAGGATTGGAGAAATATTTAACTGTCATTAGCATAGTCTTTGGTACAGAGACATGCCATCTCAGAAACCCCCTTCTCTATCCTATAAAGGCATTTCCAGGCAGATCTTGGCTCAAAACATTAGCATCTTGGCTCAAAATATTAGCATATTAGGGCCTAGGTGAGGTGCTGGGAGAAATTACCTAAGGGCATTTGACCCTTCCTGCTTCCCATAATAGTGGGAGGTCTGAGTTGCAGGGGTATAAAACCAGCCTGCTTTTTCTCTCCTCTCTCTCTCTCTCTCTCTCTCTCTCTCTCTCTCTCTCTCTCTCTCTCTTTGGGCTCTCTTTTTGGCTCTCTTTTTTGGGCTTGCACTCTTCTTGGGAGTCTTGTCTTTGTCTCCTTTTTACAGGGCCTTAACACGTGGTGGCCACCATCTTGGCCTACACATGGCTGGGGTTCTAGCAGGGAATCCTAAGAACAGGGTTTTTCCTATTGCTGATTTGTATGCCTGAACTTGTGATAAGTAAAGCATTTTAAAACCTGCATCGGATTCCTGAGTTTTCATCCATTCCCCGCCAGCTTCGGAGGTAGAAGGAAAGTCACTTTCCGGCACTGTTGGGGACCCGGTGGCGTTCCCGACAGCATATTGTTTAAGTAATATGTGAATTTAGCATAAATTTTAATATATAAATTTGGCATATGCTGGCATGCCTTGCTGACAGTGTTTTTCATCATCCGGACTCCACAGCTCATCAGAGCTCCACCCAAGAGACTAAGTCAATCTCAGGCCTGGCTTGTCAGAGACCCACCCTACAGAGACCCACCCTACAGAGGAAAGATTTCAAGCTCAGGAATGCTTGAACCACAGATGCAGATACACCAGGCAGAGTTGTTGCGAGCTTTCCCTCTTGCATGTGGCCGCATAGCGGCCATGTGATACATCTGTAAATTACCAAGTATATTCTTCCCACCCCTCTCAGAGAGACCGGAAAGCTACTGAGAGTATACGCGTGCATAGCAGAACCTGGCAAGCTGTCCGACGTGTATTTGATATGCCAAAACCAGTAAAAATAATGTTTATTCCCCTAACCCTGAAAGAGCCCTAAATATGGAAGCTCTAAGAAGAATGATTAAGGAGAAGCTGATAAAATCTCAGGTCCAAACTAGGCTGCCAAAATGAAGGACTAAAATGATTGTCTGTACTTTCAATGCACATACGCTGGCATTGAAAGCATATATCGAGGACCTGATGGTGCAAGCACGAAAAGATCAAGAACGACATCATTGGTCTGATCGAGATGAGGAGGCGTCAATCGCATCATGCAGTTTTTGACAGCGGAGAAGAACTGTTCCTCGGGACATGCGAAGAAAGAGGCGCCTGTGGCGCCGGTATCCAGGTGTCTTTGTCAACACAAACCTTGCTGTGACCATTGATTCATTTGAGTGCCTAACAACCCTGATAGGACAATAACACTTGACGAGATGTGGCCCAATGCCAGCAGTTTCTATCTTCGCTGTCAAAGCACCAGCACCCACATATAAGGAAGAAGAAATTGAGAAATTCTACATGGAACTGGAGGAGTTCTATAAAGAAGATCACACCTTCTACAAGATCATAGTTGGTGAATTTAATGCCAAGATAGGACTGAGAAGATCGGCCGAAGAATTCCACATCGGGACCCATTGCCTAGAATGGAACGAACAGGGTGAGAGACTATTTGAGTTCATCATGTCTACCAAGAGTGTGCCACCGGCATGGCAGAGCCTGGCAAGCTACCCGTGTCATATTTGATATGCCAAATACCAGTAACAATTATAGACTTCATTCAAATCACCTGATGGAATGGTTTGTGGCTCTTTATGTTCCTGGAGCAAGCAGGTGCCCTTGGGCTCTACTAGCATGAGACAGGACATATGGAGATGTTACTGGTACCGCTCGAGCAAATTGATGATGAATGGGAAGACAGTGATACAGTGAGACAGTGATACAGTGATGTCTACCAAGACCATTCATGGGAACTCACAGTACCAGAAAGCTGAATCTAAACATTGAACATGGGAATCTCCTGGTGGACAGTTCCACAATGAAATTGACCACATGATATTCAATAGATGGTTTGGCCTCACCGATATCGCATTGTCCCAAAATTCCAAACAGGTTCAGACCACTGTCTCCTTCGTGCAAAATTCTACTTCACTCAATAGGGATAAAAGGCTGCAAAGTTTAATAAAATAACTCCCAGAATGACAACCAACTGGGAACTCTTTGGCACCATTGCAGCAAAATGGGAAGATGCCATCATTGATGACATCGATGAATAATGCAACCAACTGGTTTAGCACATCCATGATTATGAGAAGAATGTGTGAGAGAGAAAGCCACAAAAGGACACTTGTCTTCAAAAACTCTCGAGCTCATTCGCCAACATTGCAAGGCACGAGCCTCAGGCAACCAAATACTAATGTCCAAGTTCGCAAAGCAGTGCAGAGAAACAATAAAGGAAGACCTCAAAGAGAGAAGAGCAGAAATATGGAAGTTGCAGCAGAAGCCTGGAAAGGCATTCGCAATGCTACGCCAACTATAAGACCAAGATGACTGCCCTCCAACGTCCTGATGGATCTCCCACATCTTCCAGAAGGGCAATGGAGAAGATTATCCAGGACTTCTACTCAGATCTCTTTTTACCCACATCCACCTGTCCACATACCAAATTCAGCAGGATGGATATGTTGTTCCTAAAGTTCTCCCTTCTGAAATCTGACATGCCGTTTCATTGATAAAGAAACCCAAGACAAAGTCAGACCCGAACACCTGAAGAATCTGCCGTCAGTACTCATCAATACACTGGCTCAGCTCTACACATGCTAAGTGTCTGAATGCAAGGTGTCCTCCCAATGGAAAACCAGCAAGACAGTTCTACTGTTCAAGAAGGGAGACATCCAAGACATTGGCAACTATCGCCCCATCTGCCTGTTGTCTGTCATCTACAAGCTGTTCACTCGAGTCATCCTGAACAGGATTGGCAGAACATTAGATGAAGGACAACCATGCGAGCAAGCTGGCTTCTGAAAATGATTCAGTACAACCGACCATATCCACCACGGTAACCAAGGTCATTAAGGTTTGTAGGGAGTTCAGGATGCCACTCTGTCTCACATTCATTGATTTAAAGAAAGCCTTTGATTCTGTGGAGACTGAAGCGGTCATCAAAGTCCAGCCAAACAGGGGCGTTCTAACCCAATACATTAAGATCGTTCATGAGCTCTATTAGGGATTCACCACCAGGATCGTACCATTCTACAAGGAAATGATCATTGATGTCAAAAAAGAGGGGTTTGGTGGGGTGATACCATCTTACTGAAACTCTTCAGCGCCACCCTCGAGAAGGTCATGAGACAATTAGAATGGGAAGGAATGGAAGTGAAGATAGATGGGCGGCAACTATACCACCTCCACTTCACTGATGACATCGCTTCTCATAACGCCAAATACTAGAAAACGGCACAAATGCTGGCTCCACACATTTGACCGAGAATGTGTAAAAAATAGGTCTACTGCTGAATCTCAACAAAACAATGTTCATGAAAAACGAACTTGTTCCAGATGCCCCATTCACTCTCAATGGAACAAACATCTCTGTATGTACCTAGGTTGAGAACTCAACATGATGAAGAACCTAGCACCTGATCTTAGCAGGAGGAAGAGAATGGCATGGAATGCCTTCAAGAGCATCCAAGAAATATGGGGCCGGAGCGATAGCCCAGCGGGTAGGGCGTTTGCCTTGCAAGCGGTTGACCCATGCCGGCCTGGGTTCGATCCCGGCATCCCACATGGTACCCCGAGCACCGCCTGGAGTAATTCCTGAGTGCAGAGCCAGGAGTAACCCCTGAGCATCACGGGTGTGACCCCCAAAAAAAAGAGCATCCAAGAAATAACTAAAAGAACAAAGAACCTCTGGCTCTGGGCACATCTCTTCGACTCCACCATTCTCTCTGCATTAACATGCGCCTCAGAGACCCGAGTCCTATGAAAGCAGGATGAGAACCCTATTCAGGTCTCACAAAGAGGAATTGAAAGCACTATGCTTGGAATATCACGCCTCACTCAAGTGAGCAAAGGAATCCAGAGTTCTGACCTCCATTGACAATCGAGAATCAGGGATGCTTTCTCGTTTGCCAAGGTATCATAAAGGTATGTAATTTAGAGATAACCACTGGACTAAAGCCATTGCTGACTGGATCCCAAGGGACATCAAAAGATCACGTGGCTGCCCACCTACAAGACGGTCAGACTTCTTTGTCAAGACCCTGAACAAATATGGTTTGAGGCTCTTTGTATTCCTGGAGCAAGCAGATGCCATTGGGCTATACTGGCACGCAATAGGGTAAAATGGAAACTTTACTGGTGCCTGCTCAAGCAAATCAATGAATAATGGGATATCAAGTGATCAAATATGTCATATTGTTTATGTAATATATAATTTGCCATAAATTTGGCATATTGTCCATTACTTATAAAGAAATGGAAAATAATAATAAAGCAGAATAATTATGACAATACACTGCAATACACAATATGTAAATGTGCTCTCAAAGAAAAGGTAATGTATGGAATATTTTATCTTAGAGTGACTGACTGATCAAGTTTAATTGAATTCTCAGGAAGTGAAATATCATATATAAAGAAGTACTGTAGAGGTGAATGAGATGGGAGTGAAGCAAGACAACTTTGGTGAAATAATGTGGATTGTTTTGTTTTATTTTGTTTTGTTTTATGAAACTTCACCAAGAATCCAAAGAAATTGGAGGGCACGTCCTGTAGTATAGCAAATAGATGTGTTTTTTGAACAGTGGCACCAAGGTGCCTTTTCTCTGGCTCCCCACCCCTGTCCTCCACTACCCCCCCTTCCCCCCCACACACACACACAGGATTTCTAGGACGCACTTATTCTGATCTGTGAGCCTGTGACTCCTGGCTGCAGCTCGAATTCTGGGCCATCTTTTGTTTCGTTTAGTTTCAAATCAGAGGATCCTCCTGGAGGCTGGCTTCCAATTGGGAGGTGGAAACTGTGCATCCACAAAGGAAGCTCTCAGCATCTGGCAGTCTCTGGGGCTGGAACCAGCTTCAAGAGAAAATAGGACAGAATCGAGCAGTCCGTGGTCCTGGGATATTGCATTGTTAGTATTCAAGTTACTGGGGAGAATGTCCAAAGTTCTTCCTGGTTTACTGCCTTGAAAATCAAAATTAAGCAAAACAAAACAGTATTCCAGATAGCTCTGACTCATTAGCAGGAGTGCTCCAGCGAGGAGGTCTCACCAGAGCAAGAATGCAAGGTGGTGTGAGAGATCGGCACGGTGGGTCAGGGCGCTTTCCCATGTCCTGGTCCTTCGGCACTGACTTGCAGAGCGAACAAAGCTGATTTTGTGCTTCTCAGTGCACCCCCTGCTGTACTTTTGAGGGTTTCTCTTTTCCCCAGAAATGTCTGGAAGAGACTTTTTAGCTCTTTCTGCAAAAAAAGGGAATGAAATCAAGCCAATTTGTTGGTATTTGGTATAATCAGGAACCATTGCTAAGCTAGTACTTTTGCATATTCAGATGAGAAGGTGAAAGCCTGTGTAATATACTGAAGGAGAAATAATCTCACTGCTCTAAAATTAATCTGCAAAGGGAGAGAGAGAGAAAGAAAGAGAGACAGAGAGACAGAGAGAGAGAGAGAGAGAGAGAGAGGGAGGCAAAGTGCCTGACATAGAGGCAGGCTGGGGAGAGGGGAGAGAATCAGGGGACATTGGTGGTGGGAAATGGGCACTGGTCAAGGGATGGGTGCTGGAACACTGTATGACTGAAACTTAATCATGAACAGCTTTGTAACTGTATATCTCACTGTGGTAAAATCAAAAAAAATAATAACACTTTTAGAAAATGACTCTATCTCAGTACTGGAGTCTCTGAACTGCTACAGTGACTTTACAATGCGCCGATGGCTGCCCGCTGTGCCAGTGACTATGATCTGATCTGGGGACTAGACACCAGGTCAGGGGGAAGCTTCTCATTATGCTAGAAAGTTCAGACTCACATGGAATTAAAATGTTCCTCTCTGACTTACATTTAATATTTATTTATATCACAATCCTTAAAACATTTGAAGAAAACTAGTCAGTCTCCATTCACCTAGCGAAATGTCATTAGCTGTTTCCCGTTGGTAACAACTACTTGCACAGATTGAACCATCTATTTATTATCCGTTGCCCCCTTCCTGCCTCTCACTTGTTCCCTTTTTCTTTCTCCCACGAATGGTTTGGCACCTTTGTGTGCCAGATTCTGTTAGCTATCCCTCCCTCTGCTGTCCACCATGCCCACCTCTATCTTAAAGGACCTGTAGAACATACCTTGCACTGAATGAGGTCCAAAGAGTGAACAGACTTATGTTTTATGATTTTTTAAATGAATCTGAAATTGAATTTCAGCTTTTTTCTTCCAATTCAGCAACAGGATTCCATCAGTTTTTTTGTTTGTTTTATTTTTTGGTGTGTGGGGTGGTTCCAAAGTGTTGTTTAACAGTTTCAGGAGTGATTATCCACCAACTAGGCTGGCCGCTCAGTGGCAGGGCCCATAGACATAGTGCTATTCAGGTCAGGGATACGTAGGCCACCCCAGTGATACCTGTGGCCTCTAGGGCTGTACTTGGCAATGTTTGGGCAGCCATATGGTGCTGGGAATCAAACCCCTGTAGGGCCTATTCCAAGCATGAACTGTATTATGTTCTGACCCCTCCACAGTTTCTACAACCTGAAGAATGTCACTTGTCACTTGTCTTCCCATTGTTCATCAATTTGCTTGAGTGGGTGTCAGTAATGTCTCCATTCATTGGCAATGAGGTCCATTATTGTTATTTTTTTTGGCATATCAAATACACCATGGATATCTTGCCAGGCACTGGTGTGGCTCTTGGTTCATTCCAGGGGGCCCAGTCTTTTTCTATATCAGACCATCAACCATCCAGGGCCCAAGGGGCAGAGCCCTGGGTGTAGACAAACCTATCTCCTGTCTTCCACCTGCCTATCAGCTGGTCACCAACAGCCACACCTGCAACACCTCTACGGGCAGGAATGAAGAACATTTATTTATTTATTTATTTATCTATTTATTTATTTATTCATTCATTTATTTATTTCAAGTTTGGAGTCGATAGTCAATATTTTGTTTGGATAGAAAGCATGTATGCAGATTGCTTGACACATTACTTTGAATGAATAGGAGTTCTGTCAGTGAGAATATGGGGGTCTCTTCTGCCATGCTATGAGGTCAAATAAGAGCATAAGAGGTCATAGCAAGTTTCAGTGACAGAATCAACTAGCTGTAAGCTAGTTCAGTTTGCCCTCTGCCTTCCTCATTGGAGAGTCCTCTGACCCCCTTCAGGTACACTAGCTTCTACCTTCTTTCCTTAATAAACAGTTTTATTTTTGCCTTGGACATTAAACTGGTTATAAATAGAACTGTGTTCTTTTATGGTTTATATTTCTCCATGACCATCTATCTCTTTCTATTTCTCCCACATAGATATTGTGAGAGTTTTCACAAGAATCCAGATAGTCCATATCAGTATCATTTTCTTGACACAAGACAATCTGTCTGCTGTGCATTTATTTTGAAAGGGAAAACGTTGTACTAGTTCAGCAATGTGGTAGCAATATCACATACCTCTTTCTGACTGCCCTAGGTGGGATCAGTAACTGTGTATGCTGGGGAGAGGGAGGAAGGGTTGTAAATATAAATGCAAAAGGTGTATAGTCACAGAGAATGGGAACTGGAAACACATCTTAGTGACTTTGAAAACAAGCTGAAGAATAGATCCATTCATAGATCAATATATACAGAAATAAAGACATAACTGATTATGCCGCCTCTGAAGAGTCCAATTCAATGCACAGTTTAATTATATTTCTCTTTTCTAAGAACCACCATATGAAAGAAGTGCTGTCAAACACACCTCATGCTCCCTAACTAATGTCCCACTTGGGACTAAAGGGATGGTGGGAAGCAATACAATAGATACTGACCTTCAGTCCAAACTTAAAATCCTCATAATAGAATGATAACAGAAATCTGTACAGGGCTTACTTACATGCATTATTTCTTGGTGTTAACAGCAACCTATAAGGGAGGAACCATTTTATCTCTGTCTTAGGGTTGGGGAAACTAAGGTTTAGAGAATCTACACACTTCTTTTAAAGACCCACAGACCTGCAAGGAATAGGTCTAGGTTCTTTTTTCTTCTGGCTTTTGAGGTTATACCAGGCAATGCTCAGGGGTCACTCTTGGCTTTTCCACCAGTAATTACTTCTGGAGGTGCTTAGGGGACCACATGGGATGTTGGGGATTGAACAAAGGTCAGCTACCTGCAAGGCAAACACCCTCCCTGCTGTACTGCTCTGGCCCCAGGTCTAGGATTCTGAGGCCTACTTCATTCTACAGAGCTCTTAACCATCTAACAAAGTACACTCAGCAGCATTTTAGAGACTCATTGTTTGGTCACAGTGGTTGCATGCACACGGACTCTAGGGTTGGCCCAGAGAGATGTTGTCACTGTGCCTTTGGGCTCCACTTGCTCTGTAGAATCCTGCCCTTCTGGACATTGCATGCTACTATGTGTCCTCCTTGGTGGCCTGACTCTATGATCATAGTCATCTGGAGTGGCCTCCCCCAGCTCAGCTTGTGGCTCACACCCAAGGAGACATCTGCTCTCTGGAATTCATGCTGCTGGGAAGCCGCCTTGAACATTGTTTTGGAAATGGGTGGTGGTGTCTTGGAACAGCTTGACTGGGGGCTGAATCTCATTACTGACAGAATTGTGACCTTTCAGCAGAAAATGGAAAATGCCATTGATAGAATATGCAAAAATGATGTCAGCGCTATGATATGGGAGGGAAAGAGATGGTCCATGTGGGATATTTATTTTAATGATATCACCATCAGTTGTTATGTGGTTTGAATTAAATAGAAGTCTTTGAGTCTAAATTCCACCAATGATCTCTCAAAACATTCTCTTGTTTTGTCTAGTGTCATTTAGCACCCAATCTACTGCATTTCCTGGCTGAACGGAGCAAAGACCTTGATATGTCTTTCTTCTGATGACTTAAACTGAGTAATAAGGGGAGCCTTTATCTTCAGTTAAGTTGTATCCATATTGATCCAAGATACAGACATGCTTCACTGGGAGGAGGAAGGAGTGTGATGGTTTCAATTGAGAAGATAAAAGAGATGGGATAAGGATGATTAATGTGATCTACTTGGAGCTGAAGCATACACTTACACTTAGGCACCAAAGTTGAGATGAAAACGTAGAGCCACAAGGAAGTTACAGAAATAGACACATGTTGACATGACCCTTTGGCAGTTTTCCAGATTGCTGGCTGCTGGGTTGACTTTGATGGACTTTAAATGAAGCAGATGCTCCATTATGTGCATCCAGCTGTGCTCAGCTCAGGCTGTCCAAATAGCCCAGGTTGACTAATTATAGTCCTGATAATACTGTGGAAACAATAGTCCAAATCCCCACCTCTCACTTACAACCCACTTTAACACTCTTGCCTAAGTTACCCTTCTTGACCTTTTCTATAACCTTATGCATAAGAAAGAGTTGTCTATATAGAGGTCATCAATGGCTCCCTCTTACCTATGAAGAAGATACACAAGTGGGGAGTGGGGAGCACTGGAACCCTGGTCTCCTGACATAGGCTGAGGCTTCCTTCCTTCTCTACTTGAATACCAGATCACAGAGGTTGAGACTCACTTGAGTCAGGGCTGGGCACAGGTGCGCCTTATTAATGACCCATCATGGACAGTCTTATGGGAAGTCCCAAAGCAGAGACCAGTGATGTGCTGTTATAAGAATAAGCAGTTACACATTTATTTGCGGAATACACACATACACACACACACATACAGTATGATGCCAATATCCAAAGCCAGGCAAAATATGGATTAGGCGGTGGTCTTGTCAATAGGTGGAATCAACTGCAAGTATGTGGAGTCAGAGATTAGTAAGATGGAGAAGGGAACAGTACTAATAATTGTTGGAAATGATACCAGTCTAGAACTGAGCATTGAATAGAAGGAAAGGGATATATATATATATATATATACACACACACACACACACACACACACATATATATATATATATATATATATATATATATATGATAACCTCTAAATGTATGTATTGCAAGCCACAATGTGTAAAAGCAATAAAGAGAGAAAGAGAGAGAGAAAAGAGGTAAAGAGCCTGCCATAGAGCAGGCTGGGGAGTGGGGAGGGAATTGGGGACATTGGTGGTGCGAAATGGACACTCGTGGAGGGATGGGTGCTGGAATGTTGTGTGACTGAAACCAAAACATGAATATCTTTGTAATTGTATATCCCACGGTGGTATAATAAAATATTTTAAAAAATGAGCAGATACACTGGGAGAACAGTGTATCAACTACCTGTATGAAGGCAGAGGTGGGGCAGTAATTTAATTTGCTTAGCTATTGTCACTAAGTATGAGAGTGGATGGCTTAAACAATAGACATTTATTTCTCTCTATTCTAGAGGCTAGTGGTTCAAGATCAATGCACCAACAGGATTGATTTCTTCTGAGGCCTCTCATCAGTTTGTAGAAATGCAGCTGTCCCTGCATCTTTTGCAAGGGCTTTCCTCTGTGTATGTCTGTGTCCTTGTCTATGGTTCCTCTAAGGACACCTGTCTTATCAAATGCAGGTTGACTCTCATAAGCTCATTCAAAAGTTAAACGTCTCCTTAATGACTTTATCTCCATGAACCAGAGCCATAGTACAGCAGGTTGGGTGTTTGCCTTGCATGCCATAGACCCAAATGTGATCTCCAGCATCCCATATGGTCTCTCGCACATCATCAGGAGTAATTTCTGAGTGCAAAGCCAGGAGAAACCCCAGAACATCACCGTGTGTGACCTAAATAAGAAAGACTATCTCCATATGGAGTACTTTATGAGCTATCAGAGTTAGTACTTTAGCTTATTAATTAACAGTAACAAATTCAGTTCATAACATAACAAACAGTATCTGGAAGTAAGGAGAACCACCTTCATTCATGCAACAATTTCTGAGCCAGACTCTGCTCAGTTTCTTATCTGATCTATCCCCTGCCAAGCAGGGCTCCTCTTCGGGCCCTGGGACCTCTATCGTTTCTAGCAGACCACCGCCAATGCTGATTCACAGCTTGGGGAGAAGACAAGCCCAACCATTACACTCACTTGGAGAACTTATTAAAGCTCAGATAGTTGGTCCTCAGCCCAGAGATTCTGATTCCAGGGACCCCAGAGTGAAAAACTGCTTTTCAGGCAATCAGGCTGATGATGGTATTGTCCAGAGATTACACTTGGAGTTGCCATGTCAATGCTTAGATAATAATGAAGGTTAGGACCAGGTCCTTCCCAGGATCTTTCACACTTATACACTGTAATGGTCATTGTAGTTGCAACGAACTGGGGAGGTTGGTGGGGAATTATAATGTTACACTAGAACTCACTATTGAATATACACGTAGAGACATCATAAACCGTTAATATCTGTAGGGCAAGCCACAAAGTGTAAGAGAAGAGAGAAATACAAAGACATAGAGACAGAAAGAAAGAGAGAGAGAGAAAAGGTGCCTGCTATAGGGGCAGACTGGGGTTTGGTGGGAGGGAGTATGGAGACATTGGTGGTAGGAATGAGGCACTGGGGAGGGCTGGGTGCTGGAACACTGTATGACAGAGACCCAATTATGAACATCCTTGTAATTGTATATCTCACGGTGATATAATAAACATTTTAAAAAGAATTTGTCAACCATGTAGATAGATATGGTTTATATGATATTACAGTGGACAGAAACAGAAAAGAATTTAAAAATTAGGTTCACTTCAGCTGTTTTTTTCTTTTCTTTATTTCTTTTTTTTTTTTTTTTTGGGTCACACCCGGCAATGCTCAGGGGTTACTCCTGGCTCTGCACTCAGGAATTACTCCTGGAGGTGCTCAGGGGACCATATGGGATGCCAGGGATCGAACCCAGGCTGGCACAGGCCGGCCGCATGCAAGGCAAATGCCCTACCCGCTGGGCTATCGCTCCAGCCCCACAGCTGTTTATTTTCAATGATTTTTCCAACTCTTATATAGTTCTATTTCATTCTTTAGGATAACTAAGGGAATAATACTAGAGAATAATACAAAACTACTATTGAAGAAAGAGGCAAGTATGCCCACTATGATCTTTCTGGTCAAAATAATGGCATTATTATTATTATCATTATTACTATTTTGCTTTGGGGCACACTCAGCTTTGCTTAGGACTTAATCCTGGCTCTGTAGTTAGGAATTACTCTTGATGGTGTCCTGGGGACTACATGCAGTGCTGGTCATTGAACCCAGATTGTTCTCATGCAAAGCAAACTTGTTTATCTCTGTACTATTTCTCTAGCACTCTATTTAATATTACATCAGAGGTTCAAACCACTGTGTTTAAAAAAAATTTAAAAAATTGTACAGTAAGTGCTGAAAAATATAAGATGAGACAGAACTTAAAAAACTATTTGATAAATATATAAGCTTGTAAACAACCAATATTTTATTTCTGTATTCAGCAGAGTTATAAAATGCCATTAAAATATTCTACTAAGGGGACAGAGAGATAAAACAGCAGGTAGGGTGTTTGCCTTGCACATGGCCAACTCATGTTCAATCCCCAGCATACCATATGGGTCCCCGAGCACCTCTAGGGGTAATTCCTGAGTGTAGAGCCAGGAGTGACCCCTGAGCATCCCAGGTTGACCCCCAATTTTTTTACTTAAATTGTACTTCAAAATATAAAATTCTCAGGAATAAATTCAATAAAAATAGGTCATATTTCCTTATAATTAAGGAAGAATTCTTAATGTAAGTTAAAGAAACTTAAATATATGGGGATATATTGTTACAAGGTATCGATATTGTAAAGATACTAGTTTCCACTACATTGATGTACATGGTCAATGCAGTCTAAATCTTAATTTAACCCCCTAATATATGAAAAAGTGCTCTCTTTGTTATCAAAATCTAGTATAAAGCTTGATATTGGCACAAATATTTCCAACTTGACTGTGCAACAGAGCTCAGAGTCCAGGACCAGATACACATATGCAAGCTTGCTTTATTTATGACAAAGGTGGTGCAATAGAGCAAATATGGCTTCGGGATGGACTTTAAGTATGTTGGGACGTCAGGGAGAAGCCAATGTGTGTGTGGGATGGATGTGTGTGTGGGGGGGGGTGGTATTCGCCCCTTTCTTACACCATACTGAGACTGTAACCTCAGAGCAAAGAATTCCTTATAAAAGACCACTCAGCACACAACTGTAAGGAACAGTAAAAGCAAAGAAAGAGAGTCCAGGACATGATCTCAAAGCATGCCAGTTACAGACAGAAGAATTATTCCAGTGGTATGAAATGAGAAAACAACCAGAGAGGTTGTAAGAAAACTGAGGCACTGTAGGAGCTGAGAAATGGATGGAAGGAAGAAGGCTGTAGGAAGAAGAGAGATCAACATTTCAAAGCTGCCAAGAGTTCAAATAATCTTGTTTCCGTTTGGGGTTCACACCCTGCAGTGCTCAGGGCTTACTCCAGCTCTTGCCTCAGCGAACCCTTCTGATAGGGCTCTGGGACCCATCACTGTATCACTGTATCACTGTCTTCCCATTCATCATCGATTTGCTCGAGAGGGCACCAGTAACATCTCTATATGTCCTGTCTCAAGCCAGTAGAGCCCAAGGCCATCTGCTTGCTCCAGGAACATAAAGAGCCTCAAACCATTACATCAGGTCATGGGAATGAGGTCTATAATTGTTACTGGTATTTGGCATAACAAATAAGACACGGGTAGCTTGCCAGGCTCTGCCGTGTGGGTGGGATACTCTTGTAGTCACCTCTAAATCCAGCATTTATTGATGAACGCGGCTGCAAGTGGCCACGCGAGCTGGGTTGTAATAGGCTCTTCTGCTGGGTGGAGTTCTGACGAGAGGGAAGTCTGGATGTGGAAAATGGCAGCCCTCATGGAGTAGGGGGTCATCTGGCTTGTTGCAAGGCTCTGCTGGGGTGGCAGGCCAGGACTAGAACCCGCCATCCCTCCTGGGTGCCTCGTGAGCGGCTGGGCACAGAGAGAGCCGGTAGCAGCTCTGCCCCATGTCTGTGAGTCTCTGGGTTCCATACAGGAATTGAAAGGGATTAAGCCCGTGCAAGACAAGCATCCTACTTGCTGTACTGTCTTCTCTGGTATCTTGGGCTCAAGTGATCTAAGGACTGTCCAGTGTTTTCTGGGTTTGTTGGGGGTCGGGGGATGACACAAGTAAGAGCAGTTTTAGCAGAGAAAGGGAGAGAGTGAACCAGACTCTGGGACCCAGGCGTGAGGGGAGGGAGCTTGGAAGAGATTAGTCTTTTATGCGTTTCTTTGCAGAGGTGGTGAGTGATGAAACACCCACTGAAGTGTGTAAGAGCTGAGATAGTATCATTACTTATTTTAAGCGAGAAAGACCTGAGTGTGTTTAATGCTGATTAGAAATTATAAGGAAGATGGTAGAATTTAAGACTTTATTCTCTGAGCGGACCTAGAAAAGGCAACTGTATTTCCTTTTGTATTTTCTATATTAAAGGGACACATAAAAGCGATGTGAATTCATTTCCAGAAGAGCCAAGGAAGGCCAGTGTGCTGCTAGCAGTGCTGGCTCTGCAGCTCAGGGACTTAATTACCTCGGGGTTGTCCTCAATATCTAGATAGAAGGCGATTAGACTGTTCTCCTTGTTGTGGAGGACAGAGAGCAGTGGGTTTCCGGGCCGTGTTGGTAGCTCTCAGGAGGCTACAGACCATGATTTTTTTTTTTTTGGCTCTAGTGAGAAAAGTGCCTGAAAATGTTCCAGATTAGGAATCAGCAGAAACCCGTGTGGTTTCCCAGGCGAAGGAAGCGCTCCCTTGGAGAGGGATTCAAATACAATACCAGGAGACTCTTCAGAGAACAGAAGCCGGCAGTGCTGGCATTTACTGTCACTAATTGTTCATTTTTGGATATTTTTTAAGGGAAGGGAAGAATGAGCTCTTCTCCAGAGAGTCTCCCGGAGAAAAAGCTGGGGGGGAAATTCCAGCTCCCAAACTTCTTGGGAAATGAGTAAGCGGATAAACAGGATATACTTGGCGTATTAACACAAGAGGTGAAGCTAAGCTGAAAGGTAAGTTGAAAGGGTAGACTTTTTACCAAACCGATGCAATTTTCATTTTATAGGAACTCTGTGCTTCAGGGACCATTGCTGAAGGGCGCATGTTGCTTACTCCTGAGGCAAGTACTCAGAGCACTCCAGCAAGCCTAAAGCGATGACTCAAGTTTCCAGTCTTGAGTCTTTGGTCTCAGGGATATTCTGATGGCCACTGGTCCTGCCCTTGAATGATCATTTTCTATTAAATCATTGGTGGGTTAAAAGATCAGAACCTGGGGCTGGAGCAATAGCAGGTAGGGCTCTTGCCTTGCACCCAGCTGGCTTGGTTCAGTCCCCAGCACTGATGTGGTCCCCAGCCCCACCAGGAGTGATCCCTGAATACAGAGCCAAGAGTTAGCCCTGGGTACCCTAGTTGTGGCCCCACAAGAATAAATAAATAGATAAAAATATAAAGAAATAAAAGCCAAAAACCCTTTCTCAAGTTTTAGCAGGATTTAAAGTTGAAGTAGGACTGGCAAAGAACCTGATAATTTTTGTGTATTTATTAGAAAGAATAATTAAAAGTTCGCAGTGAATTTTCAAGGTGTGCAAATGATAATGATGATGTTTTTATGCTAAACGATGATGATGAGTGGAATGGGGGACTAACAGGGAATCACAGAGGGGCTGAAAAGCCATGCTGGGCCTTGCTTGCAGGTTCCTGCAAATTAATTCAGCCCAGCAAATGGTCCTATCTCATGGATAAATGTGGCTTAGAAAGCATTTAGGAATCACCTATGACATGTTTAACCCTTTGACCTATTGGAGCAGGAAAAGAAAACAGAACAATAAAGAAAAACAGTCAAGCAGTAACCACCATGAGCAAGGGTGTGCATGTGTGTGGGGGGGGTGGGGGGGGAGAAATCCAGGACTATTTTCTTTTCACACATACAGTTCTCTCAAATTTATTAAGCCGTAGCCGTAATTATATACAGTTGCACATGCTCAGAACTATTATTCTTGTCTGGATAATTTCTCCACACTTGCAATTTTATTGAAAACAAAATGTGCTCATTACTTCCAGAAAAGATCGGAATGATCACGTAAGTCTAATCCCATCATTTTTTGGACTGATTTCTGCAGAAAAGACAAGGCTACCCTCAGGACAGGTGGAAAGCTTTGAAGGGCGTTTCTTGGGCAGGATCAGCGGTCTCTGCTGAAAGGGGAGAAGAACCAGGTTGGGAAACCATGCAGAAGGTCAAAATCAGAAATGAGGAGAAAATACAGCTGAGCCAACATAGAGGAAGCTGGAAGAGTTCGAGCCAGGAACTCCAGATCAGGAGAATAGAGGAGGTTAGTTCATGGAGGGTTCACTGAGGAAATCAGCTTCTTCACTTATAGTCCCGACTGTAAGAAAAGAGATTGCATTTTCTTTTCTCTTTCCTTTTTAAAGATTTGTCCAATTTGTTCCTCAGTTGTCATTCAATTTTCTCAGTCGTATACTGAGTCAGAAACTCTAGCTTGTCTCTTCTATTGCAGAATAGTAGCAACTTCAGAATTACAGTTTATGAGTCATTATTATTTATTAAATATTCTTCTTTATTGATTTTGTAGCCTTCTACTGGTTTATTGCTTCTTTTTATCCCCTTAATATTTTATTAACATGATTTACAATGTTACTGATAATTGCATTTTAGGCATACAATAATTCAACACCAAACCTCTACCATTATCAACTTCCCTCTACTAGTGTTCCCAGATGCCCTGCCCAGCCCCATCTCTCCCCACCTGCCACCTTGACAGGCACATTACAAAGTTTCAGTGGTTGATGCTTATATCTCATGTTTTCAGTTCTGTTGAGCCTGTGTTTTGGTATATGGCTATACCTGTCACTCAAATCACTGGTATAACTAAAGCCCTGAAGCCTGCTAACACACTAATTTTGTTATCTTCTTCCTCTTTGATTTTTTTTTTCTTCTCTGTCTCCTCTCTGAGCACTGGGGTCAAGGATGATCTAAGCATCCCTTTTTCACTTCACTCCATTTTCCATCCAGCATCTATATTCCACAGTAAGTGAGATCATCCTGTGTTTGTCATTCTTCTTCTGGCTTACTTCACTTTATGAGACATTCTTAAGAGACTGAAAGAATATTTAATCATCTCTAAAACACATCATGATATGTAATCATAAGTTTTCTAACAGGGACTATGGCCTGTTAGAGTGCATATCTCTTCCTTAACACTTTAGAATTAGTAGCAATGAGAATTTGGAAGAAAGAAGATGATAAATGGTCTGTAAAGTAAGACACTAGCATAGACTTGAGAAACAGAAACAATTATCTGAATATAATCCATGAATAAAAATAAAATTCTTTGTTTTTAGGAAATAAAAATATCCAGGTGTGGGAATGTAGGTACTGTTCCAAGTAACCCTTGGGAAGAAGAAATGCATCTGTGTGGTGAGATTTAGTACCCACAGGGGAACTTTTTGAGTTTAGAACACATCAGTGTGCTTTCCATCAGCGTTCAGATAGAGGTGAAGTTGCAAGCACTTGTGTTACTCAGGAAATATTACCTAAAAATAATATACATGCTTACATGCTGGGACCCCTTCTGATGTCTGTAGGTATTTGTAGCTGCATCGGGCCACTAGTAATCTATTCTCCATGGTTTTATTCCTAAAGCAAAATCTGTTTAGAGAATGAAGATGCATTCAGGAGGTATTAGTAGCATTGAGGAAGAACCTCTTACCATTGACTGGCAATGGGGAAGAGGAAGAAAAATGAGCATGTGTGTGTGTGTGTGTGTGTGTGTGTGTGTGTGTGTGTTGCATAGAAATTGGGAATCCTAGGGCTGAATTAGTCAAGGAGAAGTGTGTACTCAAGCAGGTAGAAATCAACATAGCAAAGAGTGGGGCCAGCTAAGTAGAGACAGGCTTCAAGCTTCAAGCAGAGGGCTGAGTTGAAACCATATATAGAGTAATCACTGCAAGGAAAGCACTACATGGAGCCAGGGTAGAATGCCTGGCTCAAATGCATGAGACCCTGAATTTGATCCCAGAGTCTTCCCTTCCTCTCAAAAATGAAGAACATTGAGTCCTGGAGCCAAATGTGAACATGAGAGTGATACAGACTAAAATTCTTATCCCCTAGCTTGGGAAATAAAACAAATAAAACACAACACACATTGGGAAATATGGGGACACAGAACTTATAAAACGGCAGTTTATGTATTTGATGATTTTGCTTTAATTTTTTTGATTTAAGTCTTTCTGGCTTGCCCCTCCAGAATCTCTCAACCCTGGTCTTTACCTATTGGTTATCATCCCGGGTGCCTGGGTCTCTTGGTCCAAACTGACAGAGTCCTTGTGGAGAAGGGATTTGAGCATTTTTACCACCAAAGAGGTATGGTTTAAACCTCAGTGGTTAAAAAAGAAAAATGTATTTATTTATAACAGCTAAGTGCAATTCGGGCTAAGGTTTCTGATCATTATATTTAAGTAGACGAGTTTTAAGAACCATCCTATGAAGGTGAGAGGCAGTTTTGGAGTTTCCAACTGTTAGTAACAACCCCTCAGTATACCCACTCCCAGAGTGTTTAACTAGATTTGATTTTCACTCCTGAGTTTGTGGCTCCTCTGTGCAACTTTGTCGCCATAGTGCTGACACATCCTGGACTTGCCATCCATCAGTAAGGACAGTTATGCGGCCTTGTCAGAAGAAACCTGATGTTCCCCCATGACCCTGGACAGTGGGCTTCTGCCATCTCTTTCAGGCTAACAGGAAGAGAATGCAGAGTTCGACCTTGGGGAGAATCTTTCCGTTGTGTTGTTATTTTCACTTGATATAAACATCTTGCAGCCTCATCTTCTGACTTAACTCACTCTCATCCTCCTCTCTCCCACTGTTGGAGGACAGATTTAGCTATTCTGGGAGTTTTGTTGTTTTGCCCACTCCCAGCTTAATCTTATTTAAGTCAAGGTTCATTCTAATGAGACTTCTCTTCTATGTAAACACTGCTAGAGGGTGTGGCAGTTACAGAAGTCACCTTGTTTGAATAACTTCTGACTTATACATCTACTAAGACTTCTATGTTTTCTAGATTGGGCACAGCTCCTCTTTATACCCACTGCACCCAGCGTGGGACAGTTAGAATTTACCAGGAGACTACCACCCTGGCTACGTTGAGACTATAGGAAGACTACAGGAAGGATCATACTAGTTTGCTTTAAGCAGGCGAGTGTGACCCTTTCAGTACGAGAACAAGATACTCAGAATCACCCTGGTGCAGATAATAATAAGAAGGACCTTGTGGGTACCATCTAGATTACATGAAGCTCATGAAGTTAAGATGTATTCCTTTATACCAGCCCCCTCTCTCCAGTGTTTTACATAAGAGATAATCTTGGTAGAAAGGATTAGACCTTGGCACAACCTTTGTATATACCTGCAATAGGCTGTGGCACTACACTCTGTTTAGACTTCTTTGTTGACATGACCCTCCCGATTGGATTAGTTTGGTGTATATAAGGGGGCTGACTTGAGGCCCCTTCACCTTTTACCTTTGGGCCTTTTTGATTTTGGCTTTTGGCTCCTGTAGCTTTTGGCTTTTTGCTCTTTGGCCTTTTGCTCCTTCTTCTGGGTAGGACTCAGCTCGGGTGAGATCCTTTCTCTTTGGTGGGAGACTTAGGCTCTTTTGTATGGTCTAAGTTCGGACCAGAGCTAAAGTTTGTTCATTATATTGGAGTGCGGTGGAAGAGCTTTTGTACTATTAAAAGCCATTTTTGGAACTGCACTGGACTCGTGAGTTTTCATCTGTTCTCCCGGCGTCCTCGGAGGTAGAAGAGAACCTCTGTCCTGACACTGTCAGGGACCCGGGCGGCGTTCCCGACACCCACTGACTCTCTAAAAACACTGCTGTGAATGCCAGTCATTTTTGTGGGACAAAAAAAGGGTTTGGGTCTGGTTGTGCTCAGTACTTGTTCTTGGTTCTGTGCTCAGGGATAGCTTCTGTAGTGCTCAGGGGATCATATACAGCAACAAAGATCAAACCATGGTGGGCTGTATGCACATACCTTGTACTATCCATTCCCTCCCTAATAAAACCAACTTTTCAAATGTCCTTGATATATAGAGGATTCATCAGATTAACTGGATCTACATTAGAGTAAATTTTTAAAGTCACTTTTGTTTGTTGGTCTTTAGGCTGCACCCAGCTGTGCTCAGGGCCTATTCCTGATTCTGCACTCCATGACCACTCCTGGGGGTGTGCTCTGGGGACCGTATAGGGTGCCAGGAAACATAAGGATCAGCTGCATGCAAGACTGCCCTGCTAACACTCCAGCCCTTATGTTAAGCCATCCTGTCTTTTGTTTTTGTTTATTAAGTTTCAGTTTATTGTGCACTTTAAGAGGGTAGTTAAGGAACTTGCTTTGCATCCTGCAACACCCAGTTCAAATCATTGGCACTACATAAGGTCCCCTGAGCACCTCTAAGCGGGACCCAAATACCAAATAAATTTTTTTCTGTAGGGATTCTAGGATCTTCCCTGATGTTCAGTTCTCTCCCTCTCTTTCTCTCTCTCTCTCTTTCTCTCTCTCCCTATCACTCTCTTTGTTATTCTTGTCTAGTCTTTGGTGACTTCCTTTCACGTATGAAGCCTGAGTCCCATCCACTCATTATTCAATACCTACAGGGCATGCAAGGAGTCTGGGGCCCTCGGCTGGAACCTTGGAGTGTGGGCCTCCTTTCTAGTGCTGGTTTCTCTGCCATCCGTTGGTTACTTTTTTCAGCCCGTAGCCCAGTGGCTCCCTTTTCCTTGGCCTTTCTTTATTCTCAGACCATGTGAATGAGAGCTGCAACTTGCCTGCTGTCCCTGGGGGCAAAGGTGAGGGGTGAAACAGACGCTGCTATCCATCGGGGTGTGACCATGGAGTCAAAGAGGAAATTGCCTGACCAGAGCCCATTTTGATATTTTACTATTCCTACCCCTAGCCATGATCTGTGTGACTACATGACTGGCTATTTTAAGTCATCTAAATTGAGGTATAGCGTAATAAAATATGCCCATTTTAAATGCACATTTAAAATGAATCTCCCCAGGTATCCAACTTCCAATAGAGTTAAAGGTCACATTTATATCATCAAATGTTCCATCTGCCTCTTTGCAGTTTTCCCCCAGTTCCCAGACGACCTGTGCTCTCTGTCCCTGCAGAGTTGTCTCATCTTTCCTAGAATTTCATGCAAAAGGGGTTGTGCAATACTTAGTCTTCTGCATCTGCACTCTTGGGTTCTGAGGTTCCGAGGTTCTGAGGTTCTTTTGTGTTGTGTGCGCCATGTTCCTTCTCTTCAGAACTCTTCCTTCTCCTCAGAACTCTTGGGTCCTGAGGTTCTTTTGTGTTGTGTGCAACATGTTCCTTCTCTCTGTGACTTACTGTGTATGGAGAGAAGATCAGCTTCCCTGGGTCACCAAGAATTCACTGCTAAAAAGATTTCAGTAGAGACTTGAGTTTGTCTCCCTCACCATTCTTTCATATCTTGTAAGACAAATTCTGTAACATCTACTTTTTCTGTACCAAATGGAGATTTCAAATGACTTCAGAAAAAACAAATCTTAAAATTGGCTTAAACTTGGACCCCTGTTTTGAATGTGCTGATTTAGACCATTTGTTTACTCTCAGTTAAGGTTTATGAATTACTTGGATCCTCACAAGAAATCCTTTGATCCCAGAATTACCTGTAATTCATGGGTGTGAGCTCACAGTCTTTCGCTTAACGTTCGCAGACTGTGTCTAGAGAGTCTGTGCAGAGGTTTTTGCCAGAAATTTGAAAAGTATTATTTTTTCCTGATCAATTATAAGGGCTATATCTTATAATTTTAGTTAGCAGATTCATGTTGACAAGAGATAGGGAAATTCAACACATATTTATTGATTATTTGATTGAAACAAACCAGTAGGCTGATATTCTCATTCTCCATACATATGTAGCCTAATAGAGGTAAAAGACTTATCCAAGAACAACTAAAATGCAGAGAGTTCTAGGAACTGCAATTGTGGTGGGAAATCGAAGATAAGACCAGGAGTTCCGTGAAGAAAAGGAACATTTGTTTGCCCCGTGGAAAAAAAATTTATGTTTAATGCAGGCAGCTCCTTCACAGGACCCAACAGGTACTTGGGTTTAGCGTGTTGGCGTGTTCTTGGCCAATGCTGCTGCATTCTCACCCGGGACACGCATTCACCTCCAAGAGAGACTCTGGGGGCCTGAGAATTTGAGCTAAAACACCATTTTGAACTCAGGGTATAGAGAAAACTTTATGGTGGAGGAGAGTTGACATTTGACCAAAGTCTTAATTGAAGATTAAGACTCAAATGAACACATAGGGGCATTTAAGGGAAATGTCAAAAGACCATTTTAAACAAGTGAAGGGCTACCCACACAACACATCATTAGGACAGGGAGACTAAGAACCACGAGACTATATAACTTGGTCCAAGTCCCACCGTTTGTAAGTGTCAGAATGGGATCTGAAGCCATTTGTTGAACTCCCAAGCCCATGCGTCTAGCCACAGACTTTTCTCCTGGGCTCCTTTCCCATAGCTAAGATGTGGGATTCATGCCACCTGACTCATTGCTGCCTCTGCTGACATTCCTGTGGCTTCCTCCTTTCCAGAGATCTGCACATGGCTTGACACCAACTCATGGGTGTTTGCAGAGTCCATGGGAGCCATACTGGAGCTACTCCCTAAAAGTCTTTATCGCTTTCTTTCTAGGGGTTTAATCCCCATTCCTGGGGTATCTTATCACCCATAATGGACTCACCTCATCATGTTAAGCTGGAATCTCCCCATACTCTGGCCACCTAATTCTGCTCTCTTATTGGAAGAAGCTGGAACGGGGCTTTGGACAACAGCTGGTGATACTCAGGGGCAACTCTTGACACTGTCTCAGGAACCACTTTTGGGAGTAATATGGGAAGCACTTGTCATGCTCAGCATCCTGCTGAGACATGTGTCAGGTGCCTTAGTTCCCCATAATTTCTCCTGTAATATCTCTTCAACCCAACCACACCTGCTCTTGACTATTCCTGCTATACATCCCTGTTTATCTCCCAAACTATCAATGTGTTCCTTACCTATCATTTGGATGCAACTTAAACCATGGGATTTATCTCTAGTCCACATCCTATCTTCAACCCCCTGTTCAGCCCTTACCCCTACCAAGCCCATACACCTGCCCTGAGTAGTCTTACAATATGTCACTAATGCTGCTGTCACCAGAAAAAAGATCGTATAAGTCTTAAGATACACACATTAAAAGACATGATCACATGTTCTATTTTCCCTCACCAGGAACTGGTAACAGAGCCTTTTTTTTCCATTCTGTTATGTAGTATGGGCTCTACTTTGCACTTCTCCAGTCCATAGATTTAAGCCTACGCTCTTGAATTGAGAAAAAAATCATCAGTGTGCATTGTGGGGTCTATCACAGCAAGACCCCATAAGAAAGAACTCTCAGTGACACCCACTTTATCCCTTTTGTGCTTATTCCACCCTCTTCAAGGTTCAGTAGGTACAGATACATAAATTAGCTACTGAATTTAATGCAAAGTTCTGTTTTATTCCCAGTGGGGGAAAATCATGCTAACAAGAATTTTCTACTCATGTTGACAATATTCTACCCTCACTGAGGGTCTGTGGGTGCCCCTGGAGGATATTAGGCTCTGAGCATACTGAGCATCCACATCTCTCCATGGAGGCCTTATTATCCTGAAGTTATAAGGGAGTGGTGCGGGACTGTGTAAAAGCCTCAGTGCTGGGAAGGGGTGGTGGAGAATTCCCATTGTCTCTCTGGCTCGGAAGAGTTTCTATTTATTGATACAGCCCTTGCTTCACATTTCCTAAATCAGGGCAGAGGCATTTCCAAACCAGCTTAAACAACAAAGGGTAACTCTTAAGATGCAGACATTAGTGACAAAGGTTAAAAGAAAGACATCCCTTTTAGGAGTTTTCTTGTGAATTTGGCGAACTTCTTAGCTGGTCTTTGCAGTGACTTTCCTGTATCTCTGGTGGGGCAATTCATGTTTCCTTTCCTCTAGACATGTAAATGTTTCTCAATAAATCATACTTGTTGGCAGTCTACAGAATGTCTTTCCTGTATGGTTTTGCTTTGGATAAAGTCACAGCATGTAGAAATTATTCCACTTTGTTTAAACATGTATATACTTAATTATTACAATAGTGAGAAGAAATAACCTGCAATAAGGTGCTCCTAAAACTTCACAGAGGCTCCCTCTGGGTGATGAAATTTTTGCCATTTTCAGTATTTTATAAAAATTTGAGTGACTTTGTATTACAAT
Organism: Cryptotis parvus; assembly: GCA_021461705.1. Taxonomy (NCBI): domain Eukaryota; kingdom Metazoa; phylum Chordata; class Mammalia; order Eulipotyphla; family Soricidae; genus Cryptotis; species Cryptotis parvus. Next base: position 162,093 of record JAJIBD010000186.1, read on the forward strand.
GGCTGAACATAGGATTTTGTTTTGCTTATGGTTGGGGATCACACACAGCAGTGCTCAGAGCTTACTCATGGCTCTGTACTCAGGGTTTACTCCTGGTGGTGGTCAGGAGACTATATGTGGTGTTGGGGATTAAATTGGGATTGGCAGCATGTTAGGCAAGCTCCTTACTCATTAATATCTCTTCAGCCCTCAATTTAAGATATTTGAACTTAAAATTGTTGCAAAAAATAATCCGGTTTAGTAGAATGCTTGCTTTAGTTTTTGTTTATTTTGTTTTTGGGCAATACCCAAATGGTTCTAGGTTCTACTCCTAGCTCTGTGCTCAAATGTTGATACTAGCTGTTTTGGGGGAACCATGCAGTACTGGGAATCTACCTGGAGCTCCTACATACAAAAAAGTATGTTCCAACCTTTGGGCTATCTTACATATAAAACATATGCTCCAACTTTTTGGGCTATCCTACATACAAAATGTATGTTCCACCCTTTGGAACTCACGTTTGTATTCTGCATGCAAAGCATAGGTTCCAAACTTTGGGCTATCTCTCCAGACACCCACTTTTTAAGTTTAAGCTTTCTCTGGACAGTGGCAGATATTAAACAATTTTATTATAAAATAAGTCTTTATATTAGCTAATTTCATCCAGTCATAGACTAATGTTCTGAGAATGTTGAGCCTAGTGTTCTGAGAATGTTGATAGTAGGCTATGCCAAATTATGGTGTTCAATAGGTTAGCTATATTAAAAAATTTTCTACTAAGGTATTTTTAACTTACAATGTTTTTTTGACTGTAACACCATCATAAATGAAAGAAAATCTATATTATTTTTATAAGCGAACAAAGCTACATTCTAGAGGGAAGATAAACTCCAGCATGTATATTTATATATTATACACTTGTATCACTTGTCTCCCTATTGTTCATCAATTTGCTCAAGCACCAATGACATCTTTATATGTTTCTGCCATGTGCTAGTATAGCCTAAGAGCATCTGCTTGCTCCAGGAACAAGAAAAGCCTCAAACCATTTGTTCAGGTCATGGGAATGAGATCTATAATTGTTACTGTTTTGGCATATCAAATATGAATCAGGTGGCTTTCCAGGCTCTGCCATATTTGTGCGATACTCTCAGTAGTAGGTAGGCTCTCAGTTCATGCATTTACTGATGAACTACATGGCCGCAAAGCAGAGAAATCAGCTTTTCTCTTGGGTGGAGCTCTGATGAGCTGTGGAGTCCAGAGGTAGAAAATGGCTATTCTAAAGGTGCTGGGGGTTGCTCTGGCTTCTTGTGAGGCTCTATTGTGATGATGGGCCAGAGCTAGAACCTGCCTTAACTCCCGGACATCTCATGATCAGCTGAGCACAGGGAGAGCTAGTAGCAACTCTGTCCCGTGTGTCTCTGGTTCCAGCATACCTGGGCTTGAACTAGGTTTCGCTGTAAAGCAGTGTTAAGAGGAAAGTTCATAGCTCTGCAAGCATTCATCATGAAAAAGAAAGGGCCCACATAAATAATCTGACTTCACAGCTAAAAATATTATAAAAAGACCAACAAAAGGAGCCAAACCCAGGCAGAAAGAAGGAAATAACAAAACTTAGAGAGGAAATCAATGAGCTGGAAACCCAAAAAACAATCCAAAATAGTAATGAAAAAAAAATCAAAAGTTGGTTCTTTGGAAAAAAAAACAAGATGACAAACCACTGGCAAGACTTGTAAGGACAGGGAAAGAGAGAACCCAAATAAACAGAATCAGAAATGAATATGGTGACATCACAACAGAAACCACAGAAATCCAAAAGACCATCAGAGATTACTTTGAGATTCTGTATGCCATGAAACATGAGAACCTAGAAGAAATAGGTAAATTGCTGAACTACTATAATCTCCCATGGCTGAAACAAGAAGACTTGCTATACCTAAATAAGCCTATCACCATCGAGGAAATTAAAACAGTAGTTAAAAGTCTGCCCAAACACAAAAGCCCAGGTCCGGATGGATTCACTAGTGAATTCTACCAAACCTTTAAGGAGGACTTACTAACAGTCCTTTTCAAGCTCTTCAAGGAAATAGAAGAAACAGAAACACTTCCAAACAGCTTCTATGGGGCACATATCACCCTGATACCAAAGCAGTTAGAGACAACACAAAGAAAGAAAACTACAGGCCAATCTCCCTGATGAACACAGATGCTAAGATCTTCAACAAAATACTAGCAAACAAAATCCAAAGACTCATCAAAAAGATTATACATCATGACCAAATAGGATTCATCCCGGGAATGCAAGGATGGTTCAACATTCACAAGTCACTAGATCACTAGATCACTAGACATCCCGTTGCTCATCGATTTCCTCGAGTGGGTGCCAGTAACATTTCCATTTGACCCTATCATGTGCCAGGATAGCCCAATGGCATCTGGTTGTTTCAGGAATACGAAGAGCCTCAAACCGTTCATTCATGGTCTTGACAAAGAAGTCTGACCATCTTGTAGGTGGGCAACCACGTGATCTTTTGACGTCCCATGGGATCCAGTCGGTAACGGCTCTAGTCCAGCGGTAGTCTCCAAATTGCATTACATGTCCAGTCCATCTGATTTTCTATGCCCTGGCAAATGAGACAGCATCCCTGACTCTGGAACAGCGACGGAGGTCAGAACTCTGGATTTCTTCTCTCACTTGAGTGAGGCATGATATTCCAAGCATAGCTCTTTTGATTCCTCATTCAAAATTCAGTCAACATAATACATCATATCAATCAATAAGAGAAAAAATAAAAGCCATATGATCATATAAATAGACACAGGGAAAGCACTTGATAAGATCCACCACCCATATGTGATTAAAACCCTCCAAAATGGGATTGAAAAAAACCTTCCTCAATATAGTCAAAGCCATCTACCAAAAGCCCACAGCAAGTATCATTCTCAAAGGAGAAAAATTTAAAGCCTACCCCTGAGATCAGGAAAATACAAGGTTGCCCACTCTCACCTCTTTTATTCAATATAGTACTGGCAGTACTTGCCATAACAATCAGAGAAGAAAAAGGACATTAAGGGCATCCAGACAGGCAAGGGAAAAGTCAAATCACTATTTGCAGCTGACATGATTTTTTCCCCCATGCTTCTTTTTTTAATATTTTATTATGCCATTATGAGATATACAATTACAAAGATGTCTATAAGATGTTCATATTTGGGTTTTGGTCATACAGTGTTCCAGCCCCCATCGCTCCACCAGTGCCCATTTCCCACCACCAATGTCCCCTATTCCCTTCCTCCTCCCCCAGCCTGCCTCTATGGCAGATTATTTATCTCTTTCTCTTTCTCTCTCTCTCTCTTTCTCTTTTCCTTCCCTACCACATTGTGGATTACAATACATACATTAAGAGGTTGTCAAGTGTATCTTTTTGCCTGTATTTAATGCTCAGTTCTAGGTTGGTATTAGCACTTTGAACAATCATTAGCACACTGTTCCATTATTTGTCTTACCTAGCCTCTGACTCCCACACGTTTGTGATAATTTCCACCTAGACAAGACCTCCTGATCCATGTTTCGCCTGACCTTGGATATTGGTATCATAATATGTACATATATATTTATGTTATGCAAATAAATGCAGTCATTCTGTATCTGTCTCTCTCCTTCTGGCTAATTTCACTCAACATGATCCTCTCCATGTCCATCCATTTATAGACAAAATTCACGACTTCACTTTTCCTAATAGCTGCATAACATTCCATAGTATAGATGTGCCAAAGTTTCTCTACCCAGTCATCAGTTCTCAGGCACTGGTTGTTTCCATGTTCTGGCTATTGTGAATAGTGCTGCTATGAAAATAAAAGTGCAGATGGTGTTTACTCTGTGTGTTTTTGCTTCCAAGGGTATATCTCCACCCAGGAGTGGTATGGCTGGGTTGAATGGGAGCTCAATTTCTAGTCTTTGGAGGAATGTCCAGAAAGGCTGTACCAGTCAACATGCAGCTGACATGATTTTATACCTAGAAAACCCGAAACTCTCTACCAAAAACTCCTACTACTAGTAATTTTTATATAAGAGTGGCAAGGTACAAAACCATGTCCAAAAGTCAGTAGCTTCCCTGTATACAAATAACAAAAGTGAAGAAAGGGATATTAAGAAAATGATTCCATTCACAAGTGCCCCAGAAAATCAAGTGCCTAGGAATCAGCTTAAACAAGTGTGTAAAGGACCTGTACAAATAAAACTACAAGACACTGCTTCAATAAATAAAAGAGGACATAAGGAAATGGAAACACATTACCTGCTCATGGATGGGGAGAGCCAACATTGTCATAATGGTAATACTTCCCAGAGAATTGTACAGATTCAATGTGGTCCCTATAAGGATACCCAAAAAAAAAAAAAGAAAAGCCATTCCTAAAGACCCTCTATCCATGTTCTGTGGCAGAGAAGGTGCTTCCTAAGTAGGAACAAAGGGGCTTGCTCAAGGGCAGGTTTTGCAATGCTGTGAGCCAAGTATGTTAGGAATCCAGAGAGACAGGGTGGAGGCGTCTGAGACCTTTCTGGGTGTAAGTGAGACCTTATCGTGGACATTACGTTTATCCAGTGTTTCCATCCAGCAACTGGGAGATTCAAGACGTCCCTTTGTGGAGCATCTTCCATTTCTCCTTGTAGCCTCTGCTGACATCACCTCCTCTTCAATGGGTCAAATAAACTCAAGGCTCATTTTCAGTTCCAGACCTGAAGCCCAAAATTCTGGGCCACTTCAGAAATGTATATAGATCATTAATGCTTGAAATCTTAATAAACTAAATTAGAAAACATATTTTTTCAGATATAGCATAACTTTGATAAACAGAAATTAAATAGTCTATACCAGTGTTTCTCAACATTTTTTCTATCATGAAACAGTCCTTGTTTCCTTCCTGTCCTGTTGAGTGGTGTCCTAGTCTCATACTATGCCACTGCTTGTCCTGTTTATGCAAGTCTCACCTGTGGCTACCTTCGAATGTTCTGGAATCCCAAGGTGGGCCATATGGCCTCTAAATGAGAAACACTGGTCTAAAAATATCCTAACAGTAGCAAATCTTTGTCTATTGCTCCAAATTATGGAAATTTCCAATAACTGAAAACATGTACACTCACAGCTGATGATCCTGGCAGGAGAAAAGATTCTGGGCCAATGATTTTCTTATTTCCATATTCATGAAAACATAAGACCCTCTTTCCCAGAAGGTCACATCAGGGCAAGAAAGTTAGTGGTTCTTTGGTCAATAAGAGGATACTATCCCCTCTGTTTGCTTTCTCTTTACTCCAGCTTGCAGACGGTTGGACTTGTTATGATCCAAGAACCTTGTCAATGATGTATCTCAATCCTGTAGAATAGAATAGTTTGAAATAAATATGTCAACAAGAGAAATATTTTTGACCTGAGCCCTATGAAAGCAGGATGAGTGTCGGGGATGCTGCCGGGGTCCCCGAGAGTGTCAGGACAGAAGTTCTCTTCTACCTCTGAGGATGCCGGGAGAACAGATGAAAACTCACGAGTCGGTGCAGTTCCAAAAAGGCTTTTAATAGTACAAAAGCTCTACCACCGCAATTCAATATAATGAAAGAACTCTAGCCCTGATCAGAACTTAGACCATACAAAAGAGCCTGAGTCTCCCACCAAAGAGAGAGGATCTCACCCGAGAGGAGTCCTACCCAAAAGAAGGAGCAAAAAGCCAAGGAGCAAAAAGCCAACGAGCCAAAAGCCGACGAGCCAAAAGCCGGTCCCCTTATATACACCAAAGTAATCCAACCGGGAGGGTCATGTCAACAAAGAACACTAAAGAGAGTGTAGAAGGGCGGTGCCACACCCTATTGCAGGTATAAATAAAGATTAGCCAAGGACTAATCCTGAGATGATCTCTTATGTAAAACACAGGAGAGAGAGCGGGCTGATATAAAGTAATACATCTTAATTTCATGAGCTTCATGTAATCTAGATGGTACCCACAAGGTCCTTCATATTTATTATCTGCACCAGGGTAACTCTGAGTATCTTCTTCTCTGTATACTGAAAGGGTCACACTCACCTGCTTGAGAGCAAACTAGTATGATCCTTCCTATAGCCTTCCTATAGTCTCAATGTAGCCAGGGTGGTAGTCTCCTGGTAAATTCTAACTGTCCCATGTTGGGTGCAGTGGGTATAAAGAGGAGCTGTGCCCAATCTAGAAAACATAGAAGTCTTAGTAGATGTATAAGTCAGAAGTTATTCAATCAAGGTGACTTCTGTAACTGCCACACCCTCTAGCAGTGTTTATATTTACATAGAAGAGAGGTCTTATTAGAATGAACCTTGGTTTAATAGATTAAACTGTGAGTGGGCAAAACACCAGAGCTCCCAGATTAGCTAAATCTGTCATCCAACAGATTAGAATGCTATTCAGGTCTCCCAAAGAGGAATCAAAATAGCTATGTTTGGACTATGACACCTCACTCAAGTGAGAAAAGGAACCCAGAGTTCTGACCTCTGTCGAAGGTCAAGAGTCAGGGATGCTGTCTCTTTTGCCAAGGTGTCGAAAATCAGATGGGCTGGACATGTAATGTGACTTGGAGATGACTGCTAGACTAGAGCCGTTACTGACTGGATCCCACAGGATGTCAAAAGATCAGGTGGTCGCCCACCTACAAGATGGTCAGACTTCATCAAGATCCTGAATGAATGGTTTGAGGTTCTTCATGTTCTTGGAGCAAGCAGATGCCATTGGGCTACACTGGCACGTGATAGGGTCAAATGGAAATGTTACTGGTGTCCGCTCGAGGAAATTGATGAACAATGGGATGTCAAGTGATCAAGTGACTTAGTCAACATTCTTAGTAATTGTAAGGAGATGGGTCGTAAAATCAGTGAGCTCTGGAATTCTGCCCATGAAGTTAGTTTTCAAAATGGCAACATTGCCCAAAGCACCACACACACATTCAATGCAGTCCCTATAAAAATGCCCGTGAAATTTAAAAAATATATAGATTGACCACTATTAAAGTTTAGGTGGAATAATAAACCCCAGAATAGACAAAGCAATCTTAGGAAAAGGAATATGGAAAGCTTCTCTTTCCTCAATGTCAAAACAACTTTATAGCATGTTAACGTCAAAATGTACTTTCTAGTATAGCTTTTTAGGTATCACTGTCTGTCTTCCCATTCATCATCGATTGGCTCGAGCGGGCACCAGTAACATCTCCATATGTCCTGTCTCATGCTAGTAGAGCCCAAGGGCACCTGCTTGCTCCAGGAACATAAAGAGCCTCAAACCATTCCGTCAGGTCATGGGAATGAGGTCTAAAATTGTTACTGGTATTTGGCATATCAAATATGACACGGATAGCTTGCCAGGCTCTGCCATGCAGGTAGCATACTAGCTTTTTACGTATAGTGATTAAATTAAATAACAATTAAATTAAAGTGATTAAATTAAATAGCAATTAGTTCTCGTCAGAACTCCACCCAGCAGACCAGCCTATCACAGCCCGGCTCACCAAGATTCACCCTGCAGCAGTCTTTTTTAAATCCTGCTCAGGTATGCTGATCCAGAGACTCACAGACATGGGGCAAAGCTGCTACTGGCTCTCCCTGTGCCAAGTCACTCACGAGGCACCCAGGAGGGATGGCGGGTTCTAGCCCTGGCCTTCCACCCCAGCAGAACCTTGCAACAAGCCAGACAGTCCCCCACTCCATGATGGCCTCCATTTTCCACATCCGGACTTCCCTCTCATCAGAACTCCACCCAGCAGACCAGCCTATCACAGCCTGGATCATCGAGATCCACCCTGCAGCAGTCTTTTTTTAAATCCGGCTCAGGTATGCTGATCCAGAGACTCACAGACATGGGACAGAGCTGTTACTGGTTCTCCTTCTGCCCAGCCGCTCATGAGGCGCCCAGGAGGGATGGCGGGTTCTAGCCCTGCCCTTCCACCCCAGCAGAGCCTTGCAACAAGCCAGACAACCCCCAATCCATGAGGGCCTCCATTTTCCACATCCAGACTTCCTTCTCATCAGAACTCCACCCAGCAGACTAGCCTATTACAGCCAGTCTCATCGAGACCCACTCTGCAGCAGTCTTTTTTTAAATCCGGCTCAGGTATGCTGATCCAGAAACTCACAGACATGGGACAGAGCTGCTACTGACTCTCCCTGTGCCCAGCCTCTCACGAGGTACCCAGGAGTGATGGTAGGTTCTAGCCCTGACCCACCACACAAGCAGAGCCTTGCAACAAGCCAGACAACCACCCCACTCCATGAGGGCCTCCATTTTCCACATCTGGACTTTCCTCTTGTCAGAACTCCACCCAGCAGACCAGCCTATCACAGCCTGGATAAATACTGGATAAATACTGGATTTATAGTTGACTACAAGAGTATGCTACCCGCACAGCAGAGCCTGGCAAGCTACCTGTGTTGTTATTTGATATGCCAAATACCAGTAACAATTATAGACCTCATTCCCATGATCTGATGGAATGGTTTGAGGCTCTTTATGTTCCTGGAGCAAGCAGGTGCCCTTGGGCTCTACTAGCATGAGATTGGACATATGGAGATGTTACTGGTGCCCGCTCAAGCAAATCGATGATGAATGGTAAGACAGTGATACAGTGACAGTGATTAAAATAGTGAGGTACAGAAAAAAGGACAGACTGTAACATTAGTAAAATAGAATTGATATCCAGAGATAGGTTTTTTAATACACAGACAGTCATTCTTTGGTATAAGGACAAAAAATGTAAAGTGGACCAATAAAAGCCTCTTCAACAATGGCTCTGGGAAAACTTGGTCAGTCACATGCAAAGAAATGAATTCAGACACATTTCTAACAACATGCGCAAAAATCAAGTAAAAGGGGATCAAATATCTTGATATCAAACTGAATTCATAAGCTATATTGAGGAAAACATAAGGAAAACCCCACAAGACATTAAAGCTAAAGGTCTATCAAAGATTCGAATAATGCTATTGATCAAGCAAACAAGCAAAGATGAGCAAATAGTACTGCTTCAATCTAAGAAGTTAATGCACTTGACCAGAATAAAAAGAATCTCACAGATTGGGAGAAAACATTTGTCAGCACTGACCTATAAAGAATTAATATCTAAGATATACAAAGCACCAACAAATTTATAAGAAAAACACAACCAATACCATCAAAAAAGGGCAAGGAGAGACGAATAACATTTCTCAAAGACGTTTAAACCAAAAGACATATGAAAATGCTCTGCATCACTGATCATCAGGGACATAGAACTCAAAACAACGAGATATCACCTAACAACAGTGAGACTGAATCACTGTTGTGATGTGTGAGACTGTCTCACACATCACAAAGAATGAAAATAATCGGTGATGGCATAGTGTGAAGGAAAAAAAGACCCTCATTCACTGCTGGTGGGAATTTGACTGATCCAGCCCTTTGAAAAATAATATCACAGTTCTCTAAGCAACTAATATTCATGTGCATGAGAAACTACCAATTGTTAATCACAGAACTTCAATGCATAAAAATATATATAAAAGTAAACTTAAAAATTAAATATAAATCAGAACTTCATTTTATATTTAAAATATAAAAAGCAGAACTTCAATCAAAGTATATAAAAAAGTAAATAAAAATTTAAATTATAAAGCTTCACCTCTCCCTGAAACAAAACCCTAAAATTGAACTTCCATATGACTGAGCAATTCCACTTCTAGGAAAACTTTGTGTTTTTTCAAATCAAAAATCCTGTTCAGGACCAGAGCCATAGTATAACAGGTAGGCCATTTGCCAATGGCATGTGGCCAACTCAGGTTCGATCTCTGGCATCCCATATGGTCCCCAAGCACTGCCAGGAGTAATTATTGAGTACAGAGTCAGGAGTAACCCCTAAGTCAGGTGTGACACTCCCTCCCCCATTTAAAAAAAAAAACTCCCTTTTACCTTGATCTTGCATGTAAATTCACTAAAAAACTCCTAGAAATAATAAATTAATGCAGCAAGGTAGCAGGTTACAAAATTAATACACAAAAATCCATGGTGCTCCTGTACATAAATAATGAATTGAAAGAGAATTTTAAAGGCTGTCCCCATTCAAAATAGTGTCCCCAAATAACAAATACCTAGGAATCAACTTAATAAGGGACATAAAATATTTAAACAAATAAAAACAATAAATCACTGCTAGAGAAATAGAAGACACCAGGAAATGGAAAGACATTCCATGTTGGTGTGGTTGTAATGAGAAAGGAACCCTCATCCATTGTTGGAGAAATATCATCTGATTCTCCTTCTTAAGGAAAGCAATATGGAGATCTATCCCCCAAATAGGGATAGAACAACCATAAGACCCAGTGATAGCACTTTTTTGGTCATCTTTCTCCAAAACATAAAAACCATTAATTTGAAAGAAAATATGCACATCTATGTTCATCACAGAGCTTAGTAAAATAGCCAGGATATGGAAACAATCCAAATGCTCAACTAAGGATGAAGATGTGGTATACACAGTGGAATACTATACAACTCTAACAAAGGACACTGTATCACTGTCCTCCCGTTCATCATCAATTTGCTCGGCGGGCACCAGTAACATCTCCATATGACCTGTCTCATGAAAGTAGAGTCCAAGGGCACCTGCTTGCTCCAGGAACATAAAGAGCCTCAAACCATTCCATCAGGTCATGGGAATGAGGGCTATAATTGTTACTGGTATTTGGCATATCAAATATGACCTGGGTAGCTTGCTAGGCTCTGCCGTGCGGGTAGCATACTCTTGTAGTCATCTCAAAATACAGTATTTATTGATGAACCGTGCGACCGCAAGTGGCCGAGCTAGCCGGGCTGTGATAGGCTGATCTTCTGGGTGGAGTTCTGATGAGGGGAAGTCCAGATGTAGAAAATGGAGGCCCTCATGGAGTGGGGGATCGTCTGGCTTGTTGCGAGGCTCTGCTGGGGTGGCAAGCCAGGGCTAGAACCCGCCATCCCTCCCAGGCACCTCATGAGTGGCTGGTCACAGGGAGAGTCAGTAGCAGCTCTGCCCCCATGTCTGCGAGTCATCAGCCTGCCCTATGTTTAGCCTACTGATGTCATGGTGTCTTGGTGTTTCTCTGGGAGCTGGTACTGAAGACGCTGTCCGGGTGGTCTGCCTTCCTACCTACCCTTCTGCCAGCTTATTTCCTCCCTCTTCTGGCAGGATGAGGCGCGGAGGCCTGGGTGAAGGTATGCCTCCTGGCAATTATGGAAACTATGGCTATCCTAATAGGGAGTACAGTGCCTGTGAAGAAGAAAATGACAGACTCACGGAAAGTCTGAGAAACAAAGTCACTGCTATAAAAATCCCTTTCCATTGAAATAGGCCATGAAGTTAAAACTCAAAATAAATTGTTAGCTGATATGGATTCACAATTTGATTCTACAACTGGATTTTTAGGTAAAACTATGGGAAAACTGAAGATTTTTTTCCAGAGAAAGTCAAACAAGGCTGCTGTGCTATATGATGCTGTTTCCATTATTTGTCTTTTTTGTCATTTATTGGATTATTAAACTAAGGTGATGCAAGTAAAAAAAAGGACAAAAGCATGCAGATTGCAGCAGTATGGATATTAGAGGATATCACCTCTAATATGAAATTAGAGGATATCACCGTGAGCAAAGTCAGAGAGAATAGTTCTTCCAAAAGTGCTTAGTCTGGATCCACCAAAACTTGTCCAGCAGCCTTGTTTGCCACACTTCCTTCACCTGGAGTCACTTTCTATAGATATTTCTAAAAAGCAGGAAGGATGATGTAGGATTTTTTGCACATGTGTAGGTGCAAAAATCTTGTTCTGTCAGACGAAGGTGTCTTAACTCCAAAAGACTAAGGAAAGTACCTCTTCCATAAATGAGCAATAAGAGATGAGAACTCACTGTCACCCTTATTTCTTTCAGAACACCAACTTCTGTCCCCTCCACCAGCTTCTGTCTCCTCCAAGTGCAATTCTGTTTAAGAAGAACCCTCAAAAATATCTAGAAAATAGGGGTTTAGCAACTTTTGGGGCGCCATTAAGAGCAATAATCCGACAGCTAAGCCATAATTCAAGATCACTTCACTTCTTGATCACTTGAATCCATCGATTTGCTCAAGCGGGCGGGCGCCAGTAACATTTCCATTGGACCCTATCACGTGCCAATGTAGCCCAAGGGCATCTGGTTGATTCAGGAATATGAAGAGCCTCAAACCGTTCCTTCAGGGTCTTGACAAGGAAGTCTGACCATCTTGTAGGTGGGCGGCCACATGATCTTTTGACATCCCGTGGGATCCAGTCAGTAACGGCTCTAGTCCAGCGGTTGTCTCCAAATCGCATTACATGTCCAGCCCATCTGATTTTCAATGCCTTGGCAAGCGAGACAGCATCCCTGATTCTGGAATAGCGACGGAGGTCAGAACTCCGGATTCCTTCTCTCACTTGAGTGAGGCGTGATATTCCAAGCATATCTCTTTCGATTCCTCTCTGGGAGACCCAAATAGCATTCTCATCCTGCTTTCATAGGGCCCAGGTCTCTGAGGCATATGTTAATGCAGGGAGAACGGTGGAGTCAAAGAGATGTGCCCGAGCCGGAGGTTCTTTGTCCTTTTAGCTATTTCTTCAATGCCTTTGAAGGCATTCCATGCCTCTCTCTTCCTCCTGCACAGCTCAGGTTTTAGGTCGTTCATCATGTTGATTTCTCGACCTAGGTACACATAACTGCTGCATTCAGAGATGCTTGTTCCATTGAACCAGTTTAATAACATTTACCTATTAAATGTCCCCCTTTGGTAGGGAATCCAGTAAGTTTCAATCAACATAGGAAATTTGACTGAGGTTATTTCATTCCTGGGTTAAGATGAGGTTTCATACTTTGGAAAACTTAAAGAATGTTGTCATGTTTAAGCTGTTGAGCTTCCGTAAATTTTATAGCATCATAAGACTCTGGGACTTACATGAATTTTCACTATTTTTAATTATATTCCAAAACTAGTGCCACATTTGACAGGTATGCCTGAAGAAGTTTTAAAAAAATACTGTTTCTTGCTTGGCCCAGGGCTCTGCATAATAATTTTACATTAATGAAATTCACTAAAGCCTGTTTTCTTGAGTTTGCACTAGTGAGGCAAGAATGACAATCATTATATCCATGTTTCTTGTCACATAAAATGACCTCATCCTACAGAAGTGATCTCTTACTTCCAAGTGAAGTCTTCCTGGTGCTCTAGGGTGGGGTAAGCCCTTTGCTTTACTCTCTCTATCCCTGTGGAATGTTAGTATTGCTTCAACTCTGCCTCTGGCTATAGACAAGGTATCCTTTCTCTCAAACTCTAAGTGCCTTCTCATTTTTGTGAATTAAGAGCATTCAAATAAATCTTGAGTGGATTAATTCAAAGAGATAAAATAAAGTTAATTTGCAAGTTAACACCCATGTTTTGAATGACTCAGACAGTGGCTCCCTAAGTACCAAGATTTGAGGCTACACCAAGAGTCAGCAGATCTGTCTTTGGCAGACAAATGGGCTACAATGTGCCTTGTACTCTTTCAGGCCTGGAATCCTGAGATACAGATCACAACCCCAACTTAGGTCATTGCTCCCATCTATAAAACAAAACAAAATAAATCCAAACAAAAATCAAAGCATTTCCAAACTATTTTTATCTTTTTGAACACTAATCAAAAATCATTATCAACCTCAGTATCCTCTATAAAAAAATTTCTTGGGGGCCAGAGTGATAGTACAATGGGTAGGACATTTGCCTCGCACGCAGACAGCCTGGGTTCCATCCCCAGCATCCCATATGGTCCCCTGAACATGACCAGGAGTAATTCCTGAGTGCAGAGACAGGAGTAACCCCTGAGCACCGTCAGGTGTGACCCAAAATGCAAAATAAATAGTAAATAAATAAACAAATAAATAAAATAAAAACCATCTTTAACAAAAGGTTCTTATTATTTGTTTTACATATTTTTAAAAAAGCTAAATAGAGCATGCAAGAGAGGGGGCATAGTGTGGAGATTAAGCAGTAAAGAAATAAAACAAACTGTCCTTTAGAATTGTCTCCTGGTTCTGAGATTATAATTATGGAAGTTGTCAATTCTCCTGGCTGTAAATTATATGTTACTGGGGACTTCTCAGGACAGATTTGTGTTGTATTTTGGGAAAAAAAGGGAATTGAGAATATTTTCAGCTACAGAAAATAACTTAAAGGTAAAGCTTTAGATGTAGAGATCTCACTAAACTAAGATTTGATTAATGCCAACATGTCATTTATTTATGCTCACATAACAAAGGCGTCCCCCCCCCACACACACACATTTCACATAGACTAGCCATCTTCTTTTCAACTGTTGCACATTGTTGTGTGTCAGTTTTCAGTTGTGTGGCTGACTAACTGACAGTCAGGTACAGAACCAGTTCAGAGGCTCTGAACTGGCTTTAAGACTCTGGGGAAGGGGGGAGGGAACCGTTGACGGGGGTGGTGGGAGATGGGCACTGGTGGAGGGACGGGTGCTAGAACACTGTATGACCAAAACCCAAATATGAACTTTTTAATTGTATATCTTTTTTATTTGTATATCTCACGGTGGTATAATAAAATACTTAAAAAAATAAAAGAAAACAACAAAAGAAAAAAAAAGACTCTTTTTTAAAAAATATTTTATTATACCACCGTGAGATATACAATTACAAAGATGTTCATGTTTGGGTTTTGATCATACAGAGTTCCAGCACCCATCCTCCACCAGTGTCCATTTCCCACCACCAATGTCCCCTATTCCCTCCCTCCTCCCTAGCCTGCCTCTATGGCAGGTTCTTTATCTCTCTCTCTCTCTTTTCTCTCTCTCTCCCTCTCTCTTGTTTCTCTTACACATTGTGGGTTGCAATACATACATTTAGAGACTATCATGTGTATCTTTTTGCCTGTATTCAATGCTCAGTTCTAGACTGGTATTATCCCTTTAAACTATTTCCAAGCACTGCCCTTAGGCAAGCTCAGCCAACCCTTCTCTGCTCCTCTAACTCTTTCTCCTGCCAGGCTCTCGATCCTCCAACTCACTCCTGCCAGCCAGGCTGAGAACCCAGTCTCAACTGACTCAACTGTTTTTCCAACTCATGTATCCCCCATAATTTGGATATTGGCCATCTCTTTAAGAATTAAAAGCCATTCCTTTTAAGGGCTCTCTTAAAGGGACCCAACAGTTATGATTTGAATTAAAATCTCGAGTCCTTGGGATGATGGTGTCAGGAAGAAGAGGGCTCTGGGAAGTGCTAGATAACAAGGGTTCAGTCCTTATGCAGGGGGCATAGTACCCTGACAAATGAGATGCCCTAATGCTGCCAGGAGTCTGCTGGCATGACCATGTGAGCAAGCAAACAGCACCCTGCCACATAGAAGACCCACACTTAACCCTGGGTGCCCTGCTTCAGCTGTCAGCTCCATTTCTCACTATGAGAAATAAATTGCTTCTGCTTGGAAGCTATGCAGTCTTTTGTTACAGCAACCGGAACACATCATTACAAGGCATGGACATGCCAACAGAATATGGGTATGCAGTTATCTAACATAGACTTTGAAGCCATTTTCAGTTGTTATAAACAATTGCCCAACCACCCCCTTAAGAAATATGTCTGGAAGGGAAATGGTTGGGACACAGAGTACCTACATGCAAAAGGTATTTTTACATATATTATTCATTGGCCTCTAAAAAGGTAAGGAAGATGATTTCTCTGTAGTCCACAATTCAGAATACTTCCCATCATTTTTATCTTTGCCAATTGTAGTGATGGCCTCTCTGCATTTGTTGAATTTGCATTTTCTGATTACTAGTGAGCTGGGCATCTTCCTATAACTTATTTATTTTTATTGAATAACTGTGAGATAAGGTTGTTCATGATTGAGTTTCAGTCCTACAATGCTCCAATACCCATCCCTTCACCAGTGTACATTTCCCACCGCCAATGTCCCCGACCTGTTTCCCTCATGCCACCCTCCCCACAGGCCGCCCTCCCCATCGCTATGTCAAGCATTTTTCTTCTCTCTTTCTCTCTCTCTCCCCCTCCCCCTCTTAGTCATTATGAATTGCAATGTAGGTACAAAACGGTTATCATGTATATCCCATATCATGCAAGTCATAAGTACTGAAAGTAGGCAAAAGGGATCTTTGTATAATTTTTGTGGGTATTTGTGCTATTCTTTTAGAGAATCCACCATTTTCATAGTTTGCTTATTTTCAGATAAGAACATAGAGTTTTTATTGTTAATGAGGGCATTTTATCTCACCTATACACTGTAGTTTTCTCAATTGGATAGTTCTCTTTCAGTTTAGTTTCCAGATTCTTTTACTGTGCTTAAGCTTTTCAAAGCTTTTTTATTATGAAAATAATTCTGGAAATATTAAAGTAAAAAATAACTTCCTGTTGTTATAAAGTCTACCAATAATGACCATTTCTGATCCCTTGTATCTATGCCCTTTGCAATGTCTCTGGGCGGTTTATCCCAGAAGGGGGGGGGAACAGCCTCATACTTTATAGTCATTGATTTTTCATTAAGATAGTAGACCCCTGTCTTTCTCCCACTACATAGCTTGCTCAGTACGAAACTGAGGGATAGGGTGAGACTCACTTTCCATTATGCTGTATTTATACCCAACCTGCACTGCCATTCTCTGCTATAAACTATTCATGGAGATATTATGCTGCTGCCTTAGCTCTTACTTTAAACCATTGTCTTCTCATAATCTCTTTAAGAAGTGGAACCAGACCAATGAAAGGATTTTTATTTTATAAAAGATATTAGCTGACCAAGGAGTTGAGAAAATATAAAATGATTCAGTTTTATCCCTTTTTTCCTGTTTCTGCTCCTTATAACCTTCCTTTGCCCTCTTCCTTTGCCTAGGTATGAACAATTGTGAGTGTTGGTACTTTCTTGCTATATTTATTTGATTATAATAGTAGAAAATCAAGAACAAAGGAGGAGATAACCTTTAGCACAATAGTCAAGCACAATAGAACTTCTGCAAATAAGGAAAATATGGAAGAAATAACTAAGCTAACCAGACAAAAAAGGAACACAAAAAACGGGATAAATAAAATTCCTAAAATCAGATAGAAGAACTAAAATTAAGTTTATTGGTAGGTACATTTATTATGAATAGCTTATGAAATGTCTAAGACAGACATTTCGTTGGCACTTGTTGTTGATTATAGGCTACACAAAATTTAAAGGAAGAGAAAATAAAGAAATGAATATATATGTCTGTATATATAGTATGTCAATGCTACTCCCATTACTTTTGTATTTCATCAATTAAGGCAGAATTTATGAGTAAAAACTCTCAGACTGAAGAGAAGGAACAGAACATTATATTGCAACTGTCTGGCAAGAACTGTAGACATCTGAGAGAGATGGGTTTTCTTCCGGTTAATGTTAAACATCTAGAGTCACCAAAGCTGCCGGGCGCCCGACCCCCACGGCCGGGGCCGAGGGGAGGCTGACCGGGTTGGTTTTGAACCCGTGGTCACCATGGTAGGCACGGCGACTACCATCGAAAGTTGATAGGGGCAGATGTTCGAATGGGTTGTCGCCGCCACGGAGGAGGCGTGCGATGGGTCCGAAGGAACGGTTTGAGGCTCTTCATATTCCTGAATCAACCAGATGCCATTGGGCTACATTGGCATGTGATAGGGTCCAATGGAAATGTTACTGGCGCCCGCTAGAGCCAATAGATGAATAACGGAATTCAAGTGATCAAGTGATCAAATGTTAAACATCCACATCTTATAAAAATAGTTAAGCACCTGGAGAAGTAGTACAAGGGTTTAGGTGCATGGCTGGCATGAAACCAACCCTGGTTTTATTCTCAGCACTGCACAGTCCCTTGAACACTGCTGGGTGTGACCCCTAAGCTCAGTGATCTCCGGCATGGCAGGGCTGGCATAGTACCATACCCTCAGGCCCTTACATTGAACTGACTTGGTTGATTGACAATTTCCAGGGATTCTGTAGGCTTCTGGAACATTCCTTGGTAAGTCCCTCTCTACCCTCCAAAATTATGAAAATGATGCAGAAGGTCTTTCTGAAATCAGAAGCTCAAATGTCAAATAGCATTGTTCTGCAGGATAAGAATTCCTGTTGGATTCAGTTAAGAATGCTCGCCAAAACTAAAATTTAAAGTGTAAAGGTTAGTACCTCTAAAAGCAGAAATAACAAAACAAAGGAGATCTCACAGTGGTGAGATAATAAAATAAAAGAACAAAAAGTTTAAAAATGAAGGCAAAGGGGTAAAAGCCCCAAAAACTAAAACCCAATTTGAAAATAAGCAAGATAGGAGGAAAAATAGATAAGGAAGGGGAATCCTTAGAAAGTACAGAGTGGAGACTGGAGTGATAGTACAGTGGGTAAGGTATTTGCCTTGCATGTAGCTAACCCCAGTTTGATCTCCAGCATCCCATATGATTTCCTGAGCACAGCCAGAAGTAATTCCTGAGTGGAGAGCCATGAGGAGAGCCAGGAGGTTCGAAAAGCAAGAAGAAGAAGAAGAAGGAGGAGGAGGAGGAGGAGGAGGAGGAGGAGGAGGAGGAGGTTCATTCTAATGAGACCTCTCTTCTATGTAAACACTGCTAGAGGGTGTGGCAGTTACAGAAGTCACCTTGATTGAATAACTTCTGACTTATACATCTACTAAGACTTCTATGTTTTCTAGATTGGGCACAGCTCCTCTTTTAAACCCACTGCACCCAGCGTGGGACAGTTAGAATTTACCAGAGGACTACCACCCTGGCTACGCTGAGACTATAGGAAGACTATAGGAAGGATCATACTAGTTTGCTCTAGCAGGCGAGTGTGACCCTTTCAGTACGAGAACAAGATACTCAGAATCACCCTGGTGCAGATAATAATAAGAAGGACCTTGTGGGTACCATCTAGATTACTTGAAGCTCATGAAGTTAAGATGTATTACTTTATACCAGCCCCCTCTCTCCAGTGTTTTACATAAGAGATAATCTTGGTAGAAAGGATTAGACCTTGGCATAACCTTTGTTTATACCTGCAATCGGGTGTGGCACTACACTCTCTTTAGAGTTCTTTGTTGACATGACCCTCTGGTTGGATTACTTTGGTGTATATAAGGGGCTGACTTGAGGCCCCTTCACCTTTACCTTTTGACTTTGGGCCTTTTAGCTTTTCGCTTTTGGCTCCTGTGACTTTTGGCTCCCTTGGTCTTTGGCTTTTTGGCTTTTGGCTTTTGCTCTTTGGCCTTTTGCTCCTTCTTCTGGGTAGGACTCAGCTGGGGTGAGATCCTCTCTCTTTGGTGGGAGACTTAGGCTCTTTTGTATGGTCTAAGTTTGGACCAGAGCTAAAGTATGTTCATTATATTGGAGTGCTGTGGAAGAGCTTTTGTACTATTAAAAGCCTTTTTGGAACTGCACTGGACTTGTGAGTTTTCATCTGTTCTCCCAGCGTTCTCGGAGGTAGAAGAGAACCTCTGTCCTGACACTGTCGGGGACCCCTGCGGCATTCCCCGACAATCCCAATGTGGGAGAGATCCGAATAGTCATGCACACAGATAGTAGAAAAATTCCAGACAAAGAATCACTGTGCATGGTGGGTTTCTGCTAAATGAGGCCCCAGAAGCACAGAAGAAAGAGTGGTGGGTGAGAGGGGTGACAGGACTAGATTATACAAGGCCTTGGAAGTTACTTAAAAGACTTTGGCTTAAAATTTGTTTATGTTTTTTATGATCACTCAGGACATCAAACCCAGGTCGGCTATGTGCAAAGCAAGCACCTTACCTGCTGTCCTATCTCTCTGGACTCCCCAAACATTGGCTTTTTCTTTGAGAAAGATGAATAAAATTCTTTCATGAGTTTTTAAGCTGAGGGAGATCACTTGTATCACTTCACTTGTATCACTTGACTTCCCATTGTTCATCGATTTACTCGGCGGGTACCAGTAACATCTCCATATGTCCTGTCACATGCTAGTAGAGCCCAAGGGCATCTGCTCATTCCAGGAACATAAATATCCTCAAACCATTCCATCAGGTCATGGGAATGAGGTCTATAATTGTTACTGGTTTTTGACATATCAAATACGATACAGGTAGTTTGCCAGGCTCTGCCATGCGGGTTGGATACTTTTGTAGTCGCCTCTCATCTCGTGTATTTAGTGATGAAACCGCGGGGCTGCAAAGTGGCCGCATGAGCCAGGCTTGTAATCAGCTCTTCTGCTGGGTAGAGTTCTGACAGTAGGGAGTCCGGATGTGGAAAATGGCAGCCCCTCATGGTGTGGGGGTTCCTCTGGCTTCTTGCAAGGCTCTGCTGGGGTGGTGGGCCAGAGCTAGAAGATCATCGGATTTTTTTCCTTTCTTTTATAATCTTGGTGGACATGATGAACTCAGATAGTCTCTCACCCTGTTCGTTCCATTCTTTTATAATCTATTCAGTTGCTCTGAATTACCAATTTATCCATGATTGAGTTTCATGTGTGACCTATTGTTTTAACTTTGGAGGACCATTCTAGATGTTGTGCCTGGAAAGGACAGAGGGGGAAAAGATCAGTTGAGTGACCTCTGCAGAAGTCCAGATTCTTGGACAGGTGAAGGTGGTGAGAAGAATAGGCTTGACAGGGGGATTACCAGTGAAAGAGATGAATCAGGATAACCCGAGAGTCAATCTAAGCCAACGTTTCACCAGCAGCAGAGAATGTAAAAACTATCAACCTACCAGTTAGAAGGCAGTGGTTGCTTGGATTATAAAAAATTCTTAATGACAGGCAATTTCCAACAGTATATCCAACCTCAGATGGATATACTAAAGATGAAAACATTATCAGCCATTATCAAAAGACAGAGGACCGGGCCTATTAATGCCAGACGAAAGAGGAATTTGCCCTCTAACTTTCTGCCACTCTACCTTTCTCTCACAATTTGGCATTTTCAGACTCTGCCTTCCGAAGGTTGGAGATACCCTCATTTGGGCCCATGCACAACTCAGAGTAGTTCCTATTTGGGAGTTTCAACAATGGAACAAATTTAGCTTATATGATCTCCATCTACAAGTTTCTTCTCCATAACCTATGACCACATGGGAAGAATGAAGCTGTTCATTTATATAAGTGACACTAGGCAAAGAACATTGCCGCTACTAATTTCACATAATGATTCTTTATGTGACGCT
This sequence comes from Cryptotis parvus, assembly GCA_021461705.1. NCBI lineage: Eukaryota > Metazoa > Chordata > Mammalia > Eulipotyphla > Soricidae > Cryptotis > Cryptotis parvus. Next base: position 183,271 of record JAJIBD010000186.1, read on the forward strand.
TTAACTTTAAGGCATCCGATGTGGCTTCTCTTCAGGAAGACTTTTCCATGTAACGTTGGGTGGGGCTGCCAAACACACACTCCAGCAAGTCTGGATTTGGTTAGAGCCACAGGGAGGGTGGCTACACCCAACATTGGCAACTTAGGAAGCTTCTATGAAAGGGAAAAGAAGATCAAGAATATTGTAGGGTGATGCACTGGCCCAGGGAGAGCCAGGAGCCCAGCCCTCTGAGCTAGGAGACCTGTTCTCAGATTACAAGACTAGGAGCTCATTGGACTAGGGATTCATATTTCATATCATATCTCATATAACTCATATCCAGGACTAATGGCAACTATGAATTTCATTCACTTGTCACCTTCTAAGTACATATTAATAGTGAAAATATAAGTTTATTATTAACAAACATGCAACCTTTAATAAATTTGTATTAATTTTTGAGGATGAGTGCAATTGGTATACATTATTATTGTTTACAAATTGCTTGCTACCACCCTATTGAAAGAAACTGAGGTTTGGAAATATATGAGAGCTGAAATGATAAGACACACCAATAATGAAAGAATCCACATAAATAATGATAAATGTGTCTAACATGATGGAGCAAGTTAAGGAGAGGATAAGAAAATACCTAATTTCAGCAACTTTTCCAAAGTATAATTCTTTTGTTTGTTTTTTGGCCACACCCAGTGGTGCTCAGGGATTATCCCTACATCTGCATTCAAGACTCACTCCTGGAGTTACTTGGGCTACCATAGGAGTACAGGGGATCTAACCTGGGTTGCCTGGGTGTAAGGCAAACACCCTACCTGCTGTACTATTGCTCCAGTCTCCCAAATTATAATTCTTGTTAAAGGAAGGAGCATTTGTTCTATACTGAAAATGAAAGTACATTTAAGCCACACAACTGAGAATATTGTCATGAATATTTATATTAACTCCCTCCCTGTCATTAGATACCCTAAAAATGCCCCTGCCCACCTACTTACCTGCCTGGTACCTCCCCTTCCTGCATAAAGATCCTCTTGTAACAGCCAAAACTGCCCCAATATAAGCTTTGTAATAATTTCAACTTCACTATTATTTTTAGGCAGTGCTATACTCAGAGTTTATTATTAATAAGATTTATATTTTAGTTTTATTATTAATAAGATTATTAACTGCATTTGGGCAGTTTGTAAAATAGAGTCCTAGGTTTTAGCTTTCTTTGATCTTCATAAACTGTGACAAGCATGGACCTCCTGTTGGGTGTTTTTAACAGACCGAATGACCCAATGCCTCTGTTGGACAGACACTGATTTAAGGGCATTGTGCATCCAATATATCCTCAGGTTTCTATCCAAAGAATGTATAAAAACTGATGCTAAAATATATATAACACTTAAGTTCACTGAAGGACTGTTTTCCATGACAAACATCTAGAGACAAATGATGTGCTCCTAAAAAACTTAGTGGATAAAGGTGATGTGATATAAGTTCTCAGTGGAATTCCACTCAGCCACAAGAATAAGCTGAAATCTTGGTTTTTGCTACAGTGTGGTTGCAATTTGAAGGGGTCATACTAAGCAAAAGAACCCAGGAAGAAGATAAATGCCAAGTGGTTTCCTTCATGTGTGGTATATCACTATTACTATCACTATCTTACCATTAATCATCTATTTGCTAGAGTGGGCACCAGTAATATCTCCATATGTCCCGTCTTATGCTAGTAGAACCCAAAGGCATCCGCTTGCTCCAGGAACATAAAGCGCCTCAAACAATTATATTAGGTTACAGGAATGACCTAATATAAATGTTACTGGTATTTGGCATATCAAATAGTACACGAGCAGCTTTCCAGGCTTGCCGTGCGGGTGGCATACTGTTGTAGTCACCTCTAAATAAAGCATTTATTGATAAACCGCCACGGCCGCTAGTAGCCGCAGAGCCGGGCTGTGATAGTCTGGTCTGCTGGGTGGAGTTGTGACGGAGAGAGAAGTCGGATGTGGAAAATGGCGGGCCCCATGAGTAGGGGAGGGTGGTCTGGCTTGTTGTGAGGCTCAGCTGGGATGGCAGGCCAGGGCTAGAACCCGCCATGCCTCCAGGGCGCCTCCACGAGCAGCTGGGCACAGGGAGAGCAAGTAGCAGCTCTGCCCATGTCTGAGAGTCTCTGGTTCAGCATACCTGGGCCGGATTGAAAAAAAAAAACTGCTGCAGGGTGGCTGTCGATGATCCGGGCTGTGATAGTCTGGTCTGCTGGGTGGAGTTGTGAGGAGAGGGAAGTCTGGATGTGGAAAATGGCGGGCCCCATGAGTAGGGGAGGGTGGTCTGGCTTGTTGTTAGAGGCTCAGCTGGGGTGGCAGGCCAGGGCTATGTATGGTATATAAGAAAAGATTTCAGCAACACTGCCCAACAAAAATAAACTAATAGACTCTAATCATAAACACTAGGTTGCCAATAAGTTGGGTTGAACTGAAAGAGTCCAGTAGATTGTGGTGGTAGTACATTGGCATGTCATCAGTGGGCATGTGGTATCATTGTACCCCTAAAACAAAAAGCCCCTCCTAAACCAATGTTATCACAATAAAAATAGATTATAAAAGACTGTAACCTGAGCAGCAAACACAGACCAACCCCTCACTCATAATGCTCATTGAGTAAGTGCTATGGAAAAGTAATTTTAGTCCAGTCAAGCATACCAATATTCCTCATTCTGTAACAACCCAGATTGCATTTGAAAATAGATTAACAGCAAAGCCAGTTATTAGCTGCCTTTGAAAACAAACAAAAATAACCAAAAAGCAACAGTGAGGGTCTGGAGAGAGCACAGTGGTTTGGGTGCTTGCCTTGCACATGACCTATCTGAGTTCAATCCCCAGCCACCCACATGCTTCCTAGATTACCACCAGGAGTGATTCCTGAGCACAGAACCAGAAGTAAACCCTGAGCATTGGCAGGTGTTACTCAAAACAAGCAAAAAATGAAAAGGCAATGGTGACAAATTCAGTTTGACAGACTTGTTCTCAGAACCAAGATTAGCAGTGAGGGGATGAGGTGCATGGTAAGATGAAGAGGATACTGAAAAAATAGTGGGGAGAAGTGGACACTTTGTTGGAGTGTGTGGTGTTAACATATTGTATGCACAAAACCCTATCACTAATTTTACTGTAAATCATGGAACCTAAAAATTTTTATTGAACCACAGTGAGATATACAGTTACAAAGTTGTTCATGATTGAGTTTCAGTCAACACCCTTCATTTCACCAGGGTATATTTCCTACCAATATTCCCATTTTCTCTTCCACCCTATGGCAAGCACTTCTATCTCTGTCTCTCTCTGTTTCTCTCTGTCTCTGTCTCTCTCTCCTTCAGGTATTATGAATGGAAATACAGATACTAAAAGGCTATCATGTACATCACTTTACTTACTTTAAACACTCAGTTATTGGCCAGAATGGTTTTGTTCTAAATGTTATTGTCGTTCTGGTTCATCCCCCCTCTTCCTCCACCCCACTGCCACACACACAAACACACACACACACACACACACACACATGCACACTTGCTGCAAGCTTCCAACCACAAACCAGTCCTCTTGGCTCCTGTTTTGGATATTGGCCTCATACTACTTTTTTTTAATGTCCCATAAATGAGTGCAGTCATTCTATAGCTGTCCCACCGTTTCTGACTCATTTCACTCAGCATGAGACTTTCCATGTTCATTAAGTTATAAGCAGATTTCATGACTTCATTTTTCTTACAACATGCAGTATTCCATTGTATGGGTGTGCCATAGTTTCTTTATCCAGTCCTCTGTTCTCAGACACTTGGGTTGTTTCCAGATGTGCTACAATGAACATAGAAGTGGAGACAGCATTTCTTCTGTATGTTTTTTTTTAAAACAATAGTGTGCTTTCTTGCTACTCAAAGTATGGATCATGTAACATCACCCATTGCAATTTATCTGGTTAAAAATGCAGATTCTGGGGTCCTAAGTAAGATTTTATGAATCAAAATCTCACCATTAAAGAGTGTTAGGTGAGTTAGTGAATTTTGTATTTTTAAAAGTGCTCTTTAGATAATACTGAAGAAATATGTAGACCATATATTTTAGTAAACACTTTAACATAGCTTTGAGACCTTAATTACACGTAAAGTTTTTATGAGAAACATTACATAATAATCACAATCTCCAATCGGTTTGCCTTTTCTAGATCATGAAGATTTCTTCCTGAGACTATTTTATTCTTTCTTTGCCAAAATTACTTTGGTATATTGATTTGGGGAAAGAATGTGTTATTGTATTTTTTTTTTTTACTTTTTTGGGCCACACCTGGCAATGCTCAGGAATCACTCCTGGCGGTGCTCAGGGGACCATATGGGATGCCGGAGATCGAACCCGGGCCTGCACAGGCAGGCCACATGCAAGGCAAGTGCCTTACCCACTGGACTATTGCTCCAGCCCAAGAATGTGTTATTTTAAAGTCCAATACAGTTTTCTTAATTAATACTACACTTTCAAAGCATTTTAATGCTCATATGAAGTTAACACATTTTATTTGTTTCCTTCAGCCAAGACATTAAGATCATCCCCCAAACAAATATCTCAATTGTTCTGGTGAAGTCAGGAAGGCTGTTCTTGTGCTAGTGAGATGAAATATCTCACTGACTGGGAGGAAACCCGAATTCAGCCAAGGGAAGTCAGAACATCTGTTTCAGGCATGATCCAGTTGGCTGAGCTGGGTCAGCAGGGGAGTTTGGGAGAAATCATTGAGTGTTCATCAGAAGACATTGCTATGGTCATGAAGGATGTTTACAGTGAAATCCTGGACACACCCACGGGGAACAGATACACACTTATGGGGAAATAATTATTAATAAAATCTTGGGCTAGAAAGGCTCATGGGCCAAGTCAGGGTCTTGGTTTTCTTTTACTCACTTTTCTTAGTCATTGGCAATAGGTTTAGAATTTCAGGAAGAGCAATTTCACTTTCTCATGTAATCTGGAATAATAAATAGAGCACAGAAAAGGAATGAGATTAAAAGTACATTGACACAGTTTGTAATTTTTGCTTTTTTCCAATGGCATGTGTATAGTTTCTGTGCAGTTTACTTATTTGGCAGCTTCTTAGGATCAAAACTTGATTTTGGAATCTTTCTCCTTGATTCTTTTTTGAATTCTTCTTGACCTCACCTAGCTGGTTGAGACTCTGGGGAGGGAATTTTCAAGAGGTTAGGAGCAAAGATAAAGTTTATAAGAGGTCATGAACAAAGATAGTGCTTTAGAGATTAGAAATCTGGGTGCCTTGGCCATCCATTCAAGGGACTTGTTTGAGAAATCTATCTTAACCTTACTGGAATATCCCAATTTTAATATCATGAAACATTGCAGCTGTATGCATTGGACATTGTGACTCAGTGAACTTGATCAAGCCAGGTATGTGGTCAAATAGTCCCTATTTAAATCCAGGAACTTCTCTTCCACATAAAATTAGACAAATTTGACTGAGCATAGTAGGCAGAATGCTTTTAGGTGGAGGTCACAAATAGTTGATTGAACTATGAACTCAGTGACAGAGTTACAACCAGCAGAGGCAAAGTCCCAACATTGAGGCATGCTGGGAATTCCAGGCAGAGAAGACCAGGCTCAGGATAACAGAGAGAGAGAGAGAAGAGTTGAAGGAATAGGTGAGGGGGCAGCAGGGAGAGAGGAAAACCAAGGACTGTTACAGAAGCAGGAATCACTCTGGGAGGGGATGGCCATTCACATCCTCTAGTCCACAGGAAGGGAATAAACTCAAATCTGTTTCATTTGGGATCAGTCATCCAGGACGTCAAGTCTAAATTTCCTTTTATCTGTTATCTCCTTTCATTATTTCATATTCATACACATTTTAACCATAATGAATGTGTCATTTCTTTCATTTGTTTTTATGTTTAATATTCCTTTGGTTTCTGGTTTTGGAGCTATATGTCTGTGCTTAGGCTTCCTCCTGGCTGTTCCCTCAGGGCTTACTTCTGGTGGTGCTCAGGAGACACCATTTGGTGCAAGGTTAGAACTGAAGTTGCCAGGTGTAAGGCAAGTGCCTAAATCCTTATACTATCTCTTTAGACCAGCTAAATAAACTTTTATTGATTGAATATTGGATGGTTGATGGTCTGGCATAGAAAAAGACTGGTCCCCTGGGATGAACCCAGACCACGGCAGAGCCTGGCAAGCTACCCATGGTGTATTTCACATGCCAAAAACAGTAACAATAATGAACCTCATTCCCAATGAATGGAGACGTTACTGGTGCCCGCACGAGGAAATGATGAACTACAGGAAGACAAGTGACAAGTGAATATTGATTTAAAATATCTAAAATTTTGGGGGTAGAGTTTCATACACCTATACGTGTATATGTATTGTCATTCCTGTTATCACTGAACCCAAATGAGCCTTTGACCCATTCCTTCCACTTCCTACCCCTTTCCATCTTATAAGTTTTCAAAGTCTATGAGTTATTCTGTTTGTGTTTTGCCAGACTTTTAGTTGTTTAAATTACACACATGGGTGATAATATTGGTAATTGTATTGAACTTCTTTATTTCACTTAGTATAATCACCTCAGATTTTGTCCATGTTATTGCAAAAGACTTCATCTTTTTAAATAACTGAGCATGCCACAAGTTCTTAATTCAATCAGATGTTGATAGATACCTGGGTTAATTTTATGTTTCATGTATAAATGTCATGTTCCATGTATTAGAATAATGCTTTTATAATTATAGGTTGCAAATTTTTTTCAAATTAGTTTTGTTATATATTTGAAGTGACACAGATACATGGAGCAGAGCTGCTACCGGCTCTCCCGTGCTCATCAGAGCTCCACCCAAGAGAAAAGCCAATCTCAAGCCCTTCTCGTCAGTGTCCCACTCTACAGCGAAGCCTATTTCAAGCCCAGGTATGCAGGAACCAGAGACACAGACACACAGGGCTAGCTGCTACCAGTTCTCCCTCTGTTCTGCTGATCATGAAGCATCCCGGAGGGAAGGCAGGTTCTAGCCCTGGCCCGCCATCCCAATAGAGCCTCACAAGAAACCAAAGGAACCCCCACACCATGAGGGCGGCCATATTCAACATCCAGACTCCACAGCTTGTCAGAGCTACACCCAAGAGATAAGCTGATTTCTCCCTATTGTGCGCAGACATGGGGCAGAGCTGCTACTGGCTCTCCCTGTGACCAGACGCTCACGAGGCGCCGGGAGGGATGGTGGGTTCTAGCCCTGGTCCACCACCCCAGCAGAGGCTCATAACAAGTCAGAGGCCCCCCCCCCCACTCCATGAGGGCCTCCATTTTCCACATCTGGACTTCTCTCTCGTCAGACCTCCACTCAGCAGACCAGCCTATCAGCGCCCAGCAAGCGGCCGTTCGGTTCATCAATAAATGCTGGACTTAGAGATGCCTACAAGAGTATGATACCTACACGGCAGAGCCTGGCAAGCTACCCGTGTTGTATTTGATATATATATGCCAAATACCAGTAACAATTATAGACCTCATTCCAGAATGGATTGAGGCTCTTTATGTTCCTGGAGCAAGCAGATGCCTTGGGCTCTACTAGCATGAGACAGGACATATGGAGATGTTGCTGGGGTCCGCTCGAGCAAATCGATGATGAACGGGAAGACAGTGCGCAGCTGCATTGTGGCCACTGTTCATCATTAAATGCATGAGATGAGAGCCTACTGCTGAGAGTATACCACTCACACGGCAGAGCCTGGCAAGCTACCCGTGTCGTGATTTGATATGCCAAATACCAGTAACAATTATATACCTCATTCCACGACCTGAACGAATGGTTTGAGGCTCTTCGTGTTCCTGGAGAGAGCAGATGCCCTTGTGCTACACTAGCAGGATGCCAGGATGTATGGAGATGTTACTGGTGCCCACTTGAGCAAATTGATGAACAACCGGAAGACAAGTGATACAAGTGATATTTCAAGTATATGGCTTAGAGTGTCATTGCTGGATCATATGGCATTTCCTTCTATAGATTTTTACGGGGACTTTGTACTGTATTTCATGAATAAAATTTTTATCAATAAATTTACCTTCCCACCAATAGTGTAGAAATTGTTTTCCCCACACCCTAGGCAATACTTATTGCTTCCAGTCTTTTTGATATAGGCCATTCCCATACATATAATTTGTGTTTTCCCAAAACTAAATGAAGCTGATCATTTAAAAATTTGCAGTAGCTCACCCAGCATGGCTAGTGGTAGAACTGGGACTCCAGCCCCGCCCCCTCCACCACAGCACCCCTACATTGTGGGGTTGGGGGTAGGGGTGCAGAGGCAATGCCTTCAAAGGGTGGCAGGTGCAGAAAGTTACAGGAGGCAATGCATTTGAGACTGAGACTGGGTATGGCAGCTGTGAGGAACCCGAACTTGTAATGTGGGGCCACCGAAAGGGTGGGTCTATGAGGGATGAGTTTGGAGACAAGGGTGTGGCTAGTGATAGAGTGAGACCAATGAGGAGGTCTGGTTTGTGGAAAAGTGGAGTCGGTGAGAGGTGGGCTGATAGAAAAGGGGAAGTGAGAGGGTGAGGCCTGTGAAGGGTGGGGCTTGAGAGAAAGTGATACAAATTAGAAGGTGAGTCAGTGAAGGGTAGGGAAGTACAAGGATTGGGAGTGGGATGCTTTTTTGGTTTGCTTTTGTTCTGGGGCCACATCCAGAGAATTTCAGGGCCCACTCTTGGCTGTTTTCAGGAATTACTCCTGGCAGTGCTCTGGGGATCCATAGGGATGCCAGTCATCATACCCAGTTTGGTAGTGCCTTACCCACAGTACTATCACTGCCCCCAGGCTCTTTCAAATGTTGGAAGAAGCACTGGAAACTTTTTATTTTTCAGTTAAATTAATAATTCATTATATCTTATTTTAGGCATAGGTATTTACAATAATCTTATTGATAGGGTTTCAGACATAGAATTTTCCAACAATACCCCTCAGGAGTGTCCCTCAATTTACTCACCAGTTCCCACTCCCTGTACACTGTGGATTTGGAAACCAACTACATAATGTTTGAAACCAGTTACATAATGTTTCTAATATTCTGTTACTTGATGATACAACACTTTTCCCACCTATTGGAGAGTCCAGGCATTCTTGGTTGAGATTTCCATGTAGAATACGTAAATACATAAAAGAATATTATTATTCTCTTATGGCTGCTCTGTATCAGCAGAGTGGGACCCAATTTTAAGCAGCCAGTCACCTTTCTAATGCTATGGCTTTATATAAGTAAGGGAGTAACTAAATAAAATACAAGACCCTTTCCAGTTCAAACGTATTTGAATCCTGAGGTAAGTTGAGCAATTTTTATTTTTAATAATAATTTTTTAACTTTATGCTCATCAATGAAGGAATGAGAACACACAGCTGCACAGGAAAGGCAAATGTTTAAAAAATACATTTTGTGTATAAAGTGGATTTTATTTCCTTTTTCCTGATTCCTTATGACCAGTGACCTTGGTGTGAAAACATTGCTAGATGCACATTTATTTCTTAGGTTCTATAAATACTTCTAACACACCATTGCCTGAACCCCAGCTGGAGACCAGAACAGAAGGATGGTACTGCCACAGTATGCCCCCTTCTGAAAGAGCCAACATTTCTGTTCAAGATCCCCAACTCAAATACTTTTTCTTCATCACATAAATAACTTTTTAAGAAACTGTCCGTGTTTGACAATGTGATTAAGGGTCTTTGATTGAGCTCCAGACTGTCCCATGTGCCTGAGCAAACACATGGTTTGTATCATTTCTATAAAGAAAATAATCTAAGCACACTTGTCAAACTAGCTGATGACTGGGCTCAGTGACTCACGTACAAGTCCCCATATCCTGACTTTCGGGTTCACCATAGCAGTGCTGTTCTGAGCACTTTGCTTAGCTTTTAAACAGACCCTTGGATATCTGACTGACTTTTGGTCTCTGCGTTGGAAAACTCTTTGCTTCTTTTGTGAAATAAGGAGCAGGTAAAGTATTGTTCTCCCATTTTATGTTGAGTGCAAGAATCACTAGGAGATTCTATAAATGATTCATTGGATTAGTTGAATTAACAGGAGTGGAGAAAGCCCCTTGGATCCCAGCAAACCCACTCTATAGCAGTTACTTTACATGAGGGCTGTTCATGAAACTTTACTATCCTCATTTGTTGAAGGGGATGGATATAGTGGTAGGGAGAGGGAGAGAAGAAGGGAAAAAGAAATAAAAAGAAAAAAGGAAGAGAGGGAGCAAAATAGGGCAGCGCATTTAGCTGTGCTGAGTTATTTTCTTGGAGTCTCAACTGATCCCCAAGAAAGTTGAAACTGGGATGACCCTTCTGAGTTACCCCAGTTGTGACAAAGAGCCAGATGTTTGTTCTCCCACTCCAAACAGGCATTAGAAGCTGGTTACCCAAGAAAGGGGTAGCTTCTGGGCAGCTGAGAGCCGAGGGCTCAACTAGGACCCAGAATCAGGCTCAGAACCAGAGGAAAGGTTCAATCTTATGTGTTATTCCATCAATCTCTTCTAGAAGCCCAGCTAGTACAGATATCCCAGGAACTTTGGTTATTCTTGATAAATCTTTTCCTTGACCTTCTAACTCCTGTTCTTTTCCTAGACAATGCCTATCAGTCTCTGGACTGGGTCACTCTGAGATTTTTGAGCCTTCACTCTTCTGATTATATGCCTTACTCCTAGAGTTGCCAGTTTGGAATTTTTTTCAAGATGATTTGCAGCTAGATAAATATCTTTAGAGGCCACATATTGTTCCTTGGGAAAAGATATCTTTACCTCACACTTAGGGACCAGATATTCAGTATTTCTCATGATTTAAGCACTAAAAGTGTCATATCCCAGGAAATCTATCCTGGGCCAATTGGAATGGCTGTTCCCCACCCTAGAAAGTGGGAGTCTAAATCAATCACATCTCAAACTTCAGCTGTATCTCTACCTTTTGGCTTTTCAGATGTGTGTACAATACCAGTTCCATGTCTATCAGAATTCCAGGAATCCATACCAAACATTCCAAATGAGCCCATGAAGCTCCTATTCTAGCTTTGGGTAGTGGAAGCAGACGGTCCTTTCAGAGCTGGGAAAGAATACCACAGCTAGTACTCCAAAGAAGCATGACTTCTCCCAGTATTTCAATGCACCCTACCTTCTTATCTAACCTGGAAGTGGATAAAAAGCTACCACTTATCCAATCTGTCAGTAGTCAGCCTAAGGAAGCATTAGATGTTCTGTCTGGCTTCCAAGTCACAGATGAGCATATGTCAGAGGGAGAGACTGTTTTCTTTTGTTGTTTTTTGAGTGGGTTCTCTTCAGGAACCCACATTTTGAGGGAAACTGGACAGGAATAGACTCCTCAGCACTGGTATTCACTGGCATTTTCAGTATTTCACCCATTCATTTCCCCTTTAATTTCTTTTGGCTTTACCAGAAAATTTTGGAGAGTTTTATGGAAAGGGTCATCAAGAATTCTGTTAAAAAGGCATATTATCATCCCTTAATTATGAAGACATCCCCAATGTACAAAACAGAAATACAAATTGAAGATAAAGTATTAAATACATTTTCAAAATGCCAAGCTGGCCAGTATCTAACTCTTTCAATAGCACTAATGGAACAGTATAAAGACTCATGTATGGTTTGTCCTGTCCCTGTGGGAGAATTTCTGACAGTAACAAACAAAATTATAGGAGCATTTACCTTTTGACATAGAAACCCTACCTTTCATATTCTTCCCCACAGACACCTGTACACATAATGAATGACGTAAGTTAACAGTCATTTACTTTTACATTGTTTGTAATAACAAAGGATTGGAAGTAACCCAAGTGTAAAGTGATTTGAGACTGCTTATTAAGCTACAGTTGACCGACACAATGGACCATAATACAGTATAAAAGAATGGGAATTTCCTCTTTATGTATTACGTATATTATGTATCATGTATATTATGTATGTATATATGTGACATATATGCATCATGCATATGCATATGTATATCTTTATTGAAATTTATTAACTGCATAAAAAGGAAAATAATAATGCATGTTAATGTTTGTTCACTTACATTTAAATAATAATATTTGGAATTGCAGAGAAAGAGGGTGAGTGAGAGAAGGGCTTAGGAAAACAATTTAAATGGTTTGCTGTATGTATGCTTTAAATATAATTTTTGTACATATAACTATTCAATACAAACAGTTCAGATATTTGTAGATTTTCAAATCTTATACTGTTATTGGCTCTAAGGAGGGGCTCAGAATTCTGTAGTTTTGTAGAGGCTTTGAGACAGATGAGTTAAGGAATACACAATGAGAAAGACACCCTAATTGGGGCTGGGCAGATAGTACAGCAGGTATAGTGCTGATCCAAGTTTGATCCTTGGCATTCTATGTGGTCCCTTAATTACCACTGGGATTAATTCCTAAATGCAGAGCCAGGAGTAAGCGTTGAACACCACCATGTATGATTCCAAACAGAAAACAAATCACTTCATCACTAGAATCCCGTTATTCATCGATTTGCTCAAGCGGGCTCCAGTAACATTTCCATTGGACCCTATCACGTGCCAATGTAGCCCAATGGCATCTGGTTGATTCAGGAATATGAAGAGCCTCAAACCATTCCTTCAGGGTCTTGACAAGGAAGTCTGACCATCTTGTAGGTGGGCTGCCACGTGATTTTTTGACATCCCGTGGGATCCAGATACACCCTGCAGAGCAGAAACCAGCTTTCCCCATTGAAACCCCTGCATTCCATGGACCACGAGAGCTACTTCCAACCTGAGAAAACAAATAAAAAACATTTTTTAAAAAAGAGCTGGAGGTGTTTGCATGGTGGCAGAGAGTCGGCTGCTGGTGCCATGGCTGAGGAGAACTCGACTGGGTTCTGCAGTTCCCGTCAAGGTCCCTGAAATGGTGAGCGTGGCAGGGAGTCCCATCCACAGAGGGTGAAGCTTTCAGCCTCCCCAGATGATGATCTTGGATCTAGAAACTGGGAGGCAGCAGACTTTGGCAATGAAGAAAGAAAACAGAAGTTCTTGAGACTCCTGGTACAGGAAAGAAAGGACATATTTGTTGTAGGAGATCACAAACCAACAGCTCACTTTAAAGTGAGAAGACAAGAAAAAGTCAAGAAAATTAATGAATAATTAGTCTCAGTATCAACAAAGTGTGGACAGTAAGTTATCCGAAAGATACAGAGAGCATTGTGGCTTTGGTTTCAGTGAGGTAGAAGACCATGATGGAGAAGGTGATGTGGCTGCAAGTGACGGCGACGATGATGATGACGATGATGATGATGATGAAAAGTTCAAAGGACTCTGAAAGTGATTCAGAATCAAAGGAAAGAAGAATTTACTAAGGAATTTCAAGCTACAGAGTATCCTGATGAAGTGGAAGATTAAAAAAAAGCAAAAACACAATTAAAATGGTGTTTGTTAAATCCAGTAGTTCATAATTTCTTTTTTTTTTTTTTTTTTTTTTTTTTTTGGCTTTTTGGGTCACACCCGGCGACCCTCAGGGGTTACTCCTGGCTCTGCACTCAGGAATTACTCCTGGCGGTGCTCGGGGGGACCATATGGAATTCTGGGGATCGAACCCGGGCCAGCACAGGCCAGCCGCGTGCAAGGCAAACGTCCTACCCGCTGGGCTATCGATTAGTTCATAATTTCTAAACACTTAATCTTTGTATTAAAAGTAAGTCTTATTTTCAGAGAGAGAAACAGAGAGAGAAAGAGAGAAAGAGAGAGAAAAAGAGGAAACTGGGATACCTGCTATTGAGGCACCCTGGGGATGGGCGGGGGGGTGTGGGTACATTGGTGGTGGGAATGGGGCACTGGTGGAGGGATGGGTGCTGGAATACTGTATTACCAAGAACCAATTATGAACACCTTTGTAATTATATGTCTCACGGTAGTATAATAAAAAATGTAAAAAAATAAAAAAATAAAAGTAAGTCTTATTTTTATAATGCATAGCAGAGGGCTGCTTATAGAGCACAGACCTTTATATTCTAATTTTCAAAAAGTCCCTTTTAAATAACTACAAAGAGTGTTTGCTTTTCAGATGCCATTGGTTACACTTTTCTGGGCATGAATATAACCATTTTTGTAAAGAGTAAGAATTGTATAAATAAGAAATAAACACAATACTCAATTTTCTTTAAAAAAAAAAAGATACTTTAAGTAAAACTTTATCTAGTTCATGCCATTTGATCCTGGTTATTCAGTTTGGCTGAATTAATAAATATCTCACACACATAGTGTTCTAGGGAAAGGCATGGTCTGGGTGGGAAACAGAAGAGTTATTGGTGCTTGGTGCTAGATGGAGTCCAGAAACATGCACAGAGAGTGATTTCCATGTTAGAGATGTTGTCCAGGCGCTAGAAAACTCATGAGAAAGTTTTCCATCTGTCCCCAAAGAATCCTAGGTTCTTTAGGAATATCTGCATTCTCAACACTATGGAAACAGATCAGAGATAGACCAATCTGCAAAACACCAAGTGTTCCAGATGCAGTGGTGTTGTGGTTGAATTATTTTCTTCCCAAAAGTCTTGTTCAAGTCCTAAATTACGGATTCTGAGAATGTGACCACATTAGGAGATAGTGTCTTTGCAGATATAATCGAGTTGACAGGAGGTCGTACAAGATTAGGGGTGATTTCTGAATTCAGTGTGTTGATATTTAAGAAGAGGGGAAGTCGAACAATGAGGTAGAGACACCTACCTGGAGTAATGCTGCTGAAATATTTAGCAGGACCAAAGCTTGTTGGCACTACCAGGAGCCAAGAAAGAGACATGGAAAATCTCCTTTGGGGCCTTCTGGGAGAACATGGCTCCATCCATGTTCTAATTTTGAAGAACGCTAAAGCACTATGTCCTGGTGCTTCAAGCTACCCTGTTTATAATAATTCATTACACAAGCCCGTGGGAACAAATTGAGATGGGTGAGAGAAGAAAGAAATGACAAAACTGACTTCAGACCTAAAGTGAGACACAGAGGGTGGGAAAGTGTGTTAGAAGGGCTGAAAGCTGGGTTTTTAACCATCAAGTTTTAGACATAAAAAGGGACCAGCCCAGAAGGTAGAGTTGGGAGAGATGGGTCATAATTAACTGACACTATGAGCACAATCACAGGACTTTGAAAGTGTTGGAGCCTTGGAGCTCTACAGTCCTGGGTCTTTCAAGAGTTTTATAGGGATGGAAGAACAAAATCCTTCCCCCAAAGGAAATCATGTTATATTATTGATAACTGGGAATGGCATATATATGCCATTAGTTACTATATATATATAATTTTTTGTATCTTGGATAATGGGTTAAAAACTTAGACATTGGAGGAGGGAGGTTTTGTGCTGATAAATTTTTTACTGCTGGTTTTCCAGAAAGAAAGTCGGATTCTTCTCACTGTTTGACCACTTCTGTGGTGTAAATATTCCTACCATGACCCATCTTAGGTTTCCAACATAAAACCATAGAATTTGGAGCAGAAGCAGCAAGAAAAGTAACAATTGGCCTGTGAGTCCCTGTGAGAGAGCTGCCTGAAGCATCCCCAACTGCCTTCTCTGAGGACTGGGGAAAGGGAAATTTTATGGGTTTGAAAGGATGGGCAGACTCAAAAGGAAGGGGAGAAGGCGTCCACAGGGAGCAGTCTGGGTAAGGAGCAAGGAAGTGGGGAGAAATACAGGAAGACGGCTGACCTGAGTTCATGTCCAAGCACAACTTTTACCGACAGTGTGATCCATACCTCAGCTTACTTGTTTGTAAAACAGGGAAACTGAAAGCTCTGATACCAAGAGTTGTGGAGCAACCTGTCTTTAGCAGTGAGTAGAATCGTCTTGAAGTATGTGTGTGGGTCAGTCTGCAGTGTCACATGAAGCTACTAACACACGGGCACACAATCAAACATGCTTCCTTGCTTTGGAAATGCAGCATGTCTGCATCTTATTCTGCAGATAACTTCTAATAAAAGAGATATGGAGATAAGGCAAACCAAACAAGGTTTAAGTATTTGCAGTACACATGAAAGGTATGTTTATGCTATACTCCGTGATTAGAATACAATGCCTTAACTATGACAAAGACACAAGGGAAACACTTGATATTGGAAAAATGACATGACTAAAATTGCTTAGAAAGAATTGCCAACAGCCTACAGTTTATAAAAAAAATTGTCTGTAAAACACAATAAGATGAAGCTCAGTTTATACATATGGAAATAGATATGCACAGAAATGATATAGGTACTTAGAGGTATGAATTATGCCTTCAAGTATACTCATATAAACACATAAATAAATATGAAGCTATACATTTACACATACATTTCTCCACTTACTTAAGACAAAGTTACATAGACATAAGGAGATATTTCATTCTCTTGAGACTGACTAGGTTAGGAAGGCTCTAGAACATTACATCATTTCTATTTATTGTAGAACATCTGAGGGATAAAAAATCTTGAGGAACTCAGGACAGAAACATCCCGAATGGCCTCTGAGGTGACAAACAACCCCAGTGGGCCGGAAATAGCACTCACGTGAATCGGGTTCCGTCCAGACTGACTGACAGCAAGTAAGTCAGTGTTTATTCTGCAGGAAACAACAGGGAAACAGGAACCGATGCGAATTCCACCAAGGATGTGAGTAACCATTTCAGAAACTGGAGCAAATCCCTGAGAGTTAAAGGAAAGTGTCCTTGAGGATATGATTCAATCAAGGACATCTGAAAGTGTCTTCTGGTTCTGGTTGAGTCACGGGGAAAGGAGAAATGTTCTGTGGCTTGATTGTTTCCTCTTTAGCAACCTGATTTGTGTAATTTTTTTACTTGTTTGCTTGATTTTTAGTTTGTATTTTTGTTGATTGGAGGCCAAGCGTAGTGGTACTCAGGGATTACTCCTGCCTCTGTGCCCAGGGATTGATTACTCCTGCCTCTGTGCCCAGGGATTACTTCTGCCTCTGTGCCCAGGGATTACTCCTGCCTCTGTGCTCAGGGATTACTCCGCTTCTGTGCCTAGGGATTACTCCTGCCTCTGTGCCCAGGGATTACTCCCACTTCTGTGCCTAGGGATTACTCTAGCACTGGTCAGGGGCCCAAATGTGGTGCCTTGGCTTAAACTCGGGCTGATCATGTGCAAAGCAAAGTGCCTTAATCCATGACATATTTCTCCATCCCTCATACATTTAATTGAGTTTAGACTGTTGGATTCCTAGTTCAAGACTGTGCCTTGGCTTGGTCACATGAATAGATTGGATAACCTATTACTATTCTTAAGTCAGTGATAACGTACTTAAGTCAGTAATCATATCTTGTATACTCATTAAAGGGCTCAAAGAACTAAAGGAGCTTTTGCATTGGCATGGCATTCTAAATCACCATTTCTCAAGACTGCTTGACTGTGCAAGGGATCTAAAATGATTTTTAAAAAAGTCAGGGATGATCTTTCACAAACACAACAACAGAAATCCAGGTCCAAGTCTCAGGGCTATTACAATGAGAAAAGGGCCTAAAATTGTAGCCAACACATGGAATGACAGAGAAAACATAGGTGCACATGAGGATTTTGAAAGGCATTAAGGATACAGAAAGGAAGGGTAGGCCAAGCTATTGGATTACTCTCCAATATACAGAGAGAAAACAAGGGAAACAAACTTGTGTTTATGCATGTGAGAAGAGCAGTTGTAGGTCAGGTATGAGAATATCCAGGCTCCTGATTCATATTGTTAGCTCATATGGAGGCTTGAAGCCAAGATCACCAAAAAAAAAAAAATAATAAGATGTCAAGCCTCATATGTCAAGCTTTCCACCAGTAATGGGAGGTAGGACGAAGTCTTGTCCATGAGGGAGGAGGAAAACCAACAATTCCTGAGGGAAAACTAAATGAGAGTTTTAGGATGGGGCTGAAGGCAGGGCCAAGTTTCCTAACAGAGCATGAAAGGAACAGATTGGCTGCGGACATGGCAAAAAATATTTTTGCTGCTCATGTATTATGTAAAAGTTTGTATTAAAAAGGATATCATTTCCTATGGCAATGGGTTCATAGCTTCAAAATGGAATGAGTGATGCTTATTTTAATTGGACTTTGGGCGCCACATAAATTTCTGTGAACAACTGGGAACCTGTATTGGTTATTAATAATGGAAGAAAGTGCCCAACTATAGGCTAATCTTCTGGATCTCTCTGATCTATTAATATCAAGCATTTTACACCCAGGAACAACTATAAAGAAATAAATAAGCAAACAAAAAGTGTCTTAGACATCAAAAGTGCCTGTTTTAGTGAAAAAATTCTAAATCACCCCCTGGTAAAGGTCAAAATGATTTATACTCTTTGAGAGAAAGAATTCAGAGGGAATAAGAAAGGATTTAAATGCAGTATATATATCAAGGGTTACTCCTTTCACTATTTATCTACACACAGATTAGTTCCTTTAATGATCATGTTAGATTTTTTTAAAAAAACAAAAACCTATGAGATAAGGAAAATGAAACCACGTATTTTAGAAATTTGGTCAGGATCACAGACTGTGGCAGGGCAGATGTGTAGTTGAAATGGCAGAACTCTAAATCATTTCAGAGCACATGCCTTTGTCTTGAAATATTCTGTCTTGGTCTACAACTTAATGATTAACTGATGAAGCCATAGACTTTGATTGCTATTCCTGTTGTTATTTAAAATAGGTTCCCCACACCCCTGCCAGTGGAGTTTTGTTCTCAGTATTATTCAGGGTTCCACCAGAAAGGAAGAACCATTAGAGATGAATGGTGAATAAAAAAGACGGATAGATAAAGAAATGATGTATGTGTAGATATAGACAAAGAGATGATAGGTGAGTGGGTGTAGATTACAAGCAGGTGAATGAATGATAGGTAGATGAACAGACAAATAGATTTTAAGGTATTGACCTCCAAGGACAAGATCTGATGATATAGTCAGAACTAACTTTCTCCTCCTAAGAAGAATCTCAGTTTTGTTCTAAAGATCTTCAGCTGAGTGTGAATGAGACCCTTCACATTAAAAGTCTTCTTTTCTTCTTTTAAGTCAGATGGGTCAAAATGTTAACCACGTCAACAAAATACTTTCCCAGAAACACTCATGATTGAACAAAGAGGTGCTATTGGTTAGTAAGTTGACACATGCACCAGCATGGATGAACATTGAAGATATTATACTGACTAAAATAAAGGGAGAAAGTCATAGAAAGATGCTGTATGATTCCATTAAAATATAGTATCTAGAATAGTCAAGTTCAGAAACAAAAATAGGTGGTGGCCAGTTCCTGGACTTATATAATGGGCCATCAATTGGTGTGATGTTAAGATCTAAAAGATGAAAAGTGGGGCTGCAGATGATACGAAAGAAAACAACACTTAAAAGTATCTAATATACTTAAATATAGCTAAGACAGAAACATTTATCTTATGTATAGCTTATCACAGTAAAAATCTGTGAAGATAATATAAAGTCAAGACTCTTATTTTAGCTTGGTGGGAAGAAGAAAGAAACCTCCAGTTAATAATCACCCTAGGTGTTTTTGGAGACAAGCAGTCTTTAGGATGGAATTAGATACTTCTGAGTTCACCTGTATGTGAAGGATTATCTCCAAAACAGTAGATGCCTCTAATTAAATGGAAGTGAAGTAGCATTAAAGAATACCTACCTGGATTTGATATCTATTATTTCACTTTCAACCAAGCAGTTGATGGCATATTTATTTCAAACATAAGACAGGGAAGATTAAAAACTGTAAAAATTACCCATAACCAGGGTCAGAGCAATAGCACAGCTGGTAGGGTGTTTGCCTTAGAGCTGACCCAAATTCAATCCCCTGCATCCCATATAGTTTTCTGAGCTCTGCCACCTGGAGTGATGCCTGAGCATAGCTGCATGTATCCCCAAAACAAAAACAAACCCCCAAACTGTTCATAGCCAAATATTCAATTATTTATATTTTAAAGATAGAATGGCAAAAAATCTGAAGAATCAAAGCTAGGAGTTTGGGACATTGCTATGTGTTCGCCAGCATTTCCTATTTTCTATTCTTAGGAGACGCATTACCCATTTCTTATTCTTAGGGAACACAGGGACGCTAGTGTTCTAGCTTCAGTCTACACTGAAATTAGTGCCCTGCTGTGTGGTGTTGAACTGGAACACTTCTGTTTATAAAAAGAAGCTTCCACGCCTGGTCTTATAAAACATCCAGGTCTTCTTCCCAGTCCTTCCTTTTCCTTTCATGGAAGTCTGAAGGATGAGAGCTCCAAATGGGAGTTTCCATTAGATGGAGAATGGTGGTTCCCCAAGTCCTGAAAAGTAAGAAATAGACGCTGGTCTTTGGCCTGGTAGCACTCTGAAGACACAATGTATTACTGGAGCAGGACCTATTTTATCCTCACTAAATCCATATCCTTTTCCTTCTTGTGATCACTGTCCACCTTCTGTAGCCCAACAAGCAGAACAAGAATTTATTTGTATTTATGGCATATTTCCCAAACATAAAATAGTCTATCACTGCTCTGCACCATAAAATTAATAAAAATTTCCAGACTGAAAGAGAAAGACATGAAACACCCCAAAGCAGCTCCAAGAGGACTATTTTAGTTATTTTTAATTTCAATATCCTACTCCCACCTTATGTCTGCTAATCTTTTCAACTTACTAGTGTTATTTTTTCAACCTCCAGAAAAATCAGTATTTTAATGGTATCAAATCAAAGGCACAACAAAACACTTTTTTAAAAAATAAAAGGTTAATGATCATTGATAAAGAGATCGCTTTTGCCAAGTGAGTTCCCACATGGAGCAAACTAGATACATTCTCAAATAACCAAAGCCAGCCCCAGGGTGCTCTGTGCAGCAGGTCTGCCAAACTAGGGAGCCTCTGATGAACACATGCTCTCACACACGAAAACAGGAAATGGAAGTGGGAGACTTCTACTTGGGCCAATGGAAGAAATGAAGGCACGCAAAGTCAGCTTCCCAAGAGCTGGAATCTTTCAAGTTAGTTTATTTTTGCAAAATGTCATCTGAGGATTGTGTTTTCTCTTTGGTATGTGTGCATGTGGCAAAGATATCAGGAGTCCCCAAAGAGTATTTTGTCCCTTTCTTCTTTAGCAATGAGACACCAATACTTAGCCGGGCACATGGCCATACTAAATATAGACAATATTTCCCAGTTCATTTGGCAGCTGTTTGTAGCCACAGAACTCATTTCTGGTCAATGGGATTTGGAAAACTGATATGCCCAAGTTTAGAATAGAACCATAAAGGTAACAATGAGGCGTCTCCTGATTAACCGAACAGAATTGTCATAAGGCTATTATGGCTAGTTCCCCATCCTGGACCCTAAGGAGGTGCTGTAGTCTTTTAGTTTGATGGCACAGAAAGCCTAGAACATCAATTGGCACCTGGAACCTCAATGATCTCAGAGCTGATGTGCAAATTCTGAATTTTAGCCTATTTCATGGTTTTGAATAAGACATATGTGCTAGGCCCTGAAATATTTTTTAAAAATATTCATTGCTGAGGTGTGTGCGTGATCCCCCGCGCGCTCCGCGGACCCAAACTGCCCCAGGGAAGAGCGGAAACTCCATCAACGGGAACCAAGGCTAACTGCCTTGGTTTCACTCGCGGAACCTTGGGCGCTGGGCCCTGGGACCGGCTGAAAATCTCCCCCCCGCCAGGTGTGTGCGTGATCCCTCGCGCCTCCGCGGACCCAAACTGCCCCAGGGAAGAGCGGAAACTCCATCAACGGGAACCAAGGCTAACTGCCTTGGTTTCACCGCGGAACCTTGGGCCCCCGCGCTTCCCGTAATCATCCCAAAAACTCAAAACGCGCTGGACCGCTTAGCGGCCGCGCAAACCTTTTACTACCTATCTTGCATGAGGTACCACTGAACCTTGGTTCCTACATCCTTGCTACCCACCCAAACCCCCGCAAACAGACCAGACACCTACTAACTGTACTATCCTGTCATCCAAGACCCCACATTTGCAACCTACAATAGTCAAAATGGTAAGGCAACGCAAAGTTCCATCCAGCTCTGTGAGTGAAGTCACTAGTCCAGATGAGCCAAGCAATACCAATGAGTTATATAACCTCTCTGATAAGGAATTTCGGAAAGAAATGTTAAGGAGTCATAAGGAATTCAAAGAAGCAATGGAATGCAAACTCAATAAAATACAAGAGGACATGATAGAAGAAGTGAGGAAAATGCAAATGGAAATGACATATATTAAAAAATGAGGTAAAATGAAATGAAAAACACAGTGGAAAGCCAGCATAGCAGAATAATAGCTACTGAAGAAAGAATTAGTGATCTCGAAGACGCCGCTCCAAAGATTCTCTACACAACACCAGAAGATAGAAAAAAAAGACTCACAATTACCGAACAGACAACAAGAGATAATCGGGATGAAGCCAGAAGAAACAACATACGGATCATTGGGGTCCCAGAAGGGCAAGAAGAAAACCCTGATGAAGAAGAAACTGTCAAAGCCATCATTGCTGAGAAGTTCCCGGAACTAAAAAACACTTGCCTCAAGATCCAGGAGGCCCGTAGGATACCTGCTAAAAAGAAACCCCAACAAGAATACTCCAAGACACATCTTAATTAAAATGACAAAAAACTATAGATAGAGATAGAATACTGAAAGCAGCAAGATCAAAGAAGGAAATCACATACAAAAGGAACATCTCTAAGATTTACAGCAGACTTCTCTGATGAAACACTCCGAGCAAGAAAACAATGGTGGGATATTGTGAAAAGGCTGAATGAACTGCAGGCCTCACCAAGAATTCTTTACCCGGCCAGACTCACATTCAGATATGAAGGAAAGATACACAACTTCATGGATAAGCAACAACTCAGGAACTTCATGGACTCAAAACCAACCTTAAAAAGAAGGACTGAAGGGTCTACTGTAATACGACCAAACCCATAAGCACAACAAGCTCAAACAGAAAGATGGCACAAAATCCGATGACAATAATCTCTCAATGTCAATGGTCTAAATGCACCAATTAAGAGACACAGAGTAACAAAATGGATTAAAAAAAATTGAACCCAACATTCTGCTGTCTACAAGAAACACATCTGAATAATCAGAACAAACACAGACTCAAAGTCAAAGGTTGGAAGACCATTCTCCATGCAAACAACTCCTCCAAAAAGGCTGGTGTGGCCATATTAGTATCAGATAATATAGACTTCAGGCTGAAAAAGGTTAGAAGGGACAACGAAGGCCATTTCTTATTACTTAAGGGGTATGTACACCAGGAAGAAATTACACTACTAAACATATATGCACCCAACGAGGGGCCAGCAAAAATACATAAAAAACAACTGCTAAGAGACCTCAAAGAAGACATTAACAGTAGCACAATAATAGTTGGAGACTTCCAACACTGCTCTATCAACGATGGATAGATCAACAAGACTGAAACTCACCAAGGAAATATTGGCCCTGAAGGAAGAAATGGAAGAAAGAGAGCTAGTAGATATATACAGGGCTTTTCATGCCAAAAAAAAGCTGAATACACATTTTTCTCTAGTGCACATGGAACATTCTCCAAGATAGACCACATGCTAAGCCACAAAGCATACCTCAATAAAATTAAAAAAAGATAGAAATTGTGTCAGCTATCTTTTCAGACCATGATGCACTGAAAATGGAAGTTAACCGCACACAGAAACAGGGAGTCAAACCAAACACCTGGAAACTGAACAGCTCACCCCTGAACAACAAATGGGTCATAGAAGAAATCAAACAGGAAATCCAAAGATTTCTGGAAACAAATGAAAATGAAGACACCAACTATAAGAACTTGTGGGACACGGCAAAAAGCCGTGTTAAGAGGGAAATTTATAGCTCTGCAAGCATTCATCAGGAAACAAGAAAGGGCCCACATAAATAACCTGACTACACAGCTGAAGACATTAGAGAAAGACCAACAAAAGGAGCCCAACCCAGGCAGAAAAAAAGGAAATAATAAAACTTAGAGAGGAAATCAATGAGTTGGAAACCAAAAAAAACAATCCAAAAGATTAATGAAACCAAGAGCTGGTTTTTTGAAAAAATAAACAAGATTGACAAACCATTGGCAAGACTTGTAAGGACAGGGAAAGAGAGAACCCAAATAAACAGAATCAGAAATAAAAAGGGTGACATCACAACAGAAACCACAGAAATCCAAAAAGATCATCAGAGATTACTTTGAGAGCCTGTATGCCGTGAAACATGAGAATCTAGAAGAAATGGATCAATTCCTGAAGTCCTATAACCCTCCCACGGCTGAAACAAGAAGACCTCCAATACCTGAATAAGCCTATCACCATTGAGGAAATAGAAACAGTAATTAAAAGACTTCCCAAACACAAAAGCCCAGGTCCAGACGGATTCCCTAGTGAACTCTACCAAACCTTTAAGGAGGACCTACTGCCAGTCCTGTTCAAGCTCTTCCAGGAAATAGAAGAAACAGAAACACTCCCAAACAGCTTCTACGAGGCACATATCACCCTGATACCCAAAGCAGGGAGAGACAACACAAAGAAAGAAAAACTACAGACCAATATCCCTGATGAACACGGATGCTAAGATCTTCAACAAAATACTAGCAAACAGAATCCAAAGACTCATCAAGAAGATTATACATCATGACCAAGTAGGATTCATCCCGGTATGCAAGGATGGTTCAACATCCGCAAGTCAATCAACATAATACATCATATCAATAAGAGAAAAAAATAAAAACCATATGATCCTATCAATAGACGCAGAGAAAGCATTTGACAAGATCCAGCACCCGCTCATGATTAAAAACCCTCCAGAAAATGGGAATTGAAGGGACTTTCCTCAAGATAGTTACAGCCATCTACCAAAAGCCCACAGCGAGCATCATTCTCAATGGGGGAAAAGTTGAAAGCCTTCCCCCTGAGATCAGGGACAAGACAAGGCTGCCCACTCTCACCTCTTTTATTCAATATAGTACTGGAAGTACTTGCGATAGCAATCAGAGAAGAAAAAGGACATCAAGGGCATCCAGATAGGCAAGGAAGAAGTCAAGCTATCATTATTTGCAGATGACATGATATTATACCTAGAGAACCCTAAACTCTCTACCAAAAAACTCCTAGAAACAATAGACGCATATAGTAGAGTGGCAGGATACAAAATCAACACGCAAAAGTCGGTGGCTTTCCTATATACAAATAACGAAAAGAGAAGAAAAGGGATATTAAGGAAACAATTCCATTCACAATTGTGCCACAGAAAATCAAATACCTAGGAATCAACTTACCCAAGTGTGTAAAGGACCTGTACAAAGAAAACTACAAGACACTGCTCCAAGAGATAAAAAGAGGACACAAGGAAATGGAAACACATTCCCTGCTCATGGATGGGGGAGAATCAACATTGTCAAAATGGTAATACTCCCTAGAGCTCTATACAGATTCAATGCAGTCCCTAATGAGGATACCCATGACATTCTTCAAAGAAATTGACCAAACAATCCTGAAATTTGTATGGAACGATAAACCCCCCAAGGATAGCTAAAGCAATCCTCGGGAAAAAGAAGATGGGAGGCATCACCTTACCCAACTTCAAACTGTACTACAAGGCAGTAGTAATTAAAAACAGCATGGTATTGGAATAAAAACAGACCCGTGGACCTATGGAATAGAATTGAGTATCCTGACACCCAACCTCAAACACATGATCATTTAATCTTTGATAAAGGTGCAACGAGTCTAAAATGGAGTAAGGGAAAGCCTCTTCAATAAGTGGTGTTGGGAAAACTGGGCAGCGACATGTAAAAAAATGAATTTTGACCTGTGTCTAACACCATGCACAAAAATCAGATCAAAGTGGATTAAAGATCTCAATATCAGACTTGAATCCATAAAGTACATTGAAGAAAATATAGGAAAACCCTCCATGACATTGAAGCTAAAGGCATCTTCAAAGATGAAACATCTCTAACAAAGCAACTAGAAGAAAAGATAAATATATGGGACTACATGAAACTAAAAAGCTTCTGCACCTCAAAAGAAACAGTGACTAAGATACAAAAAGCAGTCCACAGAATGGGAAAGAATATTCACCCAATACCCATCTGATAAGGGGTTAATATCCAGGATATATCAGGCACTGGTAGAACTTTTACAAGAAGAAAACAAAACAACCCCATCAAAAAATGGGGGAGAAGAAATGAACAGAAACTTCAGCAAGGAAGAAATTCGAATGGCCAAAAAAACATATGAAAAAATGCTCATCATCACTAATCATCAGAGAGATGCAAATCAAAACAACAATGAGATACCACTTTACACCACAGAGACTGGCACATATTCAAAAGAACAAGAACAACAAGTGCTGGCGTGGGTGTGGGGAAAAGGGGACACTCATCCATTGTTGGTGGGAATGCCGGCTGGTACAGCCTTTCTGGAAAACAATATGGACATTCCTCCAAAGACTAGAAATTGAACTCCCATTTGACCCAGCCATACCACTCCTGGGAATCTACTCTGGGAAACCAAAAATACGCAGCGGAAACACCATCCCTACTTTTATGTTCATAGCAGCATTATTCACAATAGCCAGAATCTGGAAGCAACCCCAAAGTGCCCAAAAATAGATGACTGGATAAAAAAGCTTTGGTACATCTACACAATGGAATACTATGCAGCTGTTAGGAAAAATGAAGTTATAAAATTTGCCTACAAATGGATGGACATGGAGAAGATTATGTTGGAGCTAAATTAGCCAGAAGGAGAGAGACAGTTACAGAATGACTGCATTTATCTGCATAACATAAATATATAGGTACATATTATGATACCAATATCCAAGGTCAAGGGAAACATACATCAGGAGGTCCTGTCAAAGGTGGAAATTATCACAAACGTGTGGGAGTCAGGAGGCTAGGTAAGACAGAAAATGGAACAGTGTGCTAACAATTGTGAGGGTACTAATGCCAACCTAGAACTGAGCATTAAATAGAGGCAAAAGGATACACATGACAAACCCTTTAATGTATGTTCTGTAATCCATAGTCTGGAGAGGAAGGAAAAGAGAAAGATAGAGAAATGGAAAGAAATAAAGAACCTGCCATGGAGGAGGGCTGGGGGGGGGGGGGGAGGGAACCGGGACGTTGGTGGTGGGAGATGGGCACTGGTGGCGGGATGGGTGCTGCTACACTGTATGACCAAAAACCCAAATATGAACTTTTTAATTGTATATCTTTGTAATTGTAAAAATAAAAAAAAATTAAAAAAA
>JAJIBD010000187.1:0-266952 GCA_021461705.1 Cryptotis parvus
CGAAATAACCTGTAGGAGGCAATCCAGGGCATATGCAGAGGCTCTTAGGTGTCCTACAACAGCTGACCATTCCACTTTTCTTTCCTTGCCTGTTTTCATCCAGTGACAGGAAGTACAACTGTGAGCAGTGTGAGACTTGATGAGTGGAACTGCTTGATATGACAAAGATCAGGCATGGAGGTTTCTGTCACCTAGACCAGAAGGGGAGAAATCCATCTTTAATTCCAAAGAGGTCTCAGGATATCAGTCAGGATATTAGACTCACCTGGGATAATGAAGACTCCCAAAATTTGTTCTGATCTGTTTGAGCAGAAAATTTCTAGGACAGGTGAACTTAGATAATGAAAACAGAGTCATTGTCTCTTAATCAATTACCAAACTTGGTTCACAGACCTAGAGCCCCTTGAGCAAAATGTAGGTAATCCTCCTCGAGGAAGGACTTCCTTACACAGTATAAAATATACACTTTTTATCTTTCTCCCAAACTCTCTCTAAGGAATTTATATCCTCCTGCTAGCATGGAATTGCATGGGAGCAATGGAAATAATCAGATATTTCAGGAACAATTAGCCACTAGTTCTGCTCCAGGGGACCACAGTGTCTCTGTGGTCCGGCAGACGGAGTAGGAGCTGATGGAAGTCAGGTGACATGGAATATAAGCATATGTCTGCCTCATTGTGGAGTCAGTGTGTCTAAATATTCTGTGATAATTTTCCTGAATAGTAATACTAATTACTAGTATTATTATTAGTATTAGTGTGCCTAATTGGAATGGATATTATAGTATACCCACATTGATTCCTTTTGATCTGTGAATAAAGGATGCCATGGAAAAATTTAAATGATGTAATAATAATAGACTGTACATAGAAAAGCAGAATGCCAAGTTAATATTGAACACCTGGAGGATTAGCACCACCATCAAGGACTGGAAACATGCAGGGATGGTCATTGCCACCAAATCACCCGTGTAAATTAACTTATTTGGCTGAAACAGAACACAGAGCAATCCTAGAGATGACAGGGGATTTGGTAGCTTAACCAGGTGTTAAGTCCTATTGCAGCCACTGTACCAGGTGTGGTTTCCTTGTTTGTGCACATTAATATATCACCTTGTAGTTAGTCCTTAGCTGTGTATCTGGCAAGTATATGTTTTGTCAATACCTGTCGAAAAACTATCAGAAGTAGTTTTATTTTAGTTGCCAAGCAGAAAGAAATAATAATATTCCTAAAAAGGACACTCACTGTTCTGTCCAAGAATGTATTAACTTTCAGACCAAAACATAATTTAGTTCACAGGGATCTTGACCAGCTTTCCTTATACAAGATACTACAGAGGTCCCTTCACTGATGACAATACACTGATTGGACTAATGATCCGAGAAGCAGCATCCATTCTAGGCAACTTTGGAAAAGACAATTGCATGTCAGAAGGTGGGAAATGATTTCAACAAAAAGTTCAGGACTTTTTTTATAGCTGTGGAACTACTGGAGAACTCCCAGAACTCCTAGAGATTTTCTCCTGGGACATATAAGGCTCTCCTCTAAGTTCAAGGGTAAGTCATTAATTCAATTCCTCCAATTGAATTCAATTCATAACCACAAGCAGAAGCAAGGCCTTATGAATTTATTTGGATTTTGAAGGCAAATAAGGAATTCCTGAGGCAGGATAGCAATTTGTTGGACCATAAATAAGAACTCAGTCTCTGTAAAGTGCATAGTCGCCCAAGAATTAGGTCTCAAAGTATAATAGTTATCTGTGGAGGACAGGGTTTGCTCCCAATTCTTAAAGGTCTGAGTTGCATCTAGTTTACCAAAGGTAGGGGCTAATAAAGGCTTAAAAACATCTCTGGGACCAGAGAGATAGCACAGTGGGTAGAGTGCTCGCCTTGCACCCAGGTTTAACCAAATGTTATCTACAGAGGCCCTATTTCCTTCACTCCAAGAGGTGACTTCAATATTCTTCTGCCACAGGGGCTGGAAAGTCTTACAAAATGACTTGCCTCCCTAACCCTCATTCTCTTCATCTAAACCTTATTATTATTATTATTATTATTATTATTATTGCTTTTTGTGTCACACACAGCGATGCTCAGGGGTTACTCCTGGAAGTGCTTGGGGGACCATATGGGATGCTGGGGTTTGAACCCAGGTTGACTGCATGCAAGGCAAAGGCACTCCCCACTCTGCTATTGCTCCAGCCCCTCACTTTTTTCATCTATACATGAAGGATAAGGACACTTTTTCACAGCACTGTCAGGATGAGTAAACAGATCAATAAATGCCTCTCCCTACTGAGTGCTTGCTGAAGAGTCCATGAGACTGATGCTGGTTGTTTCCCACAACACCTTTATCTGTCTCTACTGGTTTCTTTTCCTCTGCATGTGGAACTACAATGTAGGAAGCATTTGTGGATTCTGCCAGTTAATTAGTTTCATACACCATGCTGGGTGGCTTAATCCCTTTTCCTAGCACTCCTGAGACTCTATGAAATACAAGACGGCTATTCTTACTATAAAGTTATATTGAGGAATTTAATGAACAGAAAATGCCATATACCATCTGTATTAAAATTAAATATGTAGCTGATGTATAGAAAACAATTTCCTAGGTGACCTTGTTCTGTAAAATTGTCTATTCACACTTGGACAGGTTATTGGTCACTGTAACTTTGTATGCGGCTGCATGAACAAGGGTGATTCATGCCAACCCTCTGTGATCTCACACACGTATACTCTCACACTTTCTTACTGGATGCTGCATAACAAGAGTGAGGAAGAATGTGAATGATGGTCATGAGAGGCCACATCTAGAGATGCTTAATCACTTTGGCCTATATTTCATTAACCAGAAACTAGTTGTGTGTGTCTGTGTATGTGTTTGGGTCATGCCCGGTGGTGTTCAGGGATTTCCACTTGATCTTCACTCAGGAGTCATTCCTGGTGAGAATTACCGGGGCATATGGGTGCTGAGGATCAAACCTGGGTTGACTTTGTGCAAGGCAAGCACCCCATATGCTATAATAACTCCCATCTCTTTTCAGTTTACAGAACAAGACTGCAAACTTTCTCCAATTATTTATATCTTGTATCAGTGTGGTACCTATACCACAAGTGAGGAATCAATACTGAATATACTTTTACTCCCTAAAAATCCTAATCTAAGTCAGGACTCATTGTGCTCAACAGTTAGTTGTATGAGTGAGATATAATTTGTTAAAAGAGTGGGTGGTCCATTTTTCACATTACTTTGGGCCTCACTGAGGTCCTAGAGATTCTTTTTATATTATGCAATACTTTATTATAGTAAAGTATATAATTTTAATTAGTTCCTTAATTAAAAAAACATAACAGATTTTTTTAAATATTTTATTACACCGCCATGTGATATACAATTACAAAGATGTTCATGTTTGGGTTTCCGTCATACAGTGTTCCAGCACCTATCCCTCCACCAGTGCCCATTTCCCAACACCAATGTCCCCACTTCCCTCCCCCTCCCCAGCCCGCCTCTATGGCAAATTCTTTATCTCTTCTCTTACACATTGTGGATTGCAATACATACATTCAGAGATCATCGTGTATATCTTTTTTCCTATATTCAATGCTCAGTTCTAGACTGGTAATATCATTTTTGACAAATATTAGCACACTGTTCCCTTCTCTGTCTTACCTAACCACTGATTCCCACATGTTTGTGGTAGATTCCACCTTTTTTTTTAATTGAAAGATGCTCATGTAGAGCTTTGGTTCTACAGTGTTCCAACACGCACCCTCCGCCCAAACCCATCTCCCATCACCAATGTCCCCACCCTCCCTCCCCCTCCCGCACCTCAACCACTTGGCGGGTTCTGTATGTCATTTCTTTCCTCTTTATATCTCCTTCCCAACAAACTTTCCTGCTCTTCGTTGACTGCAATGTATTAAAAGACATTACTGTTTCACTATTTTAGTGGACCGGCGGCCGCAAGTGGCCCGCCCGACCTGGGCTCAAACTGGCTTTGCTCTGTTGATCTGGTCTGAGGCCGTTTCGCAGCGTCCGGACAGCAAAAATGGTGGTTAGTGTGATGGGCGAGTCTCATCCGGCTGCTTCCGGGACCCCCTCAGAGGCGACGGGCCCCTCCCCAAAACCCATCCGCCCTCCTCGGGGTTCCATGGTCAGCTAGGCCTGGCGCCGAGCCGGCGCCAGCCTCCCCAGCCATCCGTGAGGCCCTGTGTTGGCCCGTGGGCAGCTCGCGGGCAGGGCCACCAGGCTCGACAAGATCCATAACAGATTTTTTATTCTTTCTTTTTTATTTTTACTTTTCTTTGTTTTTTTGGATCATATCTGGTGGTGTTCAGGTATGATCCAAAACTCTTTACTCCTTGCTCTGTGCTCAGGGAATCATGAATGGTGTGGCCCGGGGAACCCTATGGGTTGAGCCCATGTTGGCTTTGTGCAAGGCAAGCACCCAACCCATTATACTATTCCCCTAAACATATTTTCTGCTTACAAAAAAGCAAAAAAAAAACCTAAAAATGTAACTTCTCATTTAAAACCTGTCTTTTAAGCCAATATAGCAAAGTTTTACTTTGCAAAACCCAAGTAGCCGTGAAAAAGGAGAGCACATCAAAAGAGAAACAATAAGAGGGAAAAAGCAAATTACCCATATTTAACAAATTGGGTACATTCTCCAGTATTGTGTCCAATTTCCATTTGAAGTCTTTATCATCTATATTCCCTTTCAAGGCCACAAAAATTGTAGAATCCTCCAAAATGCTATCACTTTTTGTATCATCTTCTAGTCCAGAGTCAAAATCCATCTCTTAGTCTTCCACTGTTGGTGAACACAAGGAAGTATAGATGTCTTCTAAGTTTGGAAGGTCATCCAAAACCATGGTGAATATTATTCTGGAAGCATATGCCAAGTGGAAAATAAGAAAGCAAAATTTCTTTCTTAATTTATCCAGGTTATCTTCTAAGTCCAAACAAGTGGGCATTTTTAGGCCTTATATTTCAAGGTAGCAGGCAAATAGAAAATCTGTTTAAGCAACAATGAGGTACCATCTCACACCACAGAGACTGGCACACATCCAAAACAGCAAGAACAACTGAAGCTGGCATGGATGTGGGGGAAAAGGGACTCTCAAAAACTGTTGGTGGGAGTGCCGACTGGTCCAGCCCTTTTGGAAAACAATATGAGCATTCCTCCGAAAACTAGATATTGAGCTCCCATTTGATCCAGCAATAGCACTCCTGGGAATATACCCGAGAAACCGAAAAACACATAGCAGAAACACTATCTGTACTTCTTTGTTCATCTCTGCGCTATTCACTATAGCTAGAATCTGGAAACAACCTAAATGCCTGAGAACAGAGGACTGGCTAAGGAAACTGTGGTTCATCTACACTATGGAATACTATGCAGCTGTCAGAAAAGATGAAATTATGAAATTTACCTACAAATGGATGGACATGGAGACTATCATGCTGAGTGAAATTAGTCAGAAGGAAAACGACATATATAGAATGACTGCATTCATTAATAGGATATAAATAGATACCAGTGTTTTACTAAATGTGGGAAATGGTAATGGCAGATTAAAACTCACCATTGAATATACACAAAGAAACTTAAGTGATAAACTCTAAATATCTGCAGGGCTAGCCACAATGTGTAAAATAAGAGGGAGAGAGATGCAGAGACAAGAGAGAGAAAGAGAGGATACTGGGGTACCTGCTATTGAGGCAGCCTGGGGGTGGGTGTGAGGGGTGGGGTACATTGGTGGTGGAAATGGGGCACTGGTGGAGGGATGGGTCCTGGTATACTGTACTACCAAGAACCAATTATGAACACCTTTGTAATTTGTATGTCTCAGAGGTGGTATAATAAAAAATTAAAAAAAAAAACCTGGTCCCATATACCAGATCTACAAAACAAAACAAAACAAAACAAAACAAAAAAAGAAAATCTTCTTAAGGGTTCTCTGACCATTCACTGACAAAATAAGTTTAGAAGGACCCCAGCTCCATTCCGTCCAGCACCTGAGCCTGGAACCGGCCCTCCGGGTGGACCCGGGTGCACCGGCCTGGGCCGGGGGGCCCTCCATTTGCCGTTCGGTCCACCCTCGAGTGCGCCTGTCTGGTCCTCAGCACCCGGCCAACCGCAGCCCGACTCGGCAGGGCCTCAGGGAGTCGGTGGGGTCCCTGGAGATTCTTGAATAATGTGGCCAAGGGTTCAATGTGAGGCAGAGAATATGGTGCTACTTGGGCCCTGTGATATGGGGATTCCCTAGGCCACCCCATGGCTTCCAGCGTCACAGCCACTGATGTTGGGGGATTGTGTGGTGTCAGAGATCAAGCTGGGACTGGTCAGGTAAAGGCATTTGTCTAACCCCTGTATTATCTCTCAATCCCCTACAAAGATGTTCAATTGCAGAAATTTGTGTCTCCCTAGGGGGCCACTTAAATCATTTTTTATTCCACTGGGAATGAGCTTTAACTATACTTTCTGCTTCTGAGGAGACCCAAAGAGGACTGAAACAATTCTGTGAGGATGCAAGCAACCCCTGATGAGGAGGGTGCATGAAATCCTAGATGAGGAGAGTGCACACAATCCTAGATGAGGAGTGTGCATGCAACACGAGATGAGGAAGGTGCACACAACCCTAGATGGGAAGGTGCATGCAATCGTAGATGCCTCTCAGGAGTCTCCCCTGATGCAGTGGGGACTTAGTAGATGACAACACATGATGGCACAGGACCAGAAAGGCTGAGAGATATCTCAGCGACTCACAGCTCATCTTCAGATATTGTGGGGAAAGATCTCTGCTTTGGATCCCTGTAACAATGACTCTTCTTAGCTAGATAACCAAAGGCAAGGAGCCTGCTGGCTTGAGGCATGATGGCCACATGGAGAGAATAATGCTGTTGTTCATTTCTCCCACCTCACTTTACACTTTATCCCTTATTCTGGCTAAGCAGTGTACTCAACATTTCAGAAAGGAAAACGAATACCTGGTATTCACATAGTTTCCAGTGACACATGTAGGAGGAAATAATTTCAGGAGCGAGGAGATTAAATAACGGGATTTTGGATTTGGGGCCTCACTGGCTCTGTTCTGGGCTTAATTCCTGCTCAGAACTCAGGGATTAGTCCTAGAAAGCTCAGGGGACCATAAGGGGTGCCAGTGTTAAACCTGATTCACAAGTACCTTTCCTCTGTTCTGTCATTCTAGCCCTGTGTTTGTTCTTATTTCTTGGGCTTTGGGTCTCTGAAGGTTTGTTCACTGGTGGTGCCCTTGTTAACCCAGTGCATGCAGGTTTCTGGGACCTACTTACACAGCCTGAATAAAGGCAGATGATGGGTGACCTGCACTCACCAAAACAAGGCGTTGGCCATATTGTTGGCTTTCACGTTCATTTAGTCACTGAATTTTTGATGTGTACGTTTTGTTCCTCTGAACTTGTGAGCTACAGGGGAGAGAATCTGCCAGAAGCCAGAGGCCAAGGGTGCTCTGAGTCCCCCTGGCTTTGGCAGTACCATCCTGGCCCCAACTCTGTTGGCCTCAATGATGTGGGAGATTCCTGTGTCCCATGTCTTATTGATTTTGTTGCAACCATGTGCCCTTTGTCACCAGAGGTAAATATTAACGCTTTTCCTTAGTAGCATGACTTCCAGAAAAATACTCTACTATTTCTACTGGAATAGCAGCTCACTTGGAAGTTGGGCTGATGAGGAGCCCAGGTCTTCTGAACATTTTATTGAGAGTGTGGCATCCCACTTCCTTGTGCCATTGTGAAGCCATGTTGATTTTGGTAGTTATTGCATCATTGCCCTTCTCCTCTACCTCCTCCTCCTCCTCCTCCTCATCATCGTCATCATTCAACTGCTGTATAAGATTAGAAGGAAAAAGTAGTATCTCAGTTAAGCTTCTTATTGATTCATGGAAGCTTGCATCGGTCACTTATAAAGGGTATGCGGCTCCTCCTAAAATCACACAGTGAGGTAGTAACCATCCAGTTCCTCTCAAAACCTTACTTGCTTCCTGCAGAATGAATGTCTGTTCCTGTACATTGGGGAGAGAGCATTAAAGGGCCTGGGACTGAGGCAGCTCTGGAGGAACATTTCACTACTGCATACAGAGGCAAGAATGGAGGGTTGGAGGGTGTGAGGGAGCCTGTATGTGTGTGGGTGGGGAAGGTGAAGGAGGAACTGAATCAGAAATTGTGTTGCATTACTTTCTGGTTCAGCTCCAACTATTTGGATTCATTATAAGCCTATATATAAGAAAAGGAACCTGCCACAGTTTAGGCTCAGCTATTTGCCTCAGGGCACTGGTCTGTCAAATTGGAATCTAATGTGAATTCAGTATAGTGGGTGTTCATGGGTGGCATTGTGTGTATGTGTACCATGCGCAGGTGTTTGCAACCAGCCTTCTCTGTGTGTGACCATGGTGTTGGCATAAAACAGTCCATCCTAGACTTGCTTTCTACTTACCTGAAGCCTACCTCCCTAATGTGTCAAGAATTATAAATTAATCACCTGGTTGGTTTGCACTGAACTCGCTCGTGTTTATGAAAGGGAATTCATTGGATATGGCTGTTAATGGAACACGTGTAATAATACTAAAACCTGTGATTATAAAGTATTTTAAGGCCCATGAGTTTCTAATAGAAAAACATGTTATTTGAGTGTTTATTTGCTGGTGTAAGATGGCTAACTTTTAAGGAAGGGTGCCTATTTGAATTTTGGGAGGACCATGATATTAATACTGAAAGCTAGTTATGATTTTGTGAAAGTCCCTTTTTGGGTTCTATTTAGCAGAGGAATCTTTTGGCCTAGTAGAAGCTGCTTATTACTACATTCTTTGGTGGAAAACACAGTTGACTAGTTCTGTCCAAGTGCCTTGCTCACATAATAAGCAAGGTTAAGCAGGTATTGAGAGATTGCAACACTGGGTCCCTGCCCGAGTTGGCCAAGTATAGTGAAAAGGATACATATGAAGGTAGAAGCTCAATACTGGTTCTGATAGAGATTCAGGAAGGGCAATGTGGGTGCAGAAATTTCCCAGAGGACATAGAACTTAAGCTGAAACTTAGGTAATCAAGGAAGGAGGTTTTTCTGGGATTTGTAATATATGTTTATCTATCAACATACATATTTAAATATGTGTCTTAACACATTTGAGGAAGCAAGAATAGAATATTCATTAAATATATTCATGCAGAGGCTGAACTAATAGCACAACAGGTAGGGCATTTGCCTTGCATGCAGAAGACCTGGGTTTGATCCCCAGCATCCCATATGGTCCCCTGAGCACCCCCAGGAGTAGTTCCTGAGCAAAGAGCCAGGACTAACCCCTAAGCATTACCGGGTGTGACCCAAAAAAGCAAAAAATAAGCAAATGAATAAAATAAAATTGAAAACATATATATACATGCAAAGATGTGTATATGTGTGTATGTTACCATATATATATATTTAGTATTGATTAAGTGTTGTACCCTGATAGTCTTAATTTAGTATGATTCAATCACAAAAGGAGACAGAGAGAGATAGAGAGAGATAGAGAGATAGAGAGAGAGAAGTGTCTGTCATAGCAGGTGTTTTGTGGGGTGGGTGTGGAGGGTGTAAATTGAGGGCATTGGTGTCGGAAATGTACACTGGTAGAGGTATGGGTGTTGAAACCCAATCATGATTAAAACTCAATCATCTGCAGCTTTGTAATGGTCTATAACACAGTTGTTCAATAAAAAATTGTAATTTATTGTGATTTAATCATCCAAATTATTTCTAATTATTTTATAGTGAAGTGTAGAAAATTGTGCATCTAAAATAAAATTGGTTGATTTTGGCTTTTCACAAGTTTGCCTGTGGTTTTTTTTTGTTAGAAATATTTCTGTTTTCAAGGGAGACTTTGCATAATTTTTCATAAATCCTATTAAACATTTTACATGGAAAGAAGAACAAACTGCTTTGGATTTTAGGGAGCTGAATGCTGCAGAATCTCTGCATTTTGGGGATATTGGAGTATAGTTTAGGAGTTTGGGATGCTTGGAAGAGAAAAGTTGTCAGTCTCAATTTTTTATTTTTAGTCTTGCTGGTAGA
Organism: Cryptotis parvus; assembly: GCA_021461705.1. Lineage (NCBI taxonomy): Eukaryota > Metazoa > Chordata > Mammalia > Eulipotyphla > Soricidae > Cryptotis > Cryptotis parvus. The sequence goes on from JAJIBD010000187.1 coordinate 10,091, forward strand.
TTTTAGAAAAGTAAAAATAAGACCCTTCTCATTTAGACTTTCTAAAACTCCAACAAATATGCTTTCATTAATTGCTTATTTACCAAATATTGATCAAGCAGTTACAGTGAAATTTAAGAGGGAATGAGTGGAGAAACCAATCCAACCTCTGCTCTCAGGAAGTTTGGGAAATGGTCAAAGTTGTTAATAGACACATTCCTAAACAAAGAAAGAAGAGGCATACTTTGAATCTTGGGTAAACGAGTAAGACCATTATTTTCTCTTATCATTTTCAAGGTTTGTCCCATTACCTGTAATATTCATTTTGATAAGATGTCACTGACATGACAATTGTCATCATTTTATTGTTACTTTCACTTTTCCTGTGACTTCAAAAAAGAAACCTTTTAAAATTCCATCTTCTATAATTTTGTTAGGATGTTTTAACTTTAGATTTATTTGTTTTTCTCCTACTTGGTTGTCTCTGTTCAACTTTGGGAAGGTAGGGATGGTCCTTACAGTTAGAGAGGGGACACCATTTAATTAGCAGGAAAAAAGGAAATTCAATTCTACCGGTGATGAAATTTTTTGTCTTGGCATTATCAAATGAAGAACATGTTAAGATAAGTTCAACATGCGTGATAACAATAAAGGTAATTTTTTTTACAATTCAGATATACAATTAAAAGTTCATTTGGGTGGTCAACAGTGACAGCACCCACCCGCCACCAGGCCCATCTCCCACCACCAACGCCCCGTCCCTCCCCCTCCCCCCCGACAGGCTTTATTCCCCCTCTCTCCTCTCTTCCCCCCGCTACGACAAGGTCATGTTCTTTTGCCCCTCTAGGCAGTCCCCTTTATAAAGGTGGGGTTTTTTTCTGTTAACATGGTTCATACAGAATCCTGAATGAGGGACTTGCAGAGTGTCTCGTATTCACACATTCTTGTGGTTAATATTTAGTCATGGAGGAGTTTCTCTTGACTCTTCCATCAATGCATGAAGATGGGGGTTGCTCTCAAGTGATGCACAGGAAGCTTTGTGGCCATACATGACAATTTCAGCCAAACCAGGCCATGGGGTCAGTGGGTCAGTGATAGGGTCTGAGGGTTGCCATACTGCTGGGGCCCCTGTGATATGGGGAACCACAAGGTCACACCTGGTCACACAATGCTCAGGACCTGAGACTTTCTGACCTCATCTACATGTCTTTCAGGTCACCTCAGAAAAAGATCAAAATTTGTTTTTTTCCCATCAAGGGCCATACCTGGTGATGCCCAGGGGTTACTCCTGGCTCTGTAGTCAGGAAATACTCCTGGCAGTGCTTGGAGAACCATATGGGATGTTGGGGATTGAACCTGGGTGAACTCTGAGCAAGGCAAATGCCCTCCCTGCTGTGCTATCACTCTGGCCCCAAAATTTGTTCTTTCTGTTACTGTGACACCACCCCCTCAGTAAGAGCCTAGCCTCACTGTGCCCCTCACAGACATCATGATGTTTAATGTTGTTTTCAGTGTCTGCCATTTGCACCAGTAAATAAACTTCAAGTCTAAGTTCCACCAGGCTTGTCTAACCCTTCCTTTCATGTCCCTGTACCTGTAACTAATATTGTTTAACAAATGCATTAGTAAAAGGACAGGCTGGAAGGGTGCAAAAGCCTGTTCTCCCCTATGTCCAGTTCTGTTGCACCTCTGCGCTTGTGTAAGTCACCATCCTTCCTAGCCAGTTTGGGAACAGCCCTTTCCTTGTATTCAACTGTGAGAATTACTCTTCCATTCTTGCCCTTTTCTGGAGACTAGAAGCCCATTCAAGGCAAAGTTTCTGCCTGTCTCCCTTGGTGCTTACCCCCTGTGGCATTTACAGTATAAAGTACTCATTCATGAATTAAGAGTAAAAATCTTTCTTGACATAGTGCCCTTGTTCCCTCTCAGCTTATTCTCCTCTAAGAGTCTATCTTAACCACTTTAAAATGACACTAAACCTAGTACATATATTTCCATGACAGCAATGAGTACACTGTGGCACAAATAATTGTTTCCCTGAGAGATATTCTTTCTCCAGGGAAAGGTTATTATCTTTTGAACTCCAAGATTCTTCCTACTTGTCTTATGGTCACATGGAGCAGAGCAAGTCTTTTGATGTGTACTTGCTGAAAGGAAACATATCCATTTGCAAACAGTGCTCTGTGACTTTCCTTCAAACACTCAAAAAATTCTCCTGATGGTATTTCCTTTTTTGGAAGAAGGCTAAGTGATCCCAGCACGAAGTTAAATCTTCCACCACTTATGAGGGAGCCTAGAATTTGTTGCTTGAGATGAATCCCCAGGAAAGGTTAAGATAATGTGAAGAGTGTGTGTTGGGAGTCGGGGGAAGGGATCAGTAGTTCATCTCATTTTATCTACACAGATCTGTGACCAATGAATTGCTTGGGGGTCCACAAAAGCCCTCCTGCAGAGAGGACTCATTTGCCCTCTCAGTCTCCTACTGCTGCCATCTGTGGATAATTACTGTCCGGTCTCTGCTGAGAATGTGTGATATTTAATATTTCCTCTCCACTTGAACAAACATGTGGTAATAACAGAAAGGTACTTAGCCACAGGAGGAGAGAGATGTGTTTGCATGAAAGAGTCAGTGTACACCTTAGACCAGGCAAACAACTGCCTTCTCTTAGTGGAGTTATGAGAAGTCCCCACCTTTCAGAACCTGCAGAATAAGTACATTGATGAGGGTTGTATTTTTTAGAAGAAAACTCTTAAAAATCCAAACTATCAAGAAGATTGGGAAACAAAACATAGAACCTCTTTTTACAACTGATGTGATTTTCTCTTAATGAGCAATCAAGTTTTTCCCAGGTAACTTTTTAGTAATTTTTTAAAAGAAAGTTGCTATCCTTGCCAAGAACTGAGAAAGAAAATAACTATTTTGTATATTTGAAAAAGAGTTCTCTCCATGGAAGTCTCTGCTCCTAACCCCCAGGGCCTGGTCCTTTTCTGTGTAGAGGGGGAAAGGTTTCTAGTTTCATTTGCAGGTGGGGAAACTTAGACTTCTTCCTTCAAGAATAATAAGAAGATTCAACAGGGAAGAGCTTTCTGACTATGTTGCTCATACGGTAAACTCTCGACTTCTGATTTGACTAGGAAATAATTGGTTTTGGTTTCTTCAGCAGCAATTGATGCTGGGACAGTGACAGGTGGGGCTGCCTATGGCAGGTAGATACACATGGTTCATTGGCCATCTGCAGAGAAGGCAGATGCTATTTCAGATCAGGCAAGAGTAGATATCACTTTTAGCCTTTGAAGATAAACTCTTCTTATTCTGTTCTCCATTATTATTCATTTTCAGTTGGGGACAGTCAATACTTATCATGAATTAATTTCCTCCCCAAAATCTCTTTTGAAAACTTGCAGACATATTATTGAAAGATTGAAGAAAAAAATTTTAAAAAAGCACATTGAATGCCAGTGTCCCTCTATCTAGATTCTATCATGAACATTTTTCTCTGGTTGCTTTATCCCTTGTCATTTATCTGTCATCTATGAAACTCAATAAACCCATGATATTATTTTGTGATGCATTTAAAAATATGCTGCAGGCAGTCCTAACTGCTTTCACTACCTGCTGGCATGCATGACAGGAACTTTATTTGTTCTGAGAGCCTTTCCGTTATATTAAAGGCCTGGTCTGATGATGGTAGTAGGTAGTGTTCTAGCCATTATTCTGGGCACTGTATAATACCTTTGAATATGGATTTTTATGATCACTGGGAAGTCACTGTATCACTGTCCTCCCATTGTTCATCGATTTGCTCAGTGGGCACTAGTAACATCTCCATTAGTCCTGTCACAAGCAAAGTGCAACCCAAGGGAATCTACTTGCTACAGGGACAGGAGGAACCAGAAACCATTCTTCAGGTTATGGAACTGAGGTCCATAATAGTTACTAGTCTTTGACATAAAAAGTAAATAAAACACAGTAGCTTGCCAGGCTTTACCATGTAGGTGGCATAGTCTCAGTAGAAGACTCTCAACCAGAGCATTTACTGATGAAACTTAAAGGGGAAGATCAGGTTTTCTCTGGGATGGAGCTCTGAGGAACTATGGAGTCTGGATGTTGAGAATGACTAACTGCATGATGTGTGGTTTGCTCTGGCTTCTTGCCAGGCTTACTGGTATCAGTTAAAACATGTCTGTGACTGTTTACTATGTATAAGTGTGAAAGAAATTAGGAAGAACCTTATGCAAAATCCAGTATCCTATAAAAATATCACCCGGCCCGCGCCAAGGGACATGTGGGTCTGGCGTGGGTGGGTCTGTCTCTTCCAGGGCAACTGGCATGGAGGCGGAGGAAAGGGCAGGGCCCAAAACTCCACTCCGAGTCCTGCCAGCAAGGTCTCTCCTCCGCTCATGAGAGCAAACCCTTGGAGCAATGTTGGACTCGGCCAGGGGATGGCCGGAGCCCCTTACCGGGAGGTCAGCTCCATGGGTTGCTTCCACATGGGGTTGGCTGAGCAGCGCAGCTCCCTAATTAACAACTCGCAGAAAATTATTTTGTCAGTTAAATACAGGACCTCATATATTAACTTTTAAATAATTATTTCAAACGTTTCTTCTATGTATGTGCATGTATATACATCAGAAATAAGGAAGATAAAGTAAAGTAATACAAAATTACACACTAATCAATCATAAAAGAGAAAATGGTAAAAATAATATACCATCTCTAAGGCAGTCTTATTCCTTTTAATCAATCATCTAACAAAAGGACATCATAAATCTCTTTTGCATCACACCATTGAGTTCCCACAACCCGAAGCTTATATTTTTCCCTGTAATATTTTTTGACACAGAAAGTTTAATCTGTGACATCGTTTATTTCCAAATATGGCATCATAGATTTTTCCAAATATTTAATGGCCCCTATCATGTACTAAGTACATTGGGATGACTACAGTGTACATTGAAATAAGCACTTCATTATCATAAGTCTTGATAAGTACAAGGTTGGGGGCAGGAAACAAATAGTCTCAGTATGATGCTAAATATTCCATAAGACCAGAGGAGAAATGTTCTGTAAAGTCTCAGGTCTGGGTAAGAGAGATTTTCCCAAGGGAAAAATGGAAGTTTCAGATCTGAAAAGGATACAGGCAATGAAGTAGGATGGGAAACTATTTCAACAAAGACAGTAAAATATTTGGGCTAAATAAGAAAAACAGCATAGTGAGATGAAGAACAATAAACCATTCTATATTTTTAGGGCATAAAAGTGAAGTGAGTGGTGATTGGAGGGCTGGCTCATGGAGGGCCTGAATTTGGGCAAAGAATGTGGGAATTGTATCTTGTAGGGAAGAAGGAACTACTAAAGCCCTTACAATATAGCAAAAAAGTGTTGGGGAGTGGTAGAAAGAATATACCTTTCAAGGAAGTGAAGAAATTAGGTTGGTCATGCAGGAATCCTGGTATTGCAAGATGATGTCACTGGTAGAAAAGATGAATAAAGATGTGACTAATGTGGAGAAGTCTTTAGAAGTGAAGTCAGAAACATTTAAAGAATGGAATAGTGGGTGAGCACAAAGATAAGGATAAGATCAGAATAAATCCCGGCATTCTGACATACAGGGCCTGGTGAACAGTGCATCCAAAAAATTAAGAGTAAAAGTAATAAGAAAGAATGATTATGACTCTAAATTTGGAGATTACTTTGTGGTGCCTCCCTGCCATCCAAGGGAAGTTTCAGTACCATGATTGACATAAAAGAGGAAATTAAGGCCATGTAGACAGATACTACTTTAAAGTATAAGAGCTGATGTGGATAAATCTCAGTCCTGTGGAGACTTCTGTGAAGATGCTGTGGAGAGATCTGAATGAATTTTACACCATCTTTCATCAGCCATTCAAGAGTTTGGAGTACCTGAGTGTGCTGTGCATGTTCTCTGTCTTTCTTTAATTTATGAAATGAAATGTTACAAAAAATTTTTTTTTTTTTTTTTTTTTTTTTTTTTTTATTTTTTTATTACTTTTAATTATTTTCAAATTTTATTTTCTTAGCGCATCATGAATTAAAAATTATTCATAACTTTGGATTTTTGACATAAAATTTCTTATCACCAATCCCACCACCAATGTCAATTTCTCTCTACCAGAGTTTCCAGATACATTCTCCTATCCACCCAGTGCACTCCACCCCAAGCTCCAGCTTACTGCCTTGGCAGGAACCCTTTAATTTTGGCTATTAAAGTTTGGATCTCATGATTTCAGTGTTATTGACTCTGTGGTTTGCATATTTAACTCCATCAACAGAAAAAATTTCTTGAGTTTACTGCATGAACTTAAGTGGAACCTGGAGCTACTCATTTCTGTTCTAGGTACCTTTTCTCCCCACACTTATCACTGTGTTCTCAATGATTAGCTCCCATTCATTCATTTATTAATTCATTCCCTCAATTTCCCTTAATTAAGTACCTCCTGTGTGCCAGGCAGGTCCAGCTCCTTTCTCCAGAGACGGCTTAAATAAAATCTTCCTTGTACATGATTTTGAAATTGAAGAAATTCATCTTTATCTCCTGCTGAAAGGGGAGCTGTGTATTGAATTAGAGGAAGACCTAAAGGATAGAATTGGATTTGATATCCCTGAGGGATCCTGGGAACTAGGGCATTCTATGGTGAGGTCCTGTGGAAAATTGTTGCTCTATTAGAATATGCACTACTTCAGCTTATGCAAAACTACAAAGAACTCCCTGTATGCATTTATGAAAGGAAAAAAATCATGTTTCCTATGGCCTTTAAGTCCTAGTCTTTATGGGTTACAAGAGGGTATTCCAGGCAGTAGAGTGCTTAATAAATATTATATTATTTGCTAATGGCAATGCTATTTGGGGGTGATATTTCCTTATGAACATGCTAGTTTGGTTTCACAAATCTGCTGTGTGCAGTTTCACCTTTCATTGTGTTGGTTGAAATGTCTCAAGGGTACCTTCAGCAGTGGCCAAGAAACAGCTTAGAAGTTACAGAAGTAAATGGGTCTGCTGGATACAGGCATTTATTTGGTCAGTGCTGCTTTCCCCTTTGTTGTAGAATGTAACCACTAGCAACCACAGTATGTTAAGTAAATGTGACTATTCACACTTGGATGATGTGAGGTGTTTGAAAGGCTGCGGGAATATTTTACAACACAATTCAGCCTCAAACCTGATTGAATGGTTTAAGACTCTTCATGTCCCTGGAGTGAGCAGCTATACTTGCACACAACAGGGACAAATGGAGACTTTACTGGTGCCCGCTGGAGCAAATAAATGGAAAATGGGAAGATAAGTGATAAGTGATAAGTGACAATGATTTTTGTATGAGTGGATGGGCAGTTCTGACCTAACTCCTCTATTATCCAAACCCAACTTAAAAAATTATTTATTCAGATAATTCACTCACAGTATGGTTTCTTTTTCAGATTCCCAGTTATTCCCTAAGGGATGGAACTAAGACATGGAATTCATGAACATGGTCTGTCATTGATCAAACTGGATTCTGAATCTATATGGTTGTGTCAACTCAAGCATAGAGACTTTCTTCTATCTTAATGTGGGACCTCAGAGTCAACCATTCTCTGGCCCAAGGGGACCACCTGGGAGAAACATTGTTCCTCTGTGCTATGGTAGGTTGCATTTCTATTTCTTAACCTCAACAATTGGTGTCTCATAGATTTTGTTGTTTCAGTAGCTAATACCATGTCAAGTGCCTGATTCTCATAGGATGCTTCACCTTGTTTTTATCCAGCCTGCTGGCTTTCAGAGTACAATGAAACTTTGCTCAAGTTTATAAAAATATATCAAGTATATCAAATATAATTAAAAGTCATTTTTGATTAACAATCTGATGAGGGAGATTATTTTAAAGATGAATCCTTTGTGGCGGAAAAGTTCAATCATTTTGTTCATTCATTTGTTTTCTTTTCTGGATCCCACTGGCAGTGCTCTAGGGTTGCAAATAGCTCTGTGTTTGGGGACTGACCAGGTGGTGCTGGGATGGAACCTGGGGCTCCTGCATGGAAAGTGTGTGCTCTTGCCTTTTGGACCATCCCTCTGGCTCCTTAAGCTTTCTTATTTTTGTTATTATTTATGGGAAACTGTCATTGTTTTTGGAGTCCCTGAAGCATCTGTTAGAAAACCACGTTCCAAGTATGGTCTATTGACTTTTGGGCCACAGCTGGTGTTGCTCAGTGCCTGTTTCTGACTCTGTATTCAAGAATCACTCCTGGTGGTGCTCAGGGACCATATGAGTTGTCAGGGATCAAACCCAGATCAGCTACATGCAAGGCAAACTGCCCTACCAGCTGTATTTTTTCTTCTGGCCCTAAGTATGTGTCAGGGAATGCCGCTAGGGTCCCCAACAGTGCCAGGAAGCGAGTTCCCTTCTACCTCCGAAGCCGGGCGGGGAATAGATGAAAACTTAGGAATCCGATGCAGTTTTAAAATGTTTTACTTATCACAGGTTCAGGCATACAAATCAGCAATAGGAAAACCCCTGTGCTTAGGATTCCTGGCTAGAACCCCAGCCACTTGTAGGCCAAGATGGCGGCCACCACGTGTTAAGGCCCTGTAGAGAGGAGACAAAGACAAGACTCCCAAGAAGAGTGTGAGCCCCAAAAAGAGAGCCCAAAAAAGAGAGAAAGAGCAAGAGAGGAAGCAGCCTAGTTTTATACCCCTTCAACTCAGCCCTTCCACTATTATGGGAAGCAGGGAGGGTCAAATGCCCTCAGATAATTTCTCCCAGCACCAAGATCTGCCTGGAAATGCCTTTATAGGGTAGAGAAGGGGGTTTCTGAGATGGCATGCTTCTGTACCAAAGACTATACTAATGCCAGTTAAATATTTCTCAAAGCCTTCACAAGAGTCTGTTCTACTTCACGGTAGTTTTGTATTTTATTTGCCTTTGAGTTATCAGGGAGCCATGCTTGCTTGCTTGGAGGCAAACAGCATTTCTCTCTGGTCTAGTTACTTAAGAGATCCAATGTGGCCAGGCAAATATGCTGGTAAGATCTAGCTAGTCCCACAATGATTGCGGTAGCATGAGAGAATATTTATACTAGCCAGTACAGAGTACATGGTCAGATAAAGTGCCACATTTAAACTACCCCCTTATCTACAAAGTGATTTGCAGGAGGCAATCCAGGGCAGATGCAGAGACTTTTAGGTTTTTAGGTGTCCTGCAACAAGTATGGTCTACTGGACACCACCAGCTCTGAGAATCAGAGATGCTAGACTTGAACCTAGACAATCAGTTACTTGCTATGTGAATTTAAAAAGTCATACTCTCCCTTCTGTGACCCAGTCTTCCAAAGAACACAAAGGACCCTCCAGAGCCTGAGACACCTTGAGCTGTGGCAGAATATGGTCTGAGCTTTCCTGTCTGTCAGTGAGTCTAAGAACTGGTGTGGACTTGACCCATTTCCTGGCTCTTGCTAATAGAATTAATTTTTTTAATTTTTTATTATACCACCATGATACATACAATTAAAAAGGTGTTCATAATTGGTTCTTGGTAATACAGTATTCCAGCACCCATCCCTCCACCAGTGCCCCATCTCCACCACCAGTATACACACACCTCCTCCTGCCCACTCCCAGGCTGCCTCAATAGCAGGTACCACCGTTTCCTCTTTCTCTCTCTGACTCTACATCTCTCTCCATCTTCTTTTTACATATTGTGGCTAGCCCTGCAGATATTTAGAGTTTATCATTTAAGTCTCTCTGAGTGAAATTAGTCAGAAGGAAAAGGACAGATATAGAATGAGTGCATTCATTAATGGGATATAAATAGATACCAGTGTTTTACTAAGTGTGGGAAAAGGTAATGTCAGACTAGAACTCACCATTAATAGAATTAATTTATCATTCACGTTCCTTTCATGAGGCAACTGTCCCACCAGGCCTGCCTGGGAAGGTGGTAGAACGTGACTTCATGTCAGGGCCCCCTCTTGGTCATGCCTGACTTAGACTGACTTATTTGTTCTATCTGCAGTGGGGAGCTGGGAGCGGTGCTCAGGGAGCCAGAGCAGGTGCCAGCAGCAACTTCTTTCAGAGCCTAACCCAGCTTGTGTTCTCCCCACCCCCACAATCACATTTGATGCTGCTGGGTTGCCATTTGTCCAACTCACACATGCCCTGGCAGTTCCCTAGTGAGTGGCCCCTATGAAAGTGGGGACAGAGGAGACATGGAGACAGAGGGTTCATCCTCGGGGAAGGTGCTGGCATTTTCCAAGCCTGAGTTCAGCAGGTGTGATTCATCCTCAAAAATGGGGGCTGGCACATGGAGATTTGAGTCTCTGCCACTGTAAGGTCAGCTCACACACATGTTGCCTTCTCTCCTCTGTATTTCAAATTGAGAGAAGACATGCTTTATTGGAAGTGAGGTCCCCTGTGTCCAGGAATGTCCTCTACTCCCACAAATGAGCACAAAGGGACTAATAACTCAGAAGGTGCCGACAGCAGGCAGTGTAGTGACCTCATAGAGGAGTCCACTGGGAAAAGCCCGGGGCAGGCAGTGAGGGAGAACTTGGCTGCAGAATGCCTCTTCAGAGCCCCATAAGCTTCTGCTCAGGCTGGGAGCTAGAAGCAGAGTAGATGACATGCGCTCTGCCTCCCTGGGCATGGGGCTGCCGCTGGATAGGACAGATGGGAAGGAAGCTCCGTCCATGGGCTTAGTGACATCCTTTGTAGGGCTCAGGGCAAAATGAGATTCCCAGGGAGGCCCTTCTTAGGATCCACTTACTTCAGTTCCATGGAAATCCAGGCTCATCGAACTGTCAGCAAAACCTAAGATTGACAAGACTGTATGTTTTAATGACATAATTTGACACTTCTTCAAAATATGCCCCACCACCATTAATACCGTATTTCACTGTATGATTCTCACACCCTGTTTGTTTTGTTGTGTTTCGTTTTGAGGTCACACCCAGCAATGCTCAGGGGTTACCCCGACTCAAGGAATTACTTGTGGCAGTGCTCTGGGGATCATATGGGATGCTGGGGATTGAACCCATGTCCAAGGCAAACACCCTCATTGCTATACTATCACTGTAACCCTACACCTTGTTTTTTAAACAATACTAGCACAATTTAAAAATGATATTAATGACAAGAAGTTGGTAGAATAAGCAGTGAAAGGCAGTTTGTCTCTCACAGTCCATTGTCATCCTCACCCCATTCTCCTCTTTCCTCCCATTCCGGTAACCTCAGTTCTGTGGTCCAAATTCAAGAGTTTGTTTCCATCTGTCTTTTTTTCTGTGCCTTTTCTTTGTTTGTGTGTCCCATATATGAGTGAAATATGTCAGAAGGATAAAGGCAGATATGGGGTGATTTAAAAATGGATCTTTCGACAAAGTGCAGGCTCCTGGGAGACAACCCAGGTCACAGGCTCACCAGCTGGTTCTGAGCTTTGAGCCCCTCCCTAGAAACCCATGTCTCACATTCTCCATAAGCATCATTGGACAACCTCTCTTCTTCTGTTTCACCCCCTTACTCCAGATCACTCCAGATCTTTCACTGGTTTACTAGATGTTATCTACTCTCCATCTGTGCTTTACCCTATCTCGCATCTTCAGCAAGGTGTCAACACAGTCCCCACCACAAAGGGTAGCATCACTCTTTGCTGCTTCCAGAGAGGCAAACTCCTTTCTCCATCCACTCCCATGAGCTCAGTCAAGCTCCTAAGCCTAGAGGTCAGATTTGCCATTTTTCATTTGCTCTTGACTAAAGACTGGATAGTGACCTTAATGACAACACCTCCTGGGTTTTTATATTCCTGCCATTTCTTTTCAGGCTCCTCACTTCCATATTGTCTCAGAGCCCTGAGTTAGGAAATCTGAAATCAAGCAGTGAGCAGAACCCTGCTCACTCCAACTCCTAGAGGGAAAATCCTTCTGCCTCCACCAGCTACTGGGAGCCCCAGGCATCCCTTGGCTAGTGACTACAGCCTCTCATCTCTGTCTCCACCTTCCTAGGATTATCTCCTCATGTTATGCCCTGTTATCTCACGTGCTTGAATCTGCCTCTCAGATAGGATTAGAGGTACATTCTATGCCTTGTTCCATCTGCTTCATTGGCAAACAGCTTTCAAGGAAAGATCTTCTGGAGAAAGACAGAGAGAGAAAGAGAAAGAAAGAGAAAGAGAAAGAACCTGCCATAGAGGCAGGTTAGGAGAGGGGGAGGAATCGGGGGACATTGGTGGTGGGAAATGGGCACTGGTGGAAGGATGGGTGCTGGAACACTGTATGACGAAATCCAAATATGAATATCTTATGAACATCTTTGTAATTGTATATCTCATGGTGGTATAATACATTTTTTTTAAAAAAAGGAAAAGATCTTCTGAAATGCTAGAAGTGGAGACAGAGTTAGAACTTCAACAGATTCTTTCTGGGAGTGGGGTGAGTGGTGTGTGTGTTAGTGTGTGTGTGTGTGTGTGTGTGTGTGTGTGTGTGACCACTCAGATCATAACATATTGTCAAACTAAAGTAATGTTGATAAAAAACATGCATTTTAATTTCTCCATCTTTAAGTGTTTATCTCATTTATCTATTAAATTTAATAATAACTACTCTAGAAAACACCCCTACTGAATTAACGTGTAAATTGGAATCCCTCAGGAACTCTTTCTGTGTTTTGCTCTCTGTCTACTAGTTTGTATTCTAGTGCAGACACTTGTCATTCTAGAAAGTTTAATGTAAACTGCATTGACTCGGGTTTAGTATACTTCCTGTATGTCTCCAGAGTACTTAGATTGCCACTAGGTAGTCTCAAAGTCTTCATTCACTTGAATCTATTGTAGAAGAGGTCTTTGAAAAGTCCAGGAAGTTAATATTTTATTAGTCCTAGCATCTTGGAATTAATAACAATGCTTAAAATTGTTTGAGTGGATGGAAAAATGGTATTTGTGGAATGTTACTTTTTTGAGAAGGGGGGATTGGGCTCCACCCAGTGGCACTCTGGGTCTTCTCCTAGTTCTCTCCAAGGGGTAGTGCTAGGAGAACCATTTGAAAACTGGAGATAGAACTGGGTTTGATCACAAATAAGGCAAGCACCTTAATCTGTTTTTCTGGATAAATAGATTGTGGATTTACTGAGTGGAAGCACATCTGTTTTCCTGGGTACTGACCAGGTTAGAGAGACTATTTTTCTTAACTTTATGGAAGTCTTTTACCTCCTTTACATTACTTTAAAAATACTTTGGGTAGGTGGCCACCTGCTGTACCACCGAGCATCTCCCCCGTACACGTCCCCCCCCGTGGCAGCGGGGGGCCACCTGCCCACCACCCCCCCCCCCCCCCCGGCGCCGCCCCAACCCCTCCAACCCACCCAGCCACCAGCCCAACCCACCTGTTTCTTCCTCAATCCCCCCCCCCGCCCCCCGCCCCCTGGAGTTCTCCCAATCCGCCCATACTGTCAACTCTCAGACATGGGCAGAGCGTCCTGCTCTCCCTGGGCCTAGCCGTGGAGGCGGGAGGGGGGGCCAGCCGCCCACCACCCGAGCCACAACAAGCACACCCCCACCCCCCATGGGCGCCGCATCCCACTTCCCTCCAAAACCCACCCAGCCGACCAGCCCACCAGCCCTGCGCGCGGTCACAATAAAGCTTTATTTGGAGTGTTATAGAGTACCTCCCGGACCGGAGCCCGGTTGTATTTGATATGCCAAATGCCAGTAAATTATATTGATCTTCTCATGACCTAATATAATGGTTTGAGCTCTTTATGTCCTGTACCAGCCGAGCCCTGCCTCAGCAACGGACATATTGAGATAACGCCCCTACAAAATGTTCGACGGATATTGGGTAAGGAAATAACTCTAAAGGTTATCATCCTGGGTTTGATCCTCCTGGTTCCCCCAGCACTGCCAGGAGGTGACCCCAAGTACTGTTCTTGGAGTAGTCTTTGAGCACAACTGGAGTGGCCCCAAACAAAAAGTGATAATTCAAAATGGCATATCACTGAAAGTTCTTTTGAGAATTTTCGAAATTCCAAAATAAGAAAAGGATTAAGGAAATAAAAAGCTAAATAATAAAATGCAATAAAAATATAGTTGCAGTCTCACCATAGAAAGAAAAAGAATACATTTATATATATCTATATGTTTTTATACATTTCAAAACTTGTGTATCAGTTATTGTTGCATAAACAGTAAAGAACCTCCAGATATCATTAGGTCAGTACAATACAGTTTTATTTCTCCTTAAGTAAAGTTTAAGTGGGCATGACTTATTATAGGGAGACAGTCATGGGATAATCTATAGAGAGACAAGCACCTTCCAGCCCATGGTTTTGCCATTCTTTTTAATTATTTTTCATTTATATTAAAGATGAAGGCAATCATTTTTATTATACAAAATAACCCTTTTAAAAATTTTCTGTTTTAATGACATTTTTGAGGAGGGCACATCTGTAAGTGTTCAGACTCTTGGATCTTTTTTATTTAGATGAAGAAATTATTGATTTTTTTAATTATGCCACCATGAGATATACAATTACAAAGATGTTTATAAGATGTTCATATTTGGGTTTCGGTCATACATTGCTCCAGCATCCATCCCTCCACCAGTGCCCATTTTCCACCACCAATGTCCTCAATTCCCTACCCCTCCCCTAAGCTGCCTGTATGGCAGGTTCTTAATTCCTTTCTCTTTCTCTTTTCCTTCCTTTCCACATTGTAGATTACAATACATACATTAAGAGGTTGTCATGTCTATCTTTTTGCCTGTATTAATGCTCAGTTCTAGGTTGGTATTAGCACTTTAGACAATTATTAGCACACTGTTCCATTCTCTGTCTTACCTAGCCTCTGACTCCCACACGTTTGTGATAATTTCCACCTTTGACAAGACCTCCTGATATATGTTTCACTTGACCTTGGATATTGGTATCATAATATATACATATAAATATATATATTTATGTCATGCAAATACATGCAGTCATTCTATATCTGTCTCTTTCCTTCTGGCTAATTTCACTCACTTAATGATCCTCTCCATGTCCATCTATTTATATGTTTTTGCCATTCTTGAGCCCAGACTTCCAAGAGTATTTGCTTAAGGAGAAGAGCTGGAGGAGATTTTAATTGAAGAGACAAAGGAGTTATTTTTCTTAACAAGAAAACATAGACTTAACTTTTCCTTACACCTTTCCTTCAATTTTTTCCTTACACTTCATTGCCTAGATGTTAGTTGTAAGTCAGCAGGGTGTTAAGCAACTCCTTAGTAATCATGATCACAATTAGCTCCAAGGAAAAACATGTGACTGAGAATTCATAAAGGAAAGTATAGGGGTTTAACGAAGTAATTGTAGTCTTTCCACCATCAAATTCTTCTCTTGGTACATACTTTAGAAATGAGAATTTTACTAAAAATAATTTTAAATAACATAAATGACTATTGCATTATCCCTCTAAAAATGTGTAAGTATTAGGTTACTAATGTCAGTGAAGGGGTACTTGGAGAGGATGGAATTTGCCTCGTACCCCTCAGCCTATGCTTGGCCCCAGCTCTCATCTTCAGATGAGCACCTGTAGAGTGGTGGGAAAGGACAGTAAAGCCATTGTGATGACTCAGAAAGGAAGATAAACTGAAAAGAATTTCTTAAAACTTGACTGAAAATGAATGTGACAGAAGAAAGAAAAAATAAAATTCAGACTCAAGTTATGAATTTGCCTATAAATGGATGGACATGGAGAGTATCATGCTGAGTGAAGTTAGTCAGAAAGAAAAGAACAGGTATAGTGACTGCATTTATGTGTGCGATATAAAAATAGTAATATACAAGGTCAGGCAAAACAAGAATCAGGAACTTGACAATGGTCAGAATCTTCCACAAGTGTGTGGGGCACAGAGGTTATGTAAGATAGAAAAGGGACCAGTGAGCTAATTGTTGGAAATGGTCTTGCCAGGCTAGGAATGAGCATTGAAAGAAGGTAAAGGGATGTACATGATAACCCCTAAATGTATGTATTGCAAGTCACAGTGCAAAAAGAAGGCGGGAGAGGGAAAGGAGAGAGAGAGAGAGAGAGAGAGAGAGAGAGAGAGAGAGAGAGAGAGAGAGAAAAGAAAAGTGCCTGCCATAGAAGCAGGAGGGTTGCGGGAGGAAATAGGAAACTGGGGAACATTGATGTTGGGAAATGTGCAATGGTGGAGGGATGGATGCTGGAACACTGTATGACTAAATCCAACCATGAACAGCTTTGTAATTGTATATCTCATGGTGATATAATAGAAAAAAACAGGCTCTCAACAAAAGACAGTTGGAATGAGGGCTGCAAAGTTACAAGTGTACTAAATACCCGACAGTTAGAGAAAAGTGGTTGGTTTGGCCCCACGCCACTATTCTTTGAGTTTGCTTTGACCCTTGACAAATTAGTTGACTACTATGCTGGGTAAATTGGCCCATGCCTGGGATTTCAAAGAGAAGGCAACTGGTCTTTTCTGTTTGTGAACAACAATATTGACCCTTTGAACCAAGAAAATGTTTTGTCAAACTATTTCTCTTTTTTTGTAACATCCCAATATCAGACATAATTGATTAGTTATATCTCAATAATCACATTCTTGAACCATGGAAATACTGGAATGCTTTAGAATGCAGCTAGAACCTCTTTGATGAATTCTGACCATTCATGTGTATTGTGAAGCCAAGAACACGCTTATCAATATAGAGATGAAATTTTTATTCCTCTTGCAAAATGACCTCTCCATGTGATATATGTATATGGAGTGTCCTGCTGTTACTAAGAGCTATCTAAGACAGAAAAAATATATAGCCACCTCCTGAAGCATGTATAAATTGCTCTTTTAGACCATATAAAAGTTTAGCTAGCACCAAACATAGAACTTCATTCATCATCCTGCAAGTGAGGCCTGCCAAGGGAAGCTCTTCTTGAGCCAAAAGCGGCAACACTCCGGGATTGGCAGAAATCAAATGAATCATTTCCTGCTTTTAGTTTTAGATAAATAATCAGAGAAGATTGTCTAGATTATGATCCAAAAGTCATTTTTCTTAGCTCCAAGGACGCAGAATCCTTAAGCACTTCACGTGGAAACCCCCTTACTTTTAATTATCTTATTTCACAGTATGGAAGAGTTAGGCATAAAGTCATAACGTCCAAGGTAAATTTTGACAGTGATAAGGCTTATGGATCCAGTGTGGTCACTGTATTAAACATGTCTTTCAACTTCTAAAATCTGATGCTTGGATGCCTTGGGTCTTGCTGAGTCTGGCATCACTGCCCTGCTCAGCTCCTAGAGAAGACACAAAACTTCCCAGCAGTGCATCTTTCACAAACCAACCAGCCAATGCAGAATCCCAGTGTCTAACCCCTTTCTCTGTTCACCCTTCCCTCCTGCATCATGTCCATCTGACAAAGGTAGGTATCAACTAGACCCCAGGGCACCTAGAAAGTATTCAAACTAACCAATCAGAGTGCTTGCTCTGTGTCATTTGCTCTTTCTAGTAGAAACCACAATTAAAACTTTCCTCTATACATCTGTCATTTCCCCAATCCCTCTGCCTTGGATCCCAATTTGGCGCTTCCTTCCTATTTGGGTCTGTGGGGACAACACAGTATCCTTTCAGTACTTATTTCCACCTGTTGGGCTCACCATACCCCATTTCAAAACAATGAAGTGAATGAACAGGAAAAAGGAAACACAGACTTAGGTTTCTGACAGAATCTGTTCCTTTTTCCTGGGATATTGAGAGATCTTCTAATTTCTCCGAGTCTCAGTTGCCTCTAAAATTTAAAATTAGAAATTTCTAGATAAATCCTGAAAGTTTTTAAAATGTTCAAACTGAGGGCCAGAGAAATAGGACAGTGGATGAGTGAATAAGGCACATTCTTGCATGCATCTGACCCAGGTTGAGTTTTGGCACTGCATATTGTCCCCTGAGAAGGTGTTTCCTTTGGGCAGAGTCTGGAGTAAGCTCTGAGCACAGCTGGTCGAATACATACATACAGACATACAGATATACTTTATGTGTATGTATGTATATATGTATGACTGTTGTATATGTATATATAGATATGTGCATTTTATTATGAGTCTAATAATTTAGTGTCAAAAGCTATTTATTATGAATTTTCAAATGACACGTTTGTTCACTTATCATTTGCTATCTGCTATTTGATACACACTAAACTAGGCCATAGGGATACAAATATGGTAAGACATATCTGTTGCTTCCAAATATATATCGTTGCTTTCACATCTATGGTGAAGATCTACAGTGGTCCAAGAAGCTCAGTGGCTGGTTCTCCTGGCAGATTTGCTATTCCCTAAAGATATTGCAAAGGAGTCATATTGGGTGACCAAACATGTTGAGAAAATACAGGTTATATTGAATAGAGAAGAGACATGATGATGGGAGCCCCCACTTTTCCTTTTATGATGCACATGAGTGAATATTCATAAACTGTGTCATGGAAGAGAAGGGGGAGATCATTTGGTCCTAGAGGTCCACAGTGCCAAGTTTCTATCTGATCTCAAAAGTTTCTTTATTGCTGACTATAATTGTACATATTTCTTTGGGTAATCCATTTAAAACTGCAACATACTCCTTATATAATATTTATTTTTTTGAATCTCACTGAAGTTTCTAGAATTTATTATTACATGTAAGCCTTTTAATATGCTAAATACCTTACTTATTTAATTTGTACTTTTGCCATTTGCCATTATATTGCAGGGATTTTTGTCTTTAACTCACCAGCATATCCATAATCTCTTTAATAGTACTTGGCATATAAAAGGGTCCCAGTCAATATTTGTTGAGCTAATGAGTGAAGTCAGGACACATTAACTATTCGACATTACATGGGAGTTAAAAAATCAACATTAAAACATTCCACTCTGTTGTCAACGTCTCTGTTGAATTTCAGTTTCTCTTCTTGGTGCTTGATGCAATCCTTTCCTCTTAGACTAAAATTTCCTCGGTCTAGCCCATCTAACGTAGGAATGTCTGTTGAGATAGTATAATATGTGGCTCTTCTACATAGCTTTTATTAGACAGAGTATCCAAGGTTTAGCTGATTCCATTTCCATTTTCATCTGTGGTTCTTTCTTGCAATTCCAAACCTGAGGTTGACTTTGGAACATCTTCTTTCTTGAATTACCACAATATTTGCTTTAGACTAATGAAAAAATGAATGATCATAAATATAATTACTCAGAAGGCCTGAGGATATTTTGGGTAGACTTGGAAGAAAGATGGGTTTGAAAGAAAAGCAGTTGACACAAGAGGACATCAGGGATTTCTTTTGGTGCCCCTTTGGAGTTCCAGAAACAAAACTCCCTTTCATCTGTTTTTCAGTCAGATAAAGAGGAAATAATAAAATAAGAATATTGCATATATAGGCCAAAACATCTCCTTAATTATTGCTAATTGTTAATGGCAGGGCTTAAGGTGAGGGGTCTGTGCTCACACTGGAGCTTGCCACCTTATCACACAGTACTCAGAGCTGGCTCCACCTGTCCCACAGGGGGTAGCATTCACTTGGTGACTGTCAGTGACGAACTTACTATGGTCACTTGCTCCAAGGATGGAAAGTGTGAGGACCAGACCAGAGTCGGGGAACTCACCTGACATTTCCTATTTGTGGAGAAAGCATCTCCCATACTCTTCAGTGACTTGAGGAATCCCATGGCTATTCAGGCTCAAGTGAGGATGTCACATTGACCAAGAGTAGTAGTATGACCAACAGTGAATGAGTATTGACCATACACCATCTCTAATAATACAGAAATTAGCAAAGACTCTGTTTTTCTTGGTGAAATTCGACTGACCCCTCCCACTGGCCTGACTTTCCTACCCCCTAGAATATTTTAGGCTAAGCTGTGGATGAGGACATTTGTATATCTTTTTTTTTTGGAGATAAAAAATGCAAAATACAGGTCATGGATTTAAAAGAACCTATAAGTGGGTGAAGCAGATAGTAAATTATTGCAACCAAGTGTGAAGAAAGAAACATTTTACAGTGTGATAGATACTACTCTGCTTACCTGTAGGTCAGAAACTAAATGACTTAAAACAAGGGAGAGAGAAATTTCTTGAATTTGTTTCTTATTATGATCTTGACTCTAAAACTGGAAAGTGAGATTGAAAAAAAAACCCACCCAGTTATTTAGCTTTACTAAAGGGATCAAATTTAATTACTTAATATTTTTACCACACACCAAAAAAAGTTAGATGAAAATGCGGTACACTTATCCTCTTTATAGTCTGTGCTCCAAAGTGGTGTGGATTAAACTAAGGAATTTGGGTTCAAATCCTACCTTCATTAATAGCTGTCTGTGTGAGGTTAAACAGATCACTTCCTCCCCAAACTTATCTTGTCTAAATATAATGTGAAGGTACTTAGGACAAAACCCTTCTTCACAGTATCCTGAAGATCAGGTAAGAGAAGAAAGTAGAATTTACCTCTGAACTGTGATCTGTTGAACAAACGGAGCTATGAGATTCCAGGTGTATGAAGAGTTTTTTGGATGATGCGGAAAGTATCCACACCCTAATTACATATCTTTGATTCTAAATTCCAATACAGTTTGGAAATACACATAAAACACTTCTTTAAACAATGTTTAATTTTGATTTCAAATTTTTGAAGACAGCTTTATGATTTTTATTATATGATCTTAATATATGGCTTAATTAATAAGTATAAAGAAAAAATACTAAAATCCTACGAGAAAAGCTATTTTATTAAAAACTGCCCTTTTTTCAGTCTATATTTTTTGAAATGTGTTAACACTACAGAAAAAACCATTAACCTTTAAAGAAAGGTAAAGAAAGATATTTTACCTAAAATATCTGCATGAAGAGATTTTTATGGCTGGTATAAAAAACTCTTAAATTAGAGAGTTTTGTAATGGAAAATCTGACAAACTTAAATAAGGCAGTGCAAAAAATATATTCTTAACACTTAATATTCTTAACACATTCTTAACATGTACTGTACATGAGATGTATTTTTAACATGCCATATGTTTATTACAGGTTAAATACTTAAAAATGGAAAAACAACCTAAATGTTTCTTAAATATTTGTTTAATATAGTCAGAACACATTGCAAATTGTAATCGTGAAGAGTACATGTTAAGTGTTTAACTAACATCAAATGCAATAATATTTCATTTGAAATGTTAAGCAGGTGATAAAAATGTCATGTGAAATGACAGATGACAGTTTCACCCAAAGGTTTCTCTGATTAAAGAAAAACTCTGGAAGAATGGCCATATCAAAGGGTAAAAGCAACAAGTGCTGGCGTGGTGTGGGGAAAAGGGGACTCTCATACACTGTTGGTGGGAATGTCGACTTGTACAACCTTTCTGGAAAGCAATATGGACATTCCTCCAAGACTAGAATTGAGCTCCCCTTACCCAGCCATACCGCTCCTGGAATATCCCTGAAAGCCAAAACACACAGCGGAAACACAATCCGCACTTTGCACACTGTTCACAATAGCCAAAACCTGGAAACAACCAGTTGCCGGAACTGAGGACTGGATAAAGAAACTTGGTAATCAACAATGGAATACTAGCAGCTTCAGAAAAATGAAGTTATGAAATTTTGCTATAAATGGATGGATATGGAAAGAATCTGTTAGTGAAATTAGTCAGAAAGAGAGACATAGAATGACTGCATTTATTTGCATGACATAAATATCTAGGTGATCTTACAAATGAATTACGAGGTTGGTTTAGTAGAAAGGAACTGAGTGAATAATGTCTAAAGTTCTGATCTAACATAGAACTGAGCATAAATACAGACAAAAAAAGCATATGGCTTCTATATAGTGCAACCCACAATTTGGAGGAGGAAGAGAGAGGAGGGAGGGAGATAAAGAACCTGCCATTTAGGCGGGATGTGGAGGGGGAATTGGGGACATGGGTGGTGGCTGAGGGGCACTGGTGGAGGCGGGTGCTGGAACCTTGTGACCGAAACCCCCAGCGTAACGTTGTAATTGTATATTTCCGGTGGTATAATAAAATATTAAAAAAAAATTCTAAGAATCTAAAAAAAAAAAAAAGAAAAACTCTGGAAAGACACTTGGTTGAATCAAACCCTCATCATGTGAGGCCCCTGGTCTGCTCTGTGCCCTAATTCATTGCTTCCCAAGAGTCTTGTTCAGGGGCATCTGAAACAGATACCCAAGCAGCAAAGCAAGATGTTGTCTCATTTTGGAAGCCCTTCTTGATGGCTTTCAGAAAAGTTTAGGCACGTCTCTACACCTGACAACCTATGTGACATTCTCTGGTAGCATGTTTTATCACATTATTAATTGCTACATGACCTGAGGCAAACAAGTCAATTATTTTTGCCTGTTTCTTCTCTTGTAGAGAGAAGAATTTCACAGGATTTAGTTTATTGGGTTAGACTAAAATAAGTGGAAAGAACTAGGGAGATGATATATGGTTAAGTTATGCCTTACTATATCCAACTCCAACTCAACTTTCAGCATCACTTGTCCCACCCCCCAAGTATCATCAGGTGCAGGTCTGGAGACCCCTAAGCACTGTTGGGGTGGTCCAGGTACTATGGGGCCCAGGTAGCCCCTTTTCAGGCTTAGAGTTGAACCGCCAGCCCTTTAGCTAAGAAACACTAGGAGGAGCCCCTGGGATCCCCTGAGCACCATTTGGGAGATCCCCAGAATCAAACAAGGTAAAGTAAAATAACCTAAAATAAATGACTAGAAGTGTGTAAATTGCTTAGAACAGACAATGGCTCACAGTATGCTATATATTTCTTTTCATGCTAAAAATTTGTGTTCTTAAATATGGAAATAGTTAAATATTCAGCATTCCATATATTTCAAAGTACTTAATGTGCAATAGACATATTAATGCATGAATTAATTCTTATATATGTCTGTAATCTATTTTGACATAATTTTCTGTATAGTGTTAAGTAGTGATCAAGTTTTATCTTCTTGTACGTGGCTGTTCAGTTTTCCATTATTGGTTGAGAAGATTTCTCCATTTTATGCACATTTTCTTTATCATTGGTTAGATGTCCATCTACGTGTTAGCTTATTTATGGACACTTTATTCTCCTACTGGTCAGTGTGTCTGTTTTTTCAAGTACCACATGAGTTTAGTTACTATTCCTTTGTAGTGTAGTTTGCAGTCAGGAAGCATGCTGCCTCCATTTTGTTATTTCACCTCTATCCTGATTTTCCCTCTTTTACCCCAGAACTGCTTGACTCTTTGTGGTCATTTATGGTTTATACATATTTTTAGAATTGGTAAGGGAAACAAAAAGGAGTAATAAACAAGAAAAGGGACATCAAATTCAAAGCTTCTACTTAGCAAGGCAATTTATTGCAAAACCAAAATGACAGCTTTGCAATCAGAAGATACTTGCACAGAGTAGTATGATAAAGGGTTAATATCCCATATATAAGGGACACAGCAATGAAAAACAGGAAGAGTGATTCCCTTGCTAGCCGGGTCTGACAAAACAGGCTTTACTCTTCTCAATGGGATCATCTATATATTCCTGCTAAGTTTCACTCTGCATTTTATGCTTTGGGACAAAGTGACTGACATGTCCACCTTAAAATTCTCTATGTCATTATGGACTTCTTTCTTAAAAATCATAAAATCATATCTGGTGATGGAGAGCTAGTAAGTACCATGCTTGCTTGCAAGCTGCTGACCAAGTTTCAATCTCTGGCACCCTGTGCTTGCCAGAAGTGATCCCTGAGCAAAGCTAGCAGTAAAGCCACAAGCATAGGAGTAAAGTCACACATTGGCCCCAAACCAGAATAATAAGGGTGGCAACATCAACAACAGCAATCAATAATGAGTCATATCATCTGGGGCAGGTTGAGCACTCAGGGGTGTATACCTAGCACACACATGACCTCAGTTATATCTCTGGTACTGCATAGCCAGCCAAGGACTGCAGGGTATAACCCAGGGATCAGTTGTAACTGAGAAGTACTATTTAGTTTTGGACACAAATTTTGAACCATCTATCTATAACCTGGGCTGACCCCTGGGTTCCCAAGCTCTGCTGGAAAGGCACCATCAAATATCAATTACAATCAAAGCAATTACATCTCTTTCCCCAAATTCTTTTATTTTTCCTGATTCAGTCAAGTATTTTTATCAATATACCTGCCTCTTGGCTCATTAAGCATTAAACATAATCATTCATTTCTTTTTAATAATTAAGTTCTCAAAGAGTGACTCCTAGCTTTGGTTACATTTGTGAGATGGGATAATAAATCAAAACCTCTCATGGTTCTTTGAGAGACTGAAAGCACATCAGGGTCAGATAATTCTTCTGTAGAATAAACTCTTTATCTCCCTTAGAAAAATTAATACTGCGATGACATTAATTAAAAAGATGTATGTACACCAATGTTCATTGAAGCTCTAAGTCGATAGTCAGGATGTGAAAAAAAACCAACTTGTCCAAAGACAGATTGTTGCAGGACTAAGAGCCTCTGCATCTGCCCGGATTGCCTCCTGCAGGTCACTTCGTAGATAGGGGGTAGTCTAAATGTGGCAGTTTATCTGACCATGTATTCTGTACTGGCTGGTATAAATATTCTCTCATGCTACCACAATCATCGTGTGACTAGCTAGATCTTACCAGCATATTTGCCTGGCCACGTTGGATCTCTAAGTAATTAGACCAGAGAGAAATGCTGTTTGCCTCCAAGCAAGCAAGCATGGTTCCCTGATAACTCAAAGGCAACTAAAATACAAAACTACTGTGAAGTAGACGAGACTCTTGTGAAGGCTTTGAGAAATATTTAACTGGCATTAGTATAGTCTTTGGTACAGAGTCATGCCATCTCAGAAACCCCTTCTCTACCCTATAAAGGCATTTCCAGGCAGATCTTGGCTCAAAACATTAGCATCTAAAAGGGCCCAGGTGAGGTGCTGGGAGAAATTACCTAAGGGCATCTGACCCTCCTTGCTTCCCATAAAAGTGGGAGGTCTGAATTGCAGGGGTATAAAACTAGGCTGCTTCCTCTCTTGCTCTCATTTTGGACTCACACCCTTCTTGGGAGTCTTGTGTTTGTCTCCTCTCTACAAGGCCTTAACATGTGGTGGCTGCCATCTTGGCCGACACGTGGCTGGGGTTCTAGCCAGGAATCCTAAGCACAGGGTTTTTCCTATTGCTGATTTGTATGCCTGAACCTGTGATAAGTAAAGCATATTTAAAACCTGCGCTGGATTCCTGGATGAAAAAAATGGAGTTTTTATCCATTCCCTGCCAGCTTTGGAGGTAGAAGGGAACTCACTTCCCGGCACTGTTGGGGACCCTGGCTGCTCCCGACAATAGATGAATGGATGATATTGTGGAATATATACATATATAATGGAATACTACTAGACTATAAGAAAAGATGCAGTTTGTTGTTACTGGGATAGAAGTGTCATTTAAGTTACGTAAATGAGAAGGAAAAGAGAAAATAACGTCTGATCTCACTCATCTGTGGTTATATAAAGAAAAATAATAGAGGGTCCAGAGTGATAGTACAATGAATTAGTATATATTTTCTCAGACAACCTGGTTTTGACTCCCTATATCCTATATGATCCACCCCGAACACCTCCAGGAGTTATTCCTGAGTGCACCACCAGGAGTAGTTCCTGAGTGCAGAGCCAGGAGTAACCCCTGAATATTCCTGAGTGTGATATTGCTGAGTGTGACCCAAAGAGCAAAATAAAAAGAAAAAAAAGAAAAAATAATAGTTCAGATATTAAGTAGTGGAGGGAGAGCACAGAGCACAGATGAGGGAAGACAGAGATTATTGGAAGGGCTAACACTTTGGTGTCATAAAAAAGCACAGTAATTTTATTCATCAAAACCAACCAAGTTAGCACTATATTAATCATTTACCTAAACAATAAAATTATTTTTTTTCTTTTTGGGTCACACCTGATGATGCTCAGGGGTTACTCCTGGCTCTTCACTCAGGAAATACTCTTGGCGGACTGGGAGACCAGATGGAATGCCAGGAATCAAACCCAGGTTGCCTGCATGCAAGGCAAATGACATACCCTCTGTGCTATTGCTCTGACCCCTAAAAATTATTTTTTAAAGTGGTATTTTTTGGTTACTAATGACCAATGATAGCACAGTTAAACATTTTAATATAATTTTTCCTCCTGATAACTCTAGCATTAATAATACTTTATTTCATTTTACTCAAGGGATGTTGGTTATTTTATGTCTAGTGATATATTACAAATGATTAGAACAAACTCTTGATGAGAAAGAATTGAAAGAGAATGCAGGATTTTTTTAGTTGCCTATTTAATAATTGCTTTGAATACAAAGTGTTCTAAAATTATTTCACCTCAGCACTCCCATGGAATTCTATTTCATTTAACTAACAAATACAAGACATACTCCCAATCCCACCTGAGATAATTTCTACCCCTCTGTATTCCAACCCTCCCACCCCCATATGCCCAAATTCCTGGGTTGATTTCAAAGTAGGCGCAGTTGAATTCTGGTGTCAGGTCATTTAATTCCAAACACTGTGTGTTGCTCTATCCTTAGTCTCCCTGTTATGTGAATGAGAATGCCAGGTCAAAGGGGATACCAGTGTAGAACTTCATTTCTCTGTATGCTCACTGGTCTTTTGAACAAAACAGGGAGAACTGGGTGATTCAAATTAGATGCATTTCTTTACCTTGGTTATTCCCTATGTCTTCTCTCAGTTAGAACAGGCGAGCCACACCAGCTGTTCATTTGTAGTTCTCCCTTACCTTGGTCTTTGTGTGTGTGTATACCCATGTGTGTGTCTGTAGCATGTATTCGCATGTCCTAAAACAACAGATTCAGTATGCATGTTCTCATTCTCAAGTTCCTTTGGATGGCTTCCTCCTAGCCCTATAATTGGTTGACTTCAATTGTAGTAAAAGAACAAATTAAGGTCAACTCTTATTATAGAAAATATAGCTAGAAAAATATTGCTCTAACAAAGATATTTTAAAGACTTGGCTAGTGGCCTAGAGTAATAGGGGTGTGTTGATTTCTTCAGAGTAAAATTCATTGCTACAAATAATTTAGTCCAATAAATTCTTTTTTTTTGTGCCTTATTTTTACAATGTGAGGGGGGGGGGGGTGAGGAACCTAGCACCTTGTTGTGTGGCATTTGCTCTTCCAATGAATAGTTAATGAATGCCTCCCAAGTATTGTGCCCTCGGGGTACAGGTACACTGACCCAGGATTCCAGCCTCTGGATATTTATATTGTGCTGGGGGTGATAAGAGCTATGTGAAGACATAGTGTCAATGCCAGGAATACAACTTCCTTTCTACTAACAATAAGAAATTAAGAAATAATTCAATAAGCTAATTTGACTGATGTATTATTTGATTAGAAGATCAAATATGATAGGTCACAAATTTTTAATATTTTTTACCTTTTTGGGTCACAGCTGGTGATGCTCAGGGGTTACTCCTGTTTCTGCACGTAGGAGTTACTCTTGGTGGTGCTCAGGGGACCATATGGGATGCTGGGGATTGAACTTGGGTCTGCTACATGCAAGGCAAGGCAAATGCCCTCCCTGCTGTACTATTGCTCCGACCCTAATATATGTGTGTGTGTGTGTATATATATTATATATAATATATGTATTATATATATATATATATAATATATATTATATATTCAAGTAATCTGACAAGTTAGGAAAATGGCTACATTCTTTCTTTTGGGGGTCAAATCCGTCTTTGCACTCAGGAATCACTCCTGGTGGTACTCGGGGGACCATATGGAATGCTGAGGATCAAATACAGGTCAGTTGCATGCAAAGCAAATGCCTTCCCCACTGTAATACCACTCCAGTCCCAGAAGATAAGTCATGGATTTTTTAGGGCAGCACGAGTGTTCCACTTTGTGCTTGGCCTAGGGTGTGGCAGAGTAGGTTGCAGGAGACGTACTGAATGTCAAGATCATGAGGCTTGCAGGGACCCCTCTCCTGGGTCATGGGTGTTTACAGCTAAATCTTCTCAGGGACCCAACCTAAAGAAACAGTGGGATCCAGATTATTTTTTATCTTCAGAATTTTTAAAAATATTTTATTATACCACCGTGAGATATACAATTACAAAGATGTTCATGTTTGGATTTCAGTCATACAGTGTTCCAGCCCCCATCCCTCCACCAGTGCCCATTTCCCACCACCAAAGTCCCTGATTCCCTCCCTGCTCTCCTAGCCTGCCTCTATGGCAGGTTATTTATCTCTTTTCTCTTTCTCTTTTCTCTCTTCCTTCTCTTACACACTGTGTACTGCAATACATATATTTAGAGGTTATCATGTGTATCTTTTCGCTTATATTCAATGCTCAGTTCTAGGCTGGTACTATCACTTTTGACAATTATTAGCACACTGTTCCATCTTTCACACGTTTGTGGTAGATTCCACCTTTGATAAGACCTCCTGATCCATGTTTTGCCTGACCTTGGATATTGGTATCATAATCTCTCTCTCTCTCTCTCTCTCTCTCTCTATATATATATATATATATATATATATATATATATATACACACATACACACATTTATACATATATATTTATATAAATAAATGCAGTCATTCTCTGTCTTCTTTTTCCTTCTGGCTAATTTCACTCAACATGATCCTTTCCATGTCCATCCATTTATAGGCAAATTCCATAACTTCATTTTTCCTAACAGCTGCATAGTATTTCATTGTGTAGATGTACCAAAGTTTCTTTATCCAGTCATCAGTTCTCAGGAACTCTGGCTGTTTCCAGATTCTGGCTATTGTGAATAGTGCTGCTATGAAAATAAAAATGCAGATGGTGTTTCCGCTGTGTTTTTGGCTTCCCAGGGTATATTTCCAGGAGTGGTATGGCTGGGTCAAATGGAAGCTTAATTTCTAGTCTTTGGAGGAACGGACATATTGTTTTCCAAAAAAGGCTGGACCTGTTGACATTCCCACCAACAATGAATGAACGTCCCTTTCTCCCCGTCGCATCCATTCCAGCACTTGTTGTTCTTGCTCTTTTGGATATGTGCCAGTCTCTGTGGTGTGACATGATATCTCATTTTTGTTTTGATTTGCATCTCTCTGATGATTAATGATGATGAGCATTTTTTCAAAGACAGTCCACAGAATGGGAAAGAATATTCACCCAATACCCATCAGATAAGGAATTAATATCCAAGATATATCAGGCACTGGTAGAAGTTTACAAGAAGAAAACAACCAACCCCATCAAAAATGGGGAGAAGAAATGAACAGAAACTTCAACAAGGAAGAAATTCGAATG
Organism: Cryptotis parvus; assembly: GCA_021461705.1. NCBI lineage: Eukaryota > Metazoa > Chordata > Mammalia > Eulipotyphla > Soricidae > Cryptotis > Cryptotis parvus. The sequence continues at coordinate 39,370 of JAJIBD010000187.1, forward strand.
GCCAAGGGACCCAGCTTTTGAGCCTTCAATTTGACACCTTCCCTTTCTGGTCCTGAGACTTAAGAACAATAAATTCTACAAATGAGATATTATAGATATTATATGGTTTATATTTTATTGCCAGTTATAAATCATGTTTATAAGAAATCATGCATAAAATGTTATGGTTTCATGACAGTTATGCCAAAGGACAGTGCCTGAAAACCTTGTACCTATCTGTAACAAGCAGCTTCTTCTACTATTAATTTCAACTTTTAGGTCCCATTGTGACTGGGTGTCTCTCATTCCTGTTTGGGCTTATAAGTAAAAGAAAAGGAGGGGGATTGTGGCTCTCTCAGGGTGTGTCCCAGGTCCCAGGCTAAGGCACCACCTGAGAACTCCAGGACCCTAACAGTACTTGGGGCTAGAGGGAAACCGTGGCAACAGATGTTAGGGCCTAGTTGGGCCCCCAACATTGCTCATAGTCTGTTGGGACCCCCAGCCTGTGTCCAGGGATGACACCACTCTCGCTGACTGGTGGAGAGAAGAAAGAACAAGGCCTGAGGTTCTGGAAGGTTACTTTTAATACATCTTCTGTTACTTACTTATTGCTTTATTAATCTGGCTGCTCACTGCAGGAACCTTTCTCAGTGACCTCTGACTCCCTGCACGTTTTCTGGCAGGCTGTTCTCTTCCGGGCATCTGTGCATCCTCCTTCTTCAGGTATTTCCCTTAGGGTCTCTTTCCTTTTTTGTTTCTCTATTTAACTAAGTCCCTGACTCTATTTCCCTGTTTCACTGTTTTGGCCTGTTGCCTCTGTTTCTCTGTTAGTCAATGTCCCTAATTGATTTCTTTATTTCTCTGCTGTTTGGTCCTGCTGCCTTGCTGCCCTGCAGCTGTGGTGCTAGCTCGGGCTCAGGCACCAGGCCTTGTGGCTCTGGTGCGGGCCCTTAAACCTAGGTACCAAGGGTCCCCATGGCCCAGGCGCTGTCCTTACGGTCTAGGCACCAGAGCCCACTGCTTTCTCCATCAGGAAGTCCCTGGCTAATCTTCTGGGGCCTCTATTTATAGTCTCAGGTGAGGTTCAGAATCCTGGCCTCAACTGACGAACAGTTTCCTAACTGGCATTCCCCAATAATTCCTTTTTGTCTTCAGTCCACTTGCATTGGCAGAGCAGGAACTTGAAGGCTGTCATCATTGACCTATCTGCCCCAGAGTCTTTCTTTCCCTCAGTTGGTCTTTGCGTCACACCAGATCTTGATCAGCATTTTCTTTTGTTTTTTCTCAGTGGCACTAGGAGAATCTCAGTCCCTCTAGACCATAGTTAGAACATTTATATTAGGTAGAATTCTTTTTGGTAACATGATTGAGACTGTTAGAATTTGCTTAAGCAATCATAGTCAAAGAAAGAACAGTACAAGTTATCAGCAGTCATACATGCATAAAGCTGAGGAATCATGGCTACATATATGATGAATAGCAGAACTTCTCTCTGAATCTTTGGGTTTTTATTTTTTTTATTTTGTTTCTTTTTTTATGACTTTTTATTTTGTTTCTTTTTTTGTTTTGGGGCCACAGCTGGTAATACTCCAGGGTTACTCCAGGCTCTGCACTCAGGAATCTTGGCAGTGTTCCAGAGAACATATGGGATGCCAGGAACATATGGGATTGACATGTGCAGGGCAAGTGTCCTATACACTGTACTATTGCCTCAGCCTCTGGGATATGACTTTTTGTGTTGACTTCATGCTTAGATTTAATTTTTTTCCTTCATGAAAGCTAAGAAGATGTCTGATAACTAAGCATTTCATAGCATTTAACTCATTGTAATTTCTCCTGCCATCAATCTCCTTAAACTATTAAAACTGACCACCTTGGGTTCCCTGAATTGAGGATTATTGTCAGACTTGGGAATTCTGGCTGTGTATCATACTGCTTGAAAAATATAGTCACATCATGAGAAATGATGGGAGTCATACTAAACACTGGGGCAACTCCCCAAGGAAGGAGGAACTGGTCCCCTTTTAGCAGCCCCCACTCCTCTCAAGTAGTAGGCACCAACGATGAGGAGCACACTGCCTAATTTTGAGTCTTCATGGAAGAAGTCGACTCTCTGGATTTTTGGTGCTGAAAGTGGTCTGAATCCTGTAGTAAATAACCCCTTGCCTTTTTGAATAGCAGGGTCTGGACCTCTGTGTCTGGCATCACCTACTTTTAGATGCACATTTTCCTGAAAAGAGCCTCTTTAGTATGTTCATGACCTGATGTGTTTAAAATATACTTCCTTAGAGAACAGATTGTCACATGAATTGTTGCATGTAGCCTGTGATGTGCAAAGTTCATTTTGAATCACAAAGGACACAACATTGGGCCTGGAGAGATAGCCCAGAGGGTAGGGCACTTGCCTTGCAAGCGGCTGACTGGGGTTTGATCCCTGGCATCCCATACAGTCTCCCACGTTCTGCCAGGAGTAACCCCTGAGTGTCACTAGGTGTGGTGCAAAAAGCAAACAAACAAACAAAAAAAAAACAAGGAATACCACATGGTGGAAGAGGCAGTGAAGGAAAATCTCTTCACTTCCTTCCTTTAATTAACCTGGGGTTAATAAAAGCTATTTTCTCTTCCTGTTGGTTCCTGGCTGCTGATGTCCAGCAAATCAGGCTTGAGGGAAGTGCAGAAAGGAACTTGCCTCTTGTGGAAGTTTTAGGCAGAAGGAAACAGCGCAGGAAACGGATTAGGATGTTGAAGTTAGAGGCAGGTGCATTATCCACTGTGGGGACAGGCCGGAGCCACAGACAGGGCCTTAAAGATATGAAGGGCTTCTTTCAAAAGAGAAACTGGATAAAATGACTTACTTAAAACGAATTCACCAATGGTGATGCCGAACAAGGATTCTCTGTTCTTCCGAGACAGGCTTCTCTTTTCACCGTGAGATCTCCTCAGAGCCTTTGCGTGTCCAGCCCAAAGCTCACTATTCCGTGCTGCCCAGTCTGCCCTTCTCTGTTTTTGTGGCCTAATCCCGGAGAACTGGCTCTTCAGTGGAAGGAAATCACTAGGGAATGAAGAAAAGTGTGTGGCAGCCATCAAGAAGCTGAGCGGGAAAGTGAGGTCTTGTGGGCCTTGGATCACCACATCTTGGCTTCTCCTGCAAGTACCCCAACATCTGGAAAACCTTCCTGGATGATGCCCATCTAGCAAGACCCACTAGGGGTACTTTTCCTCCTGGGTCCTCCGAGGGAGTCAGAAAGAAACAGCGTGTCCTTTTGCTAGCTCTGGGCTTGTTCCAAATGTGAATGCCTGTGTGGAGACACTGAGATGCCTCCTGCCTATTTGTGCTCCTGGGCTTGGCCCTGCCTACAGCATTACAGAGTTATTAGTTCTTGAAAATTCACGACTTCTAGCCCTTTCATTGAAATTCAATCTCCCTCAATTAAAACATTGTGGCAGCCTCCACGAGGGCACAGATGCCCTGGAAAATGATGTTGGGGGGTGTTTTCCCTGGCTGGGAAATGTTCTTCAGTGTGGAGGCGACCACACACGTGCTTGAAAATGAAAACCGTCTTGATGGGAATGGAGCAATCCCATAATACTAATGCGTTTTGAGAACAGCTTTCTTTCAGGTCCAATTTTGGTTGGATTGATTATGAACAGATACAACTCAGGCTTCATCTCAGCTGTAAACACTTTCCCATTTTGTTCACTCCATTCCCTGAGAGACGTTCCTCCTTTCCTAAACTCTGTTTCCCCCTCACTCCACATGTTAGTAACTTCCAAAGCAGCCACCACACTAAGGGTGGTATCTCAGCCACGTTTCCATAGAGCTGTTGACCGTACTAGTGGCTGCTCACCAAGCTCTGTTGAAATGCAGTTCTAGCATCCATCCTGCCTGTTTCAGATGTAATACTCAATCCTGCCAGGAATTCTGGAGTTCCCACCTTGATTCTCATTCATCTTCTTTCCTGTGTTCTCAACCTTTCACCCAGTCTGGCCTTTTCCTCCTTTGTCCTGGAGTCAGAATCCAAATGAGCACACCCATGATCCCTTTGTCATCCATTGGAATCCATATCAAGGACTATGGCCCTAAGCCCACTACGTCTTCCCTCCTGGAGCCCTCCAGAGCCTTCCTGACAGTTGCTGTGATTCCTTCCTGTCTTTACCACTGCTCCACACACAGAATTTTGTTTGCTGATGTCAGAGAGTGTGACTCTCTTCCAACAGTGTGTCCTATCATTGAGTTTGGGACAGTTTATTAGACAGCTCGATACACTTTGCACGTGACTCACACAGTCTGCAGTGCTCAATTGATCTTTCATGAATTCTTTTCTTTCATTGATATGGTGTATTATGTTGATTGACTTGTGAGTGTTGAAGCATCCTTGCATCCTGGGATGAATCCTTTTTCATGAATTCAAGAACTTGCTCTTGAAGCAAAGCTTTCACAAAGAATATTTAGGTCCACTTGGATTTGCTACTCAAAATCTCATAGCGCTAATCTCGACTTTGGAGGAACAAAATAGGGTTTAGCAATCTTCAAGTCTAACTTGTAAGTAGGCTCTGACATAATGTTCCCTTAACTTTCTGGCAAAGGTTCTTCTCCATGAATTTACTTGATCATCTGCAAAATAGTAGAAAAATGTGCAAAATAGTAGGAAAATGTGCAAAATAGTAGGAATTCCATTCATCATCGTCAATGGAAGTGAAATGTCTCACATAGTTGATAGTGAAAATTTCATAGAATTTTAAAGGAACATTCTCAAGATAATATTGAGAATGTTGAGAATATTGAGTTTTGTGGTTAAGCTCTAGGACAAACAAAGTTTGTCATTTCCTAGCTGTGTGACCTTTTATTATATGTCTTAATTTCTATGTATCATGGATGAAGAAGGATTAAATATGGTCTATGTTTTGTGCTTTTTCAAATAAATATGGCAATAATCTGTAAGTTCATTTTACTAGTGCATGGCATGCACTTTGTTTAAAAAAAATGAAGCAACAACGACTACTCCAATAAATAATTGCAAGAACAATAATGAAACAATAACAAATGCCCTTAAGTTACTTCTCCCTTCAAGAGGAGTTTAGTATCCAGTCACTGTTGTTGCTAGAGCTGTAAGCAAACTCTTGAATCAGCTTGGTCACTATACCCAATTTTTTTTCTTTAGATTTTTGGTTCACAGTTGCCAATGCTCAGGAGTTATTCCTGGCTCTGCACTCAGGAATTACTCCTGGTAGTGCTCAGAGGACCATATGGCATGCTGGGCATTCGAACCTGGGTTGGCCGCATGCAAGGCCCTACACACTGCTATTGCTCACATGTTTTGAATTTCTAGCTTTCCATATGAAGCAAAGTAGGCCTTTGGGTCTCCATTCTTATTGGTGTTGGTATTAAAATACTAAAATTAATTCAATTCTCCAACAATTTCTTCCTTTGCTTTATTTCACTATAGATTTTGTTCCCACTACCTAGTTCCCCTTTATACTATGGTATAGGTCATGTAGGAGGTGTGTAGCCTTCTGAATCCATTCAGCAGTAGGCCAATTCAGCTTCACTCAACCTGGTATACTGCAGAAACCTGCACATTCTTTCCCAGAAGATTCATCTTAGTTCATGGGGCCAGAGAAAGTACAATGGGTAGGGTGTTTGCCTTATAAGCTGTGTAAACCTGGGGTTCGTCCCCTGCATTCCACACGATACCCTGAGTATCAGGAACTAGAACTAAGTACCATTGGATGTTTCCCCTCCCCCAAGATTTACCTCAATTTGTTGTTAACAAATTTGTCATTGATTTCTTTCACTCCTCACTGAATAACTGATCCCTTATCTGCTCATTGTGATTTTCTAAACACAAATAACACTGGTTGAAACTCCAAGATGGGCTACTATTTACCATTGTCTTTTCCATACTTTAAGACTTTGAGAAAAGTAGTTGGCATGAAATCAACATGTATTAGTCAGGAGAGACTAGGGCATACTATCTGACAAGCAGAACAAAATTTCTGTGCCTTGACAAAATATGTCATGTCTTACCTATGCTAAAAATTACATGAATGTATATGTATATGCATATATTTATAAATATTATATATTATATAATATATAATATAATAAGTTATTTTGTTAGAAATCACAAAATCATCTCTAAATAATGATTATATATAACAAATCTGTATTTTATATATATGTACCAAAATCAGTTGGAGATGAAGACTTCAGGACATTGAATATCCCTTTGTTGTAGATTTATAACCTTATGCTACATCAGTGGATCAGAAAGAGAGCGAGATAAGAGAGAGAGAGAGAGAGAGAGAGACTCAAAATACATGCATAAGTGTTCCATGATCCCAATCTGGAAGTGCTATGTGTATAAAATCATGTTTTATTCCCTCATATTTTATTGGCTACCACCAACCTCATGACCGTAGCCAACTGTGCAGTCAGGATGGAAAATACGAGGTGAATCTGAACCCATACTCTTTGGTAAATGTTGCTGTTCCTGCTACTGAGCTCGATAAACACTTGCTCAATGTGGAAACCAGTAGAACGTGACCCAGTAGAAGGTGCACCTGTAATACTAGACCAGACAGTTTGGAGGTAGAGATGCAGTGTCTTCTTATGAGAAATGCAGAAAAACCACATTCCTTATTCTCAGTTTGGTTTTTAAGCATAAGAGGTGATTTATGCAAAGCAGCACAAAGACTGTGAAATAATAAAATGTCTGTGTCTTGTTCCTTGTGTCAGTTATTCTTCGTGCTACAAACCTGTATTTCCTCTTGGTTCTGTCCCAGAAGGTTAGCCCTCAGGGCTGCTCCAGCTAGGCCTCTGTTTTTCTACCCTCCAGTTGATTTTAGCAAGTGGGGAGCAAAGAGAGAGAGTAGAAGTGCTTGATAACATTGATATTTATGACCCTGCTGTGTTGAGATTTAGATGGTCTGGAAGTGTCAGACATTCCCTTTTGCAGAACTCAACCAAATTGGGTTCATTTAAGCATAACTGTTTCCTTTCTGTCTTCTCAAGTCTTGCTGACCCTTCCCTTCCCTTCCCTTCCCCCTCCCCTTCCCTTCCCTTCCCTTCCCTTCCCTTCCCTTCCCTTCCCTTCCCCTTTCCTTCTTACATTTCTTACCTTCCCTCCTCTTCTCCTCTTCTCTCCTCTTCTCTCCTCTTCTCTCCTCTCCTCTCCTCTCCTCTCCCCTCTCCCCTCCCCTTCTCTCCCCTCCCCTCTTCTCCCCTACCTCCCCTGCTCTCTCCTCCTCTCCCTTCCCCTCTTCTACCCTCTCCCCTCCCGTACCTTCCCCTCTCCTCTCCCCTCCTCTCCTCTCCCCTCCTCTCCTCTCCCCTCCTCTCCTCTCCCCTCCTCTCCTCTCCCCTCCTCTCCTCTCCCCTCCTCTCCCTTCTATTCCCCTCTTCTCCCCTCCTCTCCCTTCTGTTCCCCTCTTCTCCCCTCCTCTCTCTCCTCTCCTCTCCCTCCCCCTTCTCTTCCCTTCCCCTCTTCTTACCTCCCCCTCCCCTCCTCTCCCCTCTTCTCTCTTCTCCTGTCCTCTCCTGTCCTCTCCTGTCCTCTCCCTGTCCTCTCCTGTCCTCTCCTCTCCTCTCCTCTCCTCTCTCTCTCCTCTCCTCTCTCTTTTGCTTCCCCTCATTTCTCCTCCCTTCTTATCTTTCTTCCCCTCCTCTTTCTCCCCTCTTTGCCCCTCACTTTTTCTCCTTTACCTTCCCCTCTTCTCCCCTTTTACTTTCCCCTCTCCCCCTTTACCTTCCACTCTTCCTCTCTCATTTACTCTCCTTTTTTTATTTACTTTTTCTTGTTGCTATTCATGATCGTACTCTTTTTCTTGATGCTATTCAGGATAGTGTTTCACTATACTGGAGATCAAACCTGGCACTTCTGCAGCAAAGCATGTAATACAATCCCTTTAGGCCATCTCTGTAGTGTGTTCCCTCCCCGTATGAGTCCCTTAGTTCTGATCATAACTTTCTCAATATCTGTTTTTAAATTACTCTCAAGTTCTACTAATCCTATGTTCAGCTTTCTACCCTATCTTGACTGATGCTTTTTCTTTCTGTACCTGAACTCAAAACTCTGTGGAGACAGAAAAAATGACTAATTATTTTATGCCTCCAAATGTAAACATTATTCAAGAGAGAGACTATACTAAATTTCTAAAATATTATTAAACATAAAATAGCAAATAATAGCACTAGTTCTTATTTGCCAAATGCTCCTCATGTCTCAACATAACATAGGTTTCAACCATCTTTCACATAGTTACATTATAGCCCTCCTATTTTAGATGGTGCTATTGAGGTTCAGGAGGTTTGGCAATATAGCTTGTATTATCTAGTTATAAAGAGGATCTGGGACTTGAATCTTTAATGACTAATTAAAAAATTTCTGCTCAAACTCGCCATTCTACATCAGTTGCTGTAAAGGTTAAAGGATTATGGTGCTTGCTAGGCTTCTGAGATATTTTGGGAAAACAGCACAAAGACTTACATTGACAATCATTCAGAAGTGTGAAAAATAAAGGCACCTTTGTTTCTTGTGGGGTTCTAGGTCTATGGCATAATTTATGTACAAATGAAAGCTCAGTGAAAGTACAGAATAAGTAAGCCTGAGGCCTTTCCTTTACCTTATCCAAGGTGCTGTCTGGTTAATGAGGCCGTTGAGTGAAGGTAAGGCTCTAAATCTGTGGGTGGGATTGGGAGTGGGTGGGATACGGGCAATAGCCCATAATGCATGCCTGTGTCTACACAACATGGGTTGTGTGGAGGATTGGCGTTTCAGTAAAAAGGGAAAACTAATGAGAAAAGACCAGTTTAGTTGAGGAAACTTGGAGCTTGGAAAAATACTTTGAGAATCTGCTTCTTGTCTTTCCTTCCCATATAAATTTTAAGGGTTCATCCTTATTTCCTGATAAAACATATGATCAAAGCTATTGATTCAAGTAAGCTACAAGCCATCTCACCTAAGGATCACTCATTCACTCGACAAAACTATTTCTTGTGTTAAGTGACACAGAATACTGGTGGTACCTCAGTAAACAACACAGCTAAATATTCTACATGCTCTAGACATATTTAATAACCATAAAAGATACATAAAATTGTTAATATAAAAAGTGATATTGATAATGAAATTTAGGAGCTGAGTGAATCGATAGTGCAAAATGAGAGGAATAGCTTTACTCAGGTTGGTTAGGAAAGTTTAAAATGAATAGATGACTGAAATAACTTTATGTGTGAGATACTGAGCCATAGAAGATCTGATGGGACAATGAAAGCAAGGTACAGAGCAAAGGTTATCAAGGCCAACACTTGTCTGGTGTGCTTGAGAATCAGTGACAAATCTAGTTCGACTGAGCAGAGGGATTTTAAGAGAGATGGAAGGATGTAAGAAGGGTAAAGTGAAATAATTTGTCAGTCAATGTGAGATCTTTAAATTTTGCTGAGTTTGACATGGGACTATTGAATGGTTGGTGCTAGACAACAGATGGTCTGGGTGAGGAGTGGAATGTGTATGGTCTTAGTGTTGAGCAGAGGGGGAGGGAGGAAGACAGGAAGAAGGATAAAGTTTTGCAAAGACCTGCTGAAAAGTCATGATATCTTGGATGAGTGATGATGATATAGGTGGTATGCAGGGTATGAATATTATAAGGAATATTTAGAACAGACAGAACAGTCTTGCAAAATTCATAGTGAGAAGCTTCTGTCCTCACTAGCATTGACTTCAATAGAAAGAAATCTGCTAAATGAACAGTTTCATAAGACATGAATGAAGAATCTTGCCTATGTAGGAAAGTTAGATGAAATAACATGTATTAAGGATGATAAGATAAAATTAGCAATGGGTTCAAGATTATATGTGTTTTAGCATATGGTTGCACAGTCTATATGGCCATATCACATAAACAGAGCAAATCACATTTATATTCTTAAGAATTTGTTTTATCTAAGTGCTATATGTGTGAAGTGACTAAAATTTTAATATTGAATCACTGAAAATATAGCATTGAAAAGTGAGAGGAGTGCTCAATTACTCAGTACCCAAACAAAGCCACTTCTCAGATACTAGCAAGGTTAATTCCTCAAAGGGGCAGAGTGAGTTGAAGGAGTTGAAGTGAATTAGGAGAAAAGTGAACTGAATATGAAATGAATAATTATGAAGAAAATTAGAGATAATATTCCTGAAAAAGATAAGAATTTTTCAGGGTTGGTAAGGTGAAAAATAGTTTTAAATATTCAACATAACTAATGATGAATACTTAGATTTTCCTATGAGATTCTAGTGTAAGCTTCTTGGCAGAAGCCTCTGTTGGATATATTTCAATTTTCTGTGAGAAATGTTGAGTATCCAGAATTATCCAAAGATGCAATCATCTCAACTAAAAGTCATGAACTTTCTTTCACTGGAGGTGCTTACATAAAGGCACATTAAGCAGTTAGACTGAATGATATTTGAAAAACATTCCAACCCCTGGGGCCAGGAATCTGTGATTCTAGATTGTCTGGAGAAAACTCTTATATCTTAATTATTGAACTGAATTGTGTGTTCCATAAGGTCATTGTAAATGATTCATCTTTGTTTAACTCATAGCACCCAGAACAGAACAATGTATGCCGTACTTATTTTTAACATAGAAACGATTCTTGGAGAAAGAACAAGCATATGGCTTGTGAAGCTATCACAGAGTTGATTTAAATTCTATTTTAGCTTTGGGTAAAATTGTTTACAATTCTTTTTTAAACTAGATTTGGAGTATCTGTGTTTGAATAGGATCTAGGAACACACTACTTCTGGATTCCACCAAAATATTTCAAGAAAGGGAAGTAGGGTTCAGATCTTGTTTATATTTCAAAGCTGATCTTTTTGCTTTCTGAGGGGGTTATACCCAGCAATTCACAGGGGTTAATATTCATTCTACGATCAGGAATTATTCCTGGAAGTGCCCAAGGAACAAGATAGGATACTGTAGATCAAACCCAGGTCAGCTATATACAAGGCAAATGCCCTACCAGCTGTATTATCACTCTGGCTCTAAAGGTTATCTTTTAAAAGTCATTATTAGCTTTATTTTCACTACTATCTTCTGTTATACATCTTAAGCCCACAAACCTGCTTCTGGACAAGGGAGGCAGAGTAGAAAGTCAGATTGCTGCCAGGATATGGTGGTCTTCCTGGGGTTGGCAGGAGTGAGGACAGTACCCAACCTGCATTCTTTGAGCTAGAAGAATGGCAGACTTGTAAGTCAAGGGTTCAACCCATGAAGATGAAGGAAGACCTCAGTTAGGAGATGGATCAAATACTTCATGCTACATGGATCTGACTCAGAAAGGCAATAAACTCTAGAAGGATTATGCAACTACTAGAAACAGCAGTTGGTGATATACAGCAACTTATGGGATGAATTTCTTCCATATTGGTTCTTACTTTATTTAGTCCACATTGGTCCAAGTATGCACAGCAAACTGGTTCAGCTCACAATGGAATGTGGGTCTGGTTCTTTGTGCTTTCCACCCTATGATGCTTCATTGAGTCCACGAAGAAAAGAACCAAGGCTACAAGTGGACTTATCCTATGAACGCACCATCATTGAGAGGGAGTACAATGCAATGCACTAAACATCCAAGAGCCCTGATCAAACCCCTTCTTGTTCCATTACTATTTATCTCATAAGGGTCATGAGATTAAAAAACAAATAGAGGGGCCGGAGCCATAGCACAGTGGGTAGGGCATTTGCCTTGCATGTGACTGAACCCAGTTTAAACCCTGCCATCCTATATGATCCCCGAGCACAGCCCGAGTAATTCTTGAGTGCAGAGCCAGGAGTAACTCCTGAGTATTGCAGGATGTGACCCAAAAAGAAAAAAAAAACAGATTGTTTCCTTGGTTTTTATCTTTCCAGGCTTCTGGTCCAAACTTGCACACTCACTAAAGTTCAGGCATTGGTTAAAGTTTAAAATTTCCCATCTTGGAACATGAACAAGCTATTTAACCAGTATCTTCAACTTTTGGGTGCCACACAGTTGTGACATCCTGTATTGTCATGGAATGCTGGGGAAAAAATCCAGTACTGGGTCATTCTTGTCAACAAGGCAGGGATAGGAGGGTTGAGAGAAGCAAGTGTTTGGAGCCTCGTTATCACCACAGACCGTGTCTGCCAGCAGGGAATGTTCTGTTTATTTTCCACTGAGTAGGCTTGAATGATTCCTTCTGCTGTTGCACCATTTCCCTGAAGTTGAATGATGGACCTCGAGAAGGTCTACTATTCATCCAACATCTGTTTCTCCGATTTGCCAGGCTCTTTGTTGTTTTGAAGTGTTTAGAATCAGTGTTTTAAGTTCATGTGGGCATAATATTCAGCATATTAATACACACTAGAGACAGTGCTGCCTACTCGAAAACCAGGTACTACAGGGTTATAAAAGTCACTTGATACCTTATAAAGCCCAAGACACCTCACCAATGCCCAGGCCCCGTTACTTGATGTAGTCAGGTGATAACATGTGTACACTTGTACCGCCTTTTCTACCAAGTGCCAAAAGTTCATGCTAAGTACTACATAAATTATCACCTAATTAAGTACTGTTATGGTTTGGGTTGGTGGGGGGAGTGTAAACTTGATTCTCCTTGGAGAGCAATATGCAGAAATATGATGTGGAATTAATTGTATGGGTCCAGGTCAAAGATCAAAATCTAAGTGGAATTGCCTTTACAAACAGAGTTTCAAAAGGATTTTTGTTGGTGCTGCAATAATTTCATATTTTTTATTATTGGGTTCAGCCTGCAACTTCATTCCTCTTCTTTCCTGAGTGATCCATAAATGGATTTTCTGGGCATACCCCCATCTCTTCTGAGCTGCCTTCACAGACCAGTTCATCGATCAGTTCATAGTTCAAAGAACAGTTGAGACAGAGACAGGAAAGACTCAAGCTGAACTAGAGGACCAGATGCTGTTGCAGATGTGGCTCACCTCGTTCACAAGTGACTTTAGACAAGTTAATAACCCTGAGAGTCTTAATTCTTTAATTTCAAGAATAGAAATAGTGATAGCTGACATATCCTTAGATCATCATGGAGTTAATGAAATGATTCTCGTAGAGCACCCCCATGCTGCTATGAAATACCAATACAGTAGCTATTCCCCACCATTTCTTGTCTTTCTTGGGCAAAAGGGGTATGGATCCCTTTGATGATTGAGAATAATATCTTTAGTTTTGCATTCAATCTTCCATCTCAAATACTGTTCAATTAAAGGGCTCATTCAGTCACTTATTAAATCATCTGATTAGCTTCTTAAACTCTGTATGTGGACCAGGTACTGCATTTATTTGCCAGGTTGAAAATTTTTTTCATAATACCATTGACTCTTGTGCAGTTGTGGTGTGACACAGTAATTTAGTTTAATTGATTTGCGTACGGTTATCTCGTTTCCCCAACATTTCTTGAAGAGACATTTCATTCATTTTATTCTCAGGGGCATTTTTGTTTGCTTGTTTTGGGGTCACATTTGTGCTTACTGTTATGCACAGGGATCACTCTTGGTTGGCTGGGGAACCATATGGAGTACTGGGGATTGAACCTGGGTTGGCTGTACGCAAGGCAAACACCCTATTCACTGTACTATTGCTCTGGTTCATCTCTTCAGCATTTTTAATGTTCAACTCCAAGGCTTTCTTACCTGAAAATTACTTTTATAGCTTGAGGTTTGGGTTGGGGACAGTATTTCCTCTCATCATATTCTCTGTTTTCTCTACTGTATATGTAATTCATTGAATGCCATTAATTAATATGTATTATTACATATGCACTAATTTACATGGTTATCAATATTTTAGGATTACAAACTATTTGAGAGAAAGGATTTCGTGTTATTCATACTCAGTGCCCTCCTAGGCACATGGTAAATATTTGTGGAATGAATGAATGAATAGTAAAATTACATCTAGGTACTGTAATGAGTCAGAATAAAATTCATTTTCCTAGTATGACTGTTTCCTAAACATTGTTAATCTGATTGTGTCTGATACTGATTGATGATTTTTTATTTTCAAATTCAACAACATAAGAGGAGTTGTATATGTATTTGTGTCAGGCTGACATATCCTATTTGTATTATGGCCTCAGGGAAGATGACAGGCAAAATCGACAGAGCAGAAAGAATAGAAGTTTCAAGTAAGTTAACTTTAAATAAGTTTACTTTAAGACAGATACAGAATGACTGCATTTATCTGTATAACATAAATATGTATGTACATATTATGATACCAATATCCAAGGTCAAGTGAAACATATATCAGGAGGTCTTGTCAAAGGTGGAAATTATCACAAACGTGTGGGAGTCAGAGGCTAGGTAAGACAGAAAATGGAACAATGTGCTAACAATTGTCGAGGGTACTAATGCCAACCTAGAGCTGAGCATTAAATAGAGGCAAAAAATATACACATGACAACCCTTTAATGTATGTTCTGTAATCCGTAGTCTGGAGGGAAAGGAAAAGAGAAAGAGAGAGAAAGGGAAAGAAATAAAGAACCTGCCATGGAGGAGGGCTGGGGAGGGGGAGGGAACCGGGGACGTTGGTGGTGGGAGATGGGCACTGGTGGCGGGATGGGTGCTGGAACACTGTATGACCAAAACCCAAATATGAACTTTTTAATTGCATATCTTTGTAATTGTAAAAATAAAAAAATTAAAAAAAAATAAGTTTACTTTAAATTAAGCTATCTTAAAATAAATTGACACTAAATTAACTTACTTTTAAGTAAGGTAACTTTATATTAAGCTGCCTTCATTAATCCAGAATTCCCTTTCTGTTTTCTAAATTTATAAACAAGTTAGAATTAAGCTTTGGAGGTCTACAAATATCATAGTAGATTATAAAACAAACAAATTTAACAAAAATAGTACAGGGTATTGCATTTAAAAGTTCAAGAAGAGCAAGATATACTTTTCTCTCTACCCTGTTTTGGTTTTGGCTTTATAGTATTGGTTCAGAAATAGAACAAAAGAATAAGGCCCATAGGGTCTAAATACTGCTTCTTGATTGGTAGTGGTAACATTAAGCTGAAGGATGTAGCTTCGTGATCTGATGACACAGACTGCTTACACCATAGTCAGAGATGCCTCACTAGGGGTTCTAGAAAACGGAGAATATAGTAATCAATTGCAGCTTGCTTCAACAGATCAGAAACATATCTAGACCCTCCTTTTATTTTCTCTAAAACTCATCAGAGTTTATAGTCCCCCTCTTTCACCAGGATGTTGTGACTGAGGGCAAGTTAGAGCTTGAACTATGTTGAATAGCCAATGTAGAAGGGGAGATTGGATTAGCAACAAAACATTCTCACTTTATTCCATTCCAGCTTCAAGCACCCAGTATGTGTCCCACAGATCACTTATAGACACCATGTGGTTCCTACCACAACGCAATGTGTGCTAGGTTCTATATCTGTCTTCAGGTTCAGGTATCTTTGTCTAAACTACATTTGTCTATTTTATCTATATCACCTATATCTTCAGCTATATCTGCATCATCCATGTAGATCTGTACACCTTCTGGTTCTTTGAGTTGAAAACAGCGTATCTCCACTTATTAGCTTTTCGGCCATATTGGATTTAGTTTTGTGACTAGGTTTTCGAAAAGACAAAATGAATATAAAAGAAATCTGGGCCAGAGCGATAGCCCAGCAGGTAGGGCATTTGCCTTGCATGCGGCCTGCCCATGCCGCCCGGGTTCGATCCCGGCATCCCATATGGTCCCCCGAGCACCGCCAAGATGCTCTCCTGAGTGCAGAGCCAGGAGTGACCCCTGAGCATTGCCGGGTGTGACCCAAAAAAAAAAAAAAGAAATCCCTTTCGGTGAGCGGCCCTATGATGTTCCTGGGGGAAAAACAAAAGGCTTGGCCAGCGTCTGGCTGTGTCCTGCATAGCTCCTAGGGCTTGCTCAGCATGCAGGACTCAGAGCAAGGATTGGGGGGCCTCCACCCATTCCCCAGACTCCGGGTCAGTGGGTGTGACCCTGAGCTCCAGCCACCACAGCCAACCGCCGGAAGACAGCCACTCCAGATCCGTGGCTGTGCAGGCGCATGGCCACTCTGCCGCTGTGCATTAATCTTAGACTCAAAGTACTTTAGCACCAGGTCCTTTCAGGATCTTTCTCATTTGTGCACTTCAGCGATCATACTATTTGCAACAAACTGGAGAGTTTATGGGGAATGAGGAATTATGATTACACACTGAACTCACTATTAAATATTCAGATAGAGACATCATACATTATTAGTATCCGTAGGACAAGCCACAAAGTGTAATAGAAGAGAGAGAGAAAGAGAGAAATACAGGGACATAGACAAAGAGATAGAGAAGTAAAATGTGCCTGCAATAGGGGCAGGCAGGGTTTGTGTGGGCGTGTTTGGGAATTGGGTGTTGGGAATAAGCACTGGTGGAGGGATGGGTTCTGGAACACTGTATTGTAGAGACCCAATTATGAACATCCTTGTAATTCTATATCTCACATGATATAATAAAAACTTTAAAAAATTAAAGAGAGACAGAGAGAGACAGAGAGAGACAGAGACAGAGAGAAAGGAAGGAAAAGAAAAAATGCATGCTATAGAGCTGGGAGGGAGGGAATGTGGAGACATTGGTGGTGGGAATGGGGCACTGGTGAAGGGATGGGTGCTGGAATAATGTATGACTGAGACCTAATTATGAACATCTTTGTAATTGTATATTTCACGGAGGTATAATAAAAATGAAAAAATAAAATAAAAGAAATCCATTTCATGACCTTACAATGCCATGAAAATTTATTAGGCATGCAACATATTTTCATGTACTTTAAAAACTGCATGTTTTAAGAAGTGTTTAATAATCATACAAAACAAAAGTGTTTTGAATGGTTATTTTAAACAGAAAAATACCCAACAACAACAAAACTAAGTTGGGTAACATTTGCTGACAGTGATATGGATGATAATGTCATGATAGAGGTTGGGATGTTAGTTTCCTTCATCCTGAGGCCCCTGTATCATATTCCTTATTGCACTTCTCTCAAGAATTTTCAAAATGTTTGTCAAAGAGTTATATAGGTTCTAATATTTATGTAAGATATTTATGTGAAATATTTATAATATTTCTAGAATTTATTGGACAGATAAATATTAGAAAATATTAGATAAATATTTTCAGAATTGAACTATTGACCCCTTAACTTCCTCAATAGGGGTCAATATAACCTTTATTAGCTAATAAGATATTAGATAGGTATTGAGTTCCCTGAAAAAATGTATTATATATGTATAATACATTTTTATGTATATATAATATATTATATGTATTATATTATATTATATTACATTACATTTTATTATATTACATTACATTATATTACATTACATTACATTATATTATATTATATATAATACATTTTCTTTTATATATATATATATATATATACATTTTTTTGAGGGCCACATCTTGCAGTGCTCAGGCTCTGCACTCAGGAATCATTATTGGCAGGCTTCGGGTACTATATGGGTTGCCAGGTTGGCTGTGTACAAGGAAAGACCTTACCTGCTGTCTCCTGTATTATATATTTCTATAATTTTCTCCTAGATTCTAACACCCAGAGTGCCTACTAGAACACCTATCCACCCCCTTCACTGTGTTGATCCCATATATCCCTTGAAATGACTCTTAATATCTTGACATCTGCAGTTCATTGAGAATATGTGGTAGCCTATTGTCATTCTCCCACATACATATAAAAATGTGCCTTCACATCAGGATATATGCAAGATTTTTCAGAGTTAATGATTATGTTCTTTTCTCCTACTCTGGTTCTCTTTCCTACCTTAACTAACCAATATTATAATTTACCCTCAAATTTTTCTGTTTCTATTCTCTAATAAATCACTCCCAGTTCTCTAGGTCTCTGTGGTCTCCACTTCTGCTATCCTTTGGGGAGTCTTGTGGAATCCATGTAACAGGATAAGGTTCATCAGACATTGCCATGTCCCACTTTTCATACTGCCATATTTTACTTATAAACATTTTACTTATTCGTGATTATAGTAGCTTCCCAAGGGAAATATTTTATTTTATTTCTGTACTGCAAAAGAATCTTATGCCATGCACAAATTAAATCCTATAATGAGAATATGCAATAAATAAATAAATCTGTAATATCACTAGATCACTTGAATCTGTAACATAGAATAATATAATTAAAATGCTATAATACATGATATCAGTGTATGATACTCTCATATTTTGGGGAATATGTTAATATCTGTATCTTCTCTTAATCTATATATCTGCTCAGATGTTCATCTATATGCTTCTTTCCTTTAAATGTCTTTAGGACTTAGAAAATTCTAGGGTTGAATCATTGGTAAGCAAATTTTACTGGTTTACTGAACATTATGTCCTCTGATAATTATAGATTATATAACCTATAAATGAGAATATTTTCAATTATTATTTTTATTTTGTGTTTAAGGCCACACCTGGCAGTGCTCAGGGGTTACTCCTGCCTCTGTATACTCAGGCATTACTCCTTGTGGTGCTCAGGGACCATATGGGATGTTGGTCAGCCAATCCCGTGTTGACCACATGTAGGGCAAGTGCCATATCTGCTGTAGTATCTCTCCAGATCCTTTTCAATTATTCTTAAGAGTCATTATAGATATGATTTGTATGGTCAAAAACATATATACTCAAGCTTCTGTTTTCCAGTCTCCTTCCTGAGATCCGATGGTGGATACTCTACCACCACACTGTTGGTGGTGGTCTGGTGAGATTGTATAGGACCTGTACTCTAGCAATTTCACTCCATAGAATCCAGCAGGTGACAGCTTTGTAGAGGGATTAATACTGAGCCCTGATTCACCTACTGGACCTTATCAAGAGCCCTCATAAAGTTTTCCACCCCCATCCAGAAAGCTCTTAATCTATGCTTCTAGTCTTTTTCAAAGATGCTATGATCCAGTTCATTGGGTTGATTGGGAACAGACAAGCTTATATCATCCTTGATTATAAAATTTTACCACCTTATTCCCTCAATTTTTTTCCTTAAACTTTTCCCTCTGTAAAAAGTAAATCATGATGACACCTAATGTTTAGTGAGTGATAAGTATGCACCAGATATTTGTCTAACTGCATTGATTTGATGTATTAAAGTATATTATCCTTATAAAAACCATTTAATGTAAGTATTATTGTGTTTCCTATTTTGCAAATAAGATAAACGAGGCACAGAGATGTTTGGGAACTTCTCCAAGGACTCATGGCTATTAAGTGGTGGAACAAATAATAAAAAATGTGGGCAGCCTGGCTTCGTTTTGTAAGCGCATAACTATATACTAGTTATATTGCCTGTCATGCATTATTACTAACTTGAGTGATGCCAGGAAATTCCTGGACTCCACACTTCCATTGCCCACTTGGGTTTTATCCTCCGTGCCATACACAACCTTTTATAACACTTCACAGCTCAGATATCCCTTTTCTCTACAAACTACTTTCCCTCTCCCTGCAAGTTTGATTTTTTATGTTTTGATACCACTTGTTGTTCCACTCAACCATTTCTATTATAACATTCATATTACTCTAGCACATTCTTTACCATCTAATGTGTAATAATTAATTGAACTATAGATGGGTTCAAATATCTATAAAATAGGCAGAAACATGGTACGTATATAGCTTAATCAGTTTTAATAAGTGTATTAGAGTCTGAAGAACTCACTAAAATAAAATATAGAACTCTATTTATCTAGGATGTTTCTCCTTGATAACTTCTAGTCAATTCCTGAATATACTTCCCTCCTAAACTAGCTGTCCTAGTTTATTTTCTAACCTGTTCATTTAGTTCACCTATAACACAATAGAAAGGAAATAGATAGAATGCACCCTTTGTACTTGTACTTGAAATTAATTTTACTTGGTGCCAGCAGTTATTTTCATCTATTGTTAAGTAGTACTAAACCATATAAATAAATTGAAATTTACTTTTTTAATGGTTATCTTGAAATTAAAATTTTCCTTATTGGGATAATTTGTGTTTTTTTTTAATTTAGGCATTTTTAAATAATTATCTGCAAACATTCTTGGCAATTTTTTGTGAGCATAGGACAAAACATTTTATTTCTCTTAGGCAAAACAGGAGATGTGGGATTCACATAAGTCATAGTGTAGAGCTAAGTTTATAAGAAATTGCTAAACCATTTCCCAAATTGGTTGCATCATTTTAATACAAACCAACAAAGTATGAGAGTTCAGTTGCTTCAGAAGTTCAGGTTACTTCTGTTTCAAGAATATGGAAAATAGCTCACTGGGAGAATAGGATTCAGGCAATTTTTTAACTCTATATTCAAACCACCCTATTAATGAATTCACTTAGTTATTTATGAAGTGCCTGGTAAGTGAAAGCATAGTTGTAGATATCTCACCAACATTCTAAGATAATTAGTGAAAATAAACTGAAACTAATGTTTAGAGCATAATCATTAAACTCAGCTTCTCCAGTTCTTCATTGTTGGTAGGAATTTAAAAATGTGCAGCCACTATAGGAAACAATGTGAAGTTTCTTTAAAAAAAATAGCATGAGTTTGAGGTTGGGTGTCAGGATACTCAATTCTATTCCATAGGTCCACAGGTCTATTTTTATTCCAATACCATGCTGTTTTAATTACTACTGCCTTGTAGTACAGTTTGAAGTTGGGAAAGGTGATGCCTCCCATCTTCTTTTCCCGAGGATTGCTTTAGCTATCCTTGGGGTTTATCGTTCCATACAAATTTCAGGAGAGTTTGGTCAATTTCTTAGAAGAATGTCATCGGTATCCTCATAGGGACTCCATTGAATCTGTACAGAGCTCTAGGGAGTATTACCATTTTGACAATGTTGATTCTCCCCATCCATGAACAGGGAATATGTTTCCATTTCCTTGTGTCCTCTTTTATCTCTTGGAGCAGTGTCTTGTAGTTTTCTTTGTACAGGTCCTTTACACACTTGGGTAAGTTGATTCCTAGGTATTTGATTTTCTGTGGCACAATTGTGAATGGAATTGTTTCCTTAATATCCCTTTCATCTCTTTCGTTATTTGTATATAGGAAAGCCACCGACTTTTGCGTGTTGATTTTGTATCCTGCCACTCTACTATATGCATCTATTGTTTCTAGGAGTTTTTTGGTAGAGAGTTTAGGGTTCTCTAGGTATAATATCATGTCATCTGCAAATAATGATAGCTTGACTTCTTCCTTGCCTATCTGGATGCCCTTGATGTCCTTTTTCTTCTCTGATTGCTATGGCAAGTACTTCCAGTATTGATAAAGGTGCAACGAGTCTAAAATGGAGTAAGGAAAGCCTCTTCAACAAGTGGTGTTGGGAAAACTGGGCAGCGACATGTAAAAAAATGAATTTGGACCTGTGTCTAACAACATGAACAAAGATCAGATCAAAATGGATTAAAGATCTCAATATCAGACTTGAATCCATAAAGTACATTGAAGAAAATAAGGAAAAACCTTCCACGACATTGAAGCTAAAGGCATCTTCAAAGGTGAAGCATCACTAACAAAGCAACTAGAAGAAAAAATAAACATATGGGACTACATGAAACTAAAATGCTTCTGCACCTCAAAAGAAACAGTGACTAAGATACAAAAGCAGCCCACAGAATGGGAAAGAATATTCACCCAATACCCATCTGATAAGGGGTTAATATCCAGGATATATCAGGCACTGGTAGAACTTTACAAGAAGAAAACAAACAATCCCATCAAAAAATGGGGAGAAGAAATGAACAGAAACTTCAGTAAGGAAGAAATTAGAATGGCCAAGAAACATATAAAAAATGCTCATCATCACTAATCATCAGAGAGATGCAAATCAAAACAACAATGAGATACCACTTTACACCACAGAGACTGGCACATATTCAAAAGAGCAAGAACAACAAGTGCTGGCGTGAATGTGGGGAAAAGGGGACACTCATCCATTGTTGGTGGGAATGCCAGCTGGTACAGCCTTTCTGGAAAACAATATGGACTTTCCTCCAAAGACTAGAATTTGAACTCCCATTTGACCCAGCCATACCACTCCTGGGAATCTACTCTGGGAAACCAAAAATACGCAGCGGAAACACCATCCCTACTTTTATGTTCATAGCAGCACTATTCACAATAGCCAGAATCTGGAAACAACCAGAGTGCCCGAAAATTGACGACTGGATAAAGAAGCTTTGGTACATCTACACAATGGAATACTATGCAGCTGTTAGGAAAAATGAAGTTATAAAATTTGCCTATAAATTGATGGACATGGAGAGGATTATGTTGAGTGAAATTAGCCGGAAGGAGAGAGGCAGGTACAGAATGACTGCGTTTGTTTACATGGCATAGATATATGTGTACATGTTGTGATGCCAATATCCAACGTCAGGTGAAGCATATATCGGGAGGTCTTGTCAAGGGTGGAAATTGTCACAAACATGTGGGAGTCAGAGGCTGGGTAGGACAGAGGGTGGAATAGTGTGCTAGCGATTGTCAAGGGTGCTAATGCCAACATGGAACTGGGCATTGGGTAGAGGCAAAAGGATACACATGACAACCTTTTAGTGTATGTTCTGTAATCCATTGTCTGGGGGGGAAGGAAAAGAGAAAGAGAAAGGGAAAGAAATAAAGAACCTGCCATGGAGGAGGGCTGGGGAGGGGGAGGGAACCGGGGACATTGGTGGTTGGAGATGGGCACTGGTGGAGGGACGGGTGCTGGAACACTGTATGACCAAAACCCAAATATAAACTTTTTAATTGTATATCTTTGTAACTGTAAAAATAAAAAAAATAAAAAAATAGCATGACAATGTCATCTAATCAATTCCCATTTGGGGGCATATGTGTCCCTGAAATGCAAAAGTACTAAAAACAAACCCACCATGAGAACAGAGTGCAGCATTATATACAGTAGCTAAGCAATTAAAATAGCATATCTACACTATGGAATACTATGAAAGCTATAAAAAAGATAAAATCTTAGGTTTGTGACCACATAGATGAACTTGAGAATATATAAGTAAAAAAAAATGAGAGTAGACAAATGTTTCACTCTGTTTTGAAGATAAAACTCAGAGCTACAAAACAACTTGCTGATTTTTAGGCAGATAGGTAGGGTGGGAGAGAGTGAGAGAGAGTATTGTGGGAAACAAGCAAAGGGGTTAATTGTATGATGGTGAATGGTGACTTTAGGTGACCATCATGATGGATTGGAAAAACCTGTTTGAGTCTAATGCTGCACATCTTAAATCAATATAAAGAGACAAGCCAATGTTATTCACACATTTACATACATACATATATGAATGCATACATACATACATACCTACATACATTTATTTGAAAGCTCATGTCTAAAATCTAGGGACAAAAATATATATCAATATGGTAGATTTTAGGGAAATGAACGAGAATCAAACTTCTCTGAACAAATATTCCAAAGAATGACGAGGAACCAATTTATTCTGTAGTCTATTATCTAGTTTGAGAATTAAAAAAATTAATGAAAGAAGGTAAAAAAAGATTATTTTTTCCCTGTTGAGAGTTTTTCTGAGTATGAATTCCTAATTTTTCTTCTGCCAAGAGTGAATGATATGGGGGTTTTATATCTTATTTATGTTTCAAGTTCTGCAGTGGACTCCCTCATACAGCTTGAGCTGTTTCCGCTACTGTTTGTTAGTACCAAAATTCCAGGCATGGGGGTTGGAGCGATAGCACAGCAGGTAGGGTGTTGTTTGCCTTGCGTGCAGCCAACCTGGGTTTGATCCCTGGCATCCCATATGGTCCCCCAAGCTCCACCAGGAGTAATTCCTGAGCGAAGAGCAAGGAATTACTCTAAGAGTCACCCAAAAAAAAAAAACATTCCAGGCATGGGCCAGAGCAATAGTACAGTGGGTAAGGCACAGGGTTTTCACTGGCTGACCTTAATTCAATCCTTGGCACTACATGTGGTACCCTGATCCACTCCAGGAGTGATCCTTGAGCCCAAAGCCAGGATTAAGCCTTGAGCACTGCTGAACCCAAAAGAAACAAACATAAAATACAGACATATATCTCCTTAGAAAAGCAAGTAAACTTGTGACAGTTCAGAGAGAACAGAGTGAAATCTTGGGAAGAAACCACAGGTGGAAGGAACAAGAGCGTGCTTCATGGAGCGGACGGTGGCAGCTGGTCTGGGGCCTCTTCAAAACCTGCTCATGAGGGTTTCTTGGGAGAATATTTGTACTCAACTAGTACAGTGTATTCCTCACTTTTAGGACAGAGGGTGGAAGAATCATCCTACTGAAGAAGATTCATTGCTCTTGGCAGAGAGTTGGAGGAGAGATAGGAGCAGGTAAGGTTCAAAGCATCTGTCAGATCATCTGTGAAGGTACAAGGCCTCCAGCCGAGGTCCAGACAACATGGAAGAATCAGTCAGAAAGCCCTTCTCCTCTCCTGGGAAGCCTGACTTCTTTGATATTTTATGAGGCAAGGATCAGTAGTTGGTGTGGGATCACATGAAAGAGAAAGAGGACAGAAGTCAAACAGAGCTTTCTTCCAGGGCAGCTCTCCACTTAGCTTTGAGTGGGGAGTAAGTAGGTGGAACATATCTACCCTTGAGCATAGGCTGGAATACAAAACATGTCATCAGCAGTCAACTTCAGGATTATTTTATGTGACTTATCTGGCTATGGAATAACCGAGTCATATGGGTTATTACTACTTTTCACCAACTTTCACCTTCCTTGAAGAAATTTGATAAAGAAATCCAGAGATCAAAATTCAATACTTTTTTACACAATTCAATATTTTTTCACACTTGATCAGTGTGATTTACTAGCCAGTTGACTCCATCTTTTAAATTATATTCAACTATTGACAGTGATTGCAGATCTTTCTCTCCAACCCATAGACTAGATCAGTTCTTTTAATAGTAACCACTCCCATGCCAAAAAAAAATGTGTTATGCTCAGTTCACTTGAAAGCTAAGGGGTTTAGCAGACTCCTCAAGTAGTCAAGTTTGGGTACTAAGGAATCTAGGTCAACTGTCCAACATCTTCATTAGCGATGTTGAGAGAAATCTCTGTGCCTGTTAAAGAGGGCACAGTCAAAGGACTGATCTGGAAGTTGCCATTCACTTTTGAGACAGTTTCTCTTTGAAGGACAGGACTGTAAAGGGCAGCAGCAACCAGAGGTTACTGGGTTGTTAATGGACAAATGAGCATGAGTACTGTGCTCAACACCATCCCTGGGTGACTCTCGTGGCAGGGACCCCTCTAGTCTATTTACTGGATAACTCTGCCAAGTTCCACCTGGAAAGACAAACAATGCTAAAACTAAAGGAAGTTCCCCTGGTTGACTCTGCAGCATTAAAGTTATTCATCCACCAAAATCATTGCTTCATCCAAAGGCCACCTTGTCACAGTGTCAGAGCTTACATGTGTGAAGACATCGTGGAGAAAAAGAGAACCCTGTCTAGACAGCTTGGAATGTCTTCTGTGCCTAATTAAACAGTCCCTCATAGAGCTGGAGCTCTGTGAAAACTCTTCTTGTTTACTAACGATTTGTGCCACACACCTTTAAAGAGGTATTCTGCATTTCATCCTTTTCCATGAATTCCTAAGAATAGGAGCCCAAAAAGGCTCCAAGGGCTCAAATAGCTTCTGTTAAGACTCTAGAGGAGGCAACTGAAGACCAGAGAATGACAAGGCTGAGGAACAACATGGTGGCAATTCCATTACCATCTGTTTCCTTATTGCAGTTGGTGTTTCCATGTGACTATGGGGATTTGTGAAAAATCTTCTCACCTCTGGCAGCCTTTTAGGATATCAGTCTTTGAGTGTTAAAAGTACAAATGCAGCTGACTGGCACAAAGCAATCTATACTGGGATTCTCTTAGAAACAGTCCCCAGAAAAAAATGGACATACAAGTAGCTTCTTAGTTACTTTAAGAAAACGTTGGTGTGAGAGTAGACAAGGAAGACAATGAAAGCTAAGTGGAATTATGCTGTTGAGAGCATGTTGGTACAAACCACCAAGATGTATGTTTCTGGGGAAGTCTGGGGGAAATGCCAACTATACTTCAGAGATGTTCCCCAAAGGCAATGTACTTAGGTAATATCCCTTACTCCATCTGACAGCTACACTAAGGAGCCATGAACTCTCTCTCTTCTGTAATTCTTGAGACAGACCCTGGATCAGTCAATAAAGTCTGCAGCAAGACCTGATGGCATATACTGGACACAGGACACAAATAAGATGCCGATGACATCTCAACTGTTACAGTTGCTATCGACCTGTCCTTCCCAGCATTGTGTAAACTATAGAAGAGAGGAAAGTAGACTGGTTGTGTTGAATGGACAAAGTTAAAAGCTAAAAGTTTGGGTTAACAGAATAATACAAAGCAGACAGCAGGTTCATAGGGTTCAAGAAGAGTCTACAGCCTTGGATTCTATTCTGAAGATATGATACTTCATACATGCAAATCACCCACAATTCAAGAGCCTACAATTTATTGTTCTCAAACTTTTTATCCTCTTTTATTCTCACCTTTATTTAATACAAAAAATGGGATATTGGGGTGGGGCAGGTTAAAGCATGATACAAGTCTTTAAATTTTAAGTATTTCCATTTATTTTAATTCAAACTAAGCACTTGTTTTACTTAATTTTTTTTCTGATTCAATACAATATGATCAAAGACAACAATTACCTTTTATGGGATATGTAAGTGTTTTTGGATGAGTGTTCTTTGAACAAGAGACCAGGAAAGTCATAAAGAGAGAATATAAGAGCAAGTTAGAATCTTTGTACCAAATATGGGAAGTAATGATATACGTCCACTCAATCATCTTTTATTGGAAAGAAGCACATCACCAGCTATCAGGTACAACCTAGTGTCCAAGAATAATGCAAAACAGTGAATACCAGGAGACAGGGACTACCAGAGGACTTTAGAAAATGTTCATGACAATGGTACTATTTTATTATGAACATTAGAACTTTCACTGAACCCTTTTTTTTCTGAGAACTGGAGATACATTGTCAAGGTAATATATAGCATACAACTGACCCAATTTGTGTACAAAAGTTTGGAGGCAAAATTATTGCAATTTGCCTTGTATTGCAGAAAATCAATTTTATTCTCTAAAATATTCTGTTTGTCATGCATATATTATGCAAAGTGTATTACCAAATGCCAAATTTGAGAAATGGTCTTTCAAGGAAATTCTTCCTTATAGGTACTCTCTATACTATATATTTAGTATCAGAAAGCCCTCAAATTTTGAATAAAATGGAATTTTCTGTCTTGATGAATATTGTCATTGCCCTCAGGATCTGACAGTCCATCACCATCACCTGCTCCATTCTCTGTGTTCTCTGTGTTAGTGGCTTTGACGATGAACTGGGTATTAGCTTGGATATTAACCTCAGGGTTTGTTATGCTTTCAGTGCTTGGCCCTTATAAAAAATTTTTTAAGATAGATTTAGGTCATTTCTTTTTACAACCTATAGAGAAATTGTTAAAGCTAGGGGCTAAGTGATAATATAAGAAAGAAAACATTATTGAATCTCCCAAATCTTGTATTGATACTTGGAAAAGTCTGATTGTGGACACTGAACTCTCAATAAGTTGTTCCAAAGCACATTTATCTCCACTGCTTCGCCAGACCGACACTTTCTGACTTAGTCCCCTATACTTTTCACAGTCCTCTGCTCTCTCACATTTGCATAAACAGAAAATCCTTCAAAAAAATCCATTTTTTTCTGGGGACTATTTCTAAGAGAATCCCAGCAACTTTGAGGCACAGGTTTTTGAAGTAGAAATTAAGACTGGAAATCAATTCTTCAGCCATGCTTTCTCTTTGAGAATACTTATTTGGAACTAGTGACCAAGGAAGGGTCCTATTAGCAAAAGCAAACTGTCGGGATGGACCAGGAAAAGAGCCACCTGAAACAGAAGGCAGGAAGTCCTTCTGAAGTAAGAATGTAAATGGAGGAGCCCTTCTCTGTTCCCTTTTATGAGAGGCCACCCAGAGTTGTCCGGGTGTCCAAGCAGACCATGGATGTTATGAGAAATAACAATGGAAACTGCAGGGTGCCATAACACAAACATCCCAGCAAACAGGAGGGGAGGCTGAGCCCAGCTAGTCCTCACACCCGCTCTCCCTGCCAGCCCAGGCTCACACTGTCCTCTCCTAGCCATCCCCCAGTACTACTCTCTCTCTCTCTCTCTCTTTTTCTTTTTGGCTAATTTCTCACATGTCCGTCTTTGGTCTGATGCCTGCCCCCAAACACCTGGTTGAACAATAAACATGAAGGAATGTGGTGGTTCTGTCAGCCACTCCCCACCCTTGTGAAATAGTTGCTTTGTCTACAGCCCTGGTGGGATTGATTTCCCAGGCTGCCACACATTTTTGCATCAACAGGCATTGAAGTGTGCTGTCCAGTAGGTTGCCCTGATTATTGTGAGTTTGTGTGTAGCCAGGAGTGTGAGGAAAGCAGCTCAGCCTTGCCCCTGGAGTCAGTTACAAATCAAACACTGTGCTTACAAACTCTTACCTTTTGAAAAGAACACTTTGCAGTGATTAAATATTTATGCATGGCGTACTCTTGAAGCTTTGATGATTTATTCAGACTTTATAACTTAGAGTAAAGGATAAATTCTCATCTAGTATGACACACATACACATATGAAAGATTTTTCCCCTGCATATAAGCTGTCCAAGATGCTGAATAAAAAAATGCATCTGTTTTCCTCTGTATTTGCTCTTTTTTAATGGTCTTCATAAATCCAGGGAACTCCTTGGACCACTGGTCTCTTTCAATAGAAGCATGTTTTCACAGGGATTTCCACATTCATAATTATTCCTCTCATTTCTCTGCCGTGAGAAGACAAGCTAGTGTTTCATTGCTTTGGGGAAGTTAATAATAAGGTAGGCAAAACATCAGGAAAAATTATAATGATTGAAGCTATACAAGTCAGAGGGAAACACATGTCACTGTTCTAAAATGTTCCTGTCATAAATCCTTGAAGTTACACTATAGTCACAAGTAAATAACTCCTTAATGCATAAACACTCAATTAATTAAACATAATATGCTATATAACTTTGAATGAGTTCTAAATAGAGAAATGGTTAAATAATGGCTTTTAAACCACTGAATAAACAGGAGTATCTTATTCCAAACAGAAATTTCCCTTTCTCTTATTCTAAATTACTCAAATGGAATGAGATCCTTTCACTACACTTCAAGAGAATGACATACATCCCTTTTAACCAGGAGGGTTACTGATTTCTTTAGTATACAATGACCAAGACTGAAACCCAAAATATAGAAAATTATATTTTCTAGTCCTAAATTTCAGTCTCTTGGGATATCACCAGAGCAGTTGTTTGAAAATTTCTGCTTTCTTCATTATTTCCAGTTTATGGAAACAGAAATTTTATTACTCTCCTGCTCTTCTTAAGTTTCTTGAGACATTTTAATATAATACTTAGGCTACACATTTCACCTGAGTGATATTTTGTAATCCCTAAATAGCTACTTCTCATATATGATTGGAAATATTCTCACTGGAGGGGAAAATGTTTCGAAAAGTGAGAAGTGCTTTTTTAACACCTGCCTGAGTCAGGTGACTGTTCTTGTTTTATTTTTCTAGAAGTTTTATGGAAGTGGTTTTTAGTACATCTTTCTTTTACGTGCTTGGGACTATATCTCATTTATTTTGGGGTATATTAGTAACCACCACTTTTCTTGAAACAGAGAAATGTTGAATTTATTTCATGCTTGATCTTACTCATAATTAGTTCATTTATTCAGCAAATATTTAGTCCATGTGTGGTACTGGACTGGACACAGGAGAGATGTGATGAACCAGTCACTGGTCTTAGAGGTCATTATGTGAGTGGAGTAAACTAATTGTGAATGAAAAGTGGCTTTGTGGTGCCGGAGCCATAGCCCAGCGGGTAGGGCGTTTGCCTTGCATGTGGCCAGCCTGTGCCTGTCCAGGTTTGATCCCGGCATCCCATATGGTCCCCCAACACCGCCAGGAGTAATTCCTGAGTGCAGAGCCAGGAGTAACCCCTGAGCGTTGCCGGGTGTAACTCAAAAAGCAAAAAAAAAAGTGGCTTTGATGATTTTTCTTTCCACCTCCTTTATTTTATAACTATGAGGCTTTAAACTGAGTAAAACATCTTATTTTAATGTCAGAATTGATTAGATGTAGAACTCAGTTTTGTCTCCAGATGATGTGATGTTTTGGGAAGAAGGAAGAAAATCAAGAAGAGAAGAGCAAAGCACATCAACAGAAGGAGAGGGAGCAGAAGAAGGAGAAGGAGAGGAGAGGAGAGAGAGAGAGGAAAGAGAGAGAGAGAACAAGTGCAACCAACTCTGTGGTGACTCAGTTGCTAAAGCAGTGAAAGGAGCAATTCCCATTTCTTAACAATTTTCTGCTTGACAATCTCATTGCTAGAGTTTTGCGTATTTGAGTTAATAGTGTTTCTATTTTAACTGATTAGTATAGTTATGGTCAACTTCTAGAAGTGGAGAAATGATGGATCAGGGTTTACCGATAAGAATTAGCAAATGCATATTGTCTCTACTCTAATGGAATTTAAACCCAAGTGAAGTTGATTAAGTAATCAAACAAATTATTCAAGCATGTGTCTAAACCTAAAAGCCTTGAAGGACATCCTAAGAGCTTCCTTGTTGATTTCAAGGGGATTGTATAAGGAAATATGACCATAGTTGGGGAATCTGAGTGGTAACTATTCTACCTAGCTCGTCTAAAATAGCAAGTCTCGTGTGTTTGGGGGAAGACTATTCATTAATGTTATGGTAAGTTCAGGCAGAGTTGGCTTATGGTGGTCTGTAGGGCTCTCAGAACCTTTCCTGTGTTGGTTTATCCTGCAGCTTCTTAAACATATTTTACTCTAGACCCCTTTCTGCACTTATTTAAAGCAAGTAGCCTCAGACATCAACTCATTGCTTTGAGGTACCTGATTTGAACTTACAGTGGGAATTTGTCAAAACCAATGCCCAGATTCCCAACATCTTGGAACTGTTCTACACAGTTTCCATCAGAGATTGCAAGTTAAGATCACATGACTGCTCCTGTACAGCATTGGATGTTCCAAGGATGAGCCCTTCATCAAGATTTTGGTTCTTCCGGAGGTTTCTCCAAATATTTTGGAATAAGAATTTAAATTAGTACCTCTCTAGAGAGCTGACAGCAACACTCAGAAAATGACATGTGTATCTCCTCACCTAGAAAGTGAACAAGAATGCCCTAGATAGTCAGGAGAGTTAGGGATACATAAGTGAGTTAGGGACCCTCCTCTGGTCCCAAATGTGTTCTCTTCTCATTGCCATGACTCAGTTCCAAATTCCATTGGCTACCCATGATCCTTTAGTGAATACCCTTAGTGGTTTAAGTTAGTTTTCCCCAGGGACTTTAAAACAGATAAGTCAGAAAAAAATACCAAAATAAAATATATACAGCATACTTTAGTACAATGTCAGTTTCCCTTGGGTGGATGGCATAGAAATAGGGAAGAGGACCAGAGTAATATACTGTCACAGTCAAACTGAGTGGGGAGGGGAGCAAATACACTAGCAATCTAAGAGATGGGAGAGATGGGGATCAATCATGTTCTAGCAGGAGCATATTGAAATGTTACCTGCAAACTGAATGATTTTTTGTATTCCCCAAAGCATTATCACCTTTAATCATTCATAACTGCAAAGCTTGGGGTCAGGTCTGTGATGAATATGGAGGAGGGAATTAGAAATATACTTTAAAGTATTAGCATCACCACAGATAGATGGTGAAAGTAGTGGTGAGTGGCAATCCTGTGTTTGACGTGAATGAAGGAAATGAGTAAACCAGGGTTCCAGCAGGTTATGCCAATCACTGAAGTGGGCCAAGCTAGAATGCAAATTAGATGACTCCACCTTTACTCCTGTTTCTTTCATCTTCCAGATTATTGGAAGAGATAGAGATAGAGACTCAACATCATTGTTCTTATGGAAAGATACCCTATGTTAGACAAGGTAAAGTGCTTTCCTGTCTAACTTTGTCTGGGTTGAAACTCAGTTCATCACTGAATTAGGCTGTGGCTTTGAGCAACTTGCTTCTCAGCCTTAGTTGCTTCACTGGCAAAGGCAGAGATGAGGAGTCACACAGCCTCTGACTGTGGATATTAGGGGCCCTGAGATACCTGGTCGCTGACTTGGCAATAAATGGTGTGTCCAAATATTTGCTTCGGCTCACCATGCCATCCATTTTTTAAAGCCCAAATATAAGTTTTTGTACTTTAACATATCAAGGGAATAAATTGTTCTTGTTTTGTAGTAGGCTCGCTGGCCTTATGAACATTTTGTTTTGAACCCTTGAGGTATATTTCGAGAAGTGGAATAGCTGGGTCAGTTTTAAGCACAAATCTTAGGAGGGTTTTTTTTTTTTTTTTGGTATTTTTTTTTCTTCGTTTGTGAGAACTGTAATAGAAAATTTCAAAAAAAATAAATCAAAGCCTAAGCGCTTGTCCTCAACAATCAGGTATAACTGAAAATTAAATACATTTTTAAAATGCCCAACTAAGTCCTTAAAAGCTTGGAGGTATTTTCAGGTATTTGGGGTCCTTACATCTGTAAAATATACAATGTTTTTTAATAATGGTAATTTGGTGAGAGATGCGGCTGAAGCTCCCTAGAACTGGGTATGTGAAAACGAGGAAGCAATTAAGACATTTTTAGTTCCCTTTGGGACTTGCAAAAAAATTGCTTAAATATAGCTATTCAAAACAAAATACAATTTTTTATCAAAGCTAAATTTTTTAATGGTAAACCTTTTGGCCAGGAATAGTTGTCAAGATTTTCTTTTTTATCGCTATTTTTAATTTAAACAAATGTTGCCTTGGATCGCTTTGCCTTTAGTAGAATGTTTGTGAGTCTCAGAGGAAATTCTGAGCATGCTTTTTTCTTGTAGTAACATTAATAAGGATACTGGCTTTTCCAGTTGAAGGGAATGGCACAAATCCCAACGCATGCCTTAACCAATGCCTTGGTCTTTCCCTACTTACCTCTCCTTTATGTCTCTGACACTGGAATCTCAACTCCTTTTAAAAGCCCCCATTCATAGAATGACTGCATTCATTTGTGGGATATAAATATATACCAGTATTGTACTAATTGTTGGAAATGGTAACACCAGATTAGAACTGAGCATTGGATGTAGACAAAGGGATATACATGATAACCATTAAATGTATGTAGGGCAAGTCACAATGCGTAAAGAAGGGAGAGAGAGAGGGAGAGAGAGAGGCAGAGAGAGAGAGAGAAAAGTGCCTGCTATAGAGGCAGGCTGTGGGATGGAGGAGGGAATCTGGGGACATTGGTGGTCCAAAATGACATTGGTGGTCCAGAAAATGAGCACTGGTGGGGGATGGGCGCTGGAACAATGTATGACTGAAAACAAATTATGAATATCTTTATAATTGTATATATCACAGTGATATAATAAAATGAAATTTGAAAAATAAAATAAAAGCCCCTATTCAATTGCTTATGTTGGGTAAGAAGTTGGTGTTGTTTACTGGAGGAAAATTGTGGTGGTGATGCACTTGGGTTCTAAATAATTCAGATACAGGTTGAATTGGGTTCCTTGAATAATTTATGGAAACTTGCTGAGCCTCAATCTTTCCTTCCATTAAATGGGAGTACTTCATAGGACTTGCCATGAGCACAAAGAAAGGTAACACTAATGGTTGCTACTGCCAATGATTCTTTCCCATCTCGTATTTGCAATTCTCCTTTTATGGGTGAGAAGTCAGTTATAATAAACCTCTCAACTAATGTGACCTGCACTTCCTGAGTAAACTGTAGCCATGTGACCTAAATCAAGGCCATTCACCAGGTGCTGCACCTGAAACAAGGGACTTCCGCAAGGGTCTTAGGGAAAGGGTATCAAAAAGGAAAATATTTGGAGTTATTTCTGTTGAGATTGTGCCTTTAAATCCTTAGAATTCAGCAGTAATCCTTACTTGTATCTTCAGAAACATTAGTTATGATATCACAGAAACCTGGTTTTTCCTCTTTTATTCAATTTGGTGATCTATTATTAATATTTGTAATTTTTCTTACCACATACACCATTCATTTAGTTTATATTAAAGAACTGTTAACTCATGTTTACTTCTTCACCTCTTTGTTCTTTCCAGAAGGTGTACTTTGTGCTTAACTCTGTTGAAGAATTCCTTCCCTGTGTCAGGTTTTACAGGGTTGTTCATATCACTATTAATAATCATACTCAAAATGGCTTAAGGGGACTAAGAGTTATAGCCCTGGGTTCTCCCTGGACCTACTCCAATACCAGGAATACTGCTTTTACTTATTGGATATTTTCAGAATTGTTCATTTTTTTCAACCTCAAAACAATGGATTTCCTGCACTTCCATGTCCTAAATTCTATATCAGGATAGGTTTTTCATATGTAAAGATTTTATCTAGATCAATATGTACATGCATTTCAAACATCACATATGTCCCAGATCTATTTATAAAATAGGGTTAATATGTCAGATAAATGCTATATCTATAGACTAGCCCATATTCATTATAAATAACAGATCCAGAAGGCTGAATCTAAATGTTGGGCATGGGAATCGCATGGCGAACAGTTTCACAATGAAATTGACCACATCATATTCAGTCGAACGGTTTTGCTTGACTGATGTCACTGTCGTTCCCAAATTCCAAACATGATCAAACCACCATCTCCTTCATGCAAAATTCTACTTCATGGAAGGGGAAGAAAAGGCTGCAATGTTTAAGAAGAGAAATCCCAGGTTAACCACCAACTGGGAAATCTTTGGCACCATTGTAGCAACATGGGAAGATGCCATCATTGACAACATTGACAAAGAATGCAACCAACTGTTTCCAGCACCTCCATGATTGTGCAAGGAACTCCAAGAGAGAGAGAAAGCCACAAAAAGGATGCCTGTCTTCAAAAACTCTCGAGCTCATTAACCAATGTGGCAAGGCATGAGCCTTAGGCAACCATAAGTTAATGTCCAAGCTTGAAAAGCAGTGCAGAGAAGCAATAAAGGAAGACCTCAAAGAGAGAAGAGCGGCAATAATGGCCAATGCAGCAGAAGGTGGGGAAAGCATTCACAATGCCCGCCTGTCCTTCGCCAACAATAAGACCCAACAATGACTGCCCTCTGATGTCCTGATGGATCTATCACATCTTCCAGAAAGGCAATGGAGATTATTCATGACTTCTACTTGGATCTCTTTGATAGCCACGTCCACCTACCCACATACAAAATTCCACAGGATGGATATGTCGTTTCCAATGTTTTCCCTTTTTGAAATCCAACATGCCATTTCATCAGTAAAGAAGGGAACATCATCCTAGCCCAGACAACACAGACCCGAACACCTGAAGAACCGCCATCAGTACTCATCAATACAGTGGCTTGGCTCCTCACACACTACCTGACCGAATGCAAGGTGTCCTCCCAATGGAAAACAAGCAGGAC
Source organism: Cryptotis parvus (assembly GCA_021461705.1). Lineage (NCBI taxonomy): Eukaryota > Metazoa > Chordata > Mammalia > Eulipotyphla > Soricidae > Cryptotis > Cryptotis parvus. The sequence goes on from JAJIBD010000187.1 coordinate 74,924, forward strand.
AGTTCTACTGTTCAAGAAGGGAGACATCCACAACATTGGCAACTATTGCCCCATCTGCCTGTTGTCCATCATCTACAGGCTGTTCACTTGAGTCATCCTGAACAGGATTGGCAGAACATTAGATGAAGGACAACCATGAGAGCAAGTTGGGTTCTGAAAGGATTCAGCACAATCGACCATATCCACATGGTAACCAAGCTCTTTGAGGTTTGTAGGTAGTTCAAGATGCTGCTCTGTCTCACATTCATTGATTTAAAGAAAGCCTTTGATTCTGTTGAGACCGAAGTGGTCATCGAAGCCCTAGTTAAACAGAGCATTCAAATTCAATACATCAAGATCCTTCTTGAGCTGTATTACGGATTCACCACCAGGATCTCACCATTCTATAAGTGTGATCATTGATATCAAAAGAGGAATTCAGCAGGGTGATACCATTTCATGGAAACTCTTCAGCACCACCCTCAAGAACATCATAGGACAATTAGAATGGGAAGGAATTGAAGATAGACGGTTGGCAACTACACCACCTCTGCCTCATTGATGACATCATTCTAATAACACCAAACATTCACCAAGTGGCACAAATGCTGCCTTACTTCAACTGAGAATGTGGAAGGGTAGGTCTACAGCTCAACAAAACAATGTTCATGAAAAATGAACTAGTTCCTGAGGCCCCATTCACTCTCAATGGAACAAACATTTCTGAATGCAGCAGTTATGTTTACCTAGGTCAAGAACTCAACATGATGAACGACCTAGCACCTGAGTTGCACAGGAAGAAGAGAGCGGCATGTATCATCTTCAAGAGCATTGAAGAAATAGCTAAAAGAACAAAGAATCTCCAGCTTCAGGCACATCTCTGACTCCACCATTCTCCCTGCATTAACATACACCTCAGAGACCTGGGCCCTATGAAAGTAGGATAAGAACACTATTTTGTGTCTCCCAAAGAGGAATCTAAAGAGCTATGCTTGGAATATTATGCCTCACTCAAGTGAGAGAAGGAATAGGGAGTGCTGACCTCTGTCAACGATCCATAATCAGGGACGCTGTCTCGTTTGCCAAGGCATCAAAAAATCAGATAGGTTGGACATATAATGCGACTTGGAGAGGACCGCTGGACTAGAGCCATTAACGACTGTATCCCATGGGATGTCAAAAGATCACGTGACTGCCCACCTACAAGATGATCAGACTTTTTCATAAAAATCTCTGAATGAATGGTTTGAGGCTCTTCATATTCCTGGAGCAAACAGATGCCATTGGGTTACACTGGCTTGTGACAGGACAAATGGAAACGTTATTGGCTCCTGCTCAAGCAAATCAGTGAATAATGGGATTTCAAGTGATCAAGTGATATGTAGACTAGAGATTTTTATATAAATGAAAATAAATATTCATACATATATAGGATTCCTGCACCCCAGTTAAGTGGGACATTTCCAGTGCACTGTAGCCAGCTGTGTGAGAATTGCAAGTATTATAAGCACCCCCAAATATGGCAGCCCCAGTGTGTGAGATTACTACAAGTAAATTGTAATGCCCAGAAATTTATTGGGGGCAACACAGGAGCACCTAGGAGCACGACAACCAATTGTGTATGACCATTTGTTATTGCAGCATCAAAAATCAGAAGGAAAGGGGAATGGATTAAATGACAAAAATAAATTCTGAAAGCAACTAAGTGCTTTGTGAATAAGTTTTAAAATAGCTACTTATGCCAGGCTTAAGCACCAAAAAAATGAACAGAAGTCTTGTAACCATGTTTCTGATTACTTGATCTTACAGACCCTGTGCCCTCTCTGTGCCCCTCTGAATCTGGGTTTTTCCGTCTGTAAAGCTAGGGTGTTTCAACACCAATCAACATTGTATGTGTTGAAACATACAATGTTTCAATACCAATCCCTTCACCAGTGCCCACTTCTCTCCATGAATGCCCCCTCCCTATTCATCCATTTGTCTCACACCTATCACTGTCTTATGAGAGATGGATTTTTAAAGTGTATAAATACTTGCAGCAGAGCCTGGCAAGCTACCCGTGTTTTATTTGTTATGCCAAAACTAGTAACAATTATGCTCTTCCTGTCCCTGGAGCAAGCAGGTGCCTTTGAGCTACACTTGCTTGCAACAGGATGTATGGAGATGTTACTAGTGCCTGCTCGAGCAAATCGATGAACAATGGGAAGACAGTGATACAGTGATATAAAAAGGATTAATTTGCTAACATATATAATGTTTTCAGACAATTTATACTTCAGACTATATATACATATGTGTGCATATATAGTCTGAAATATATAATGTGTATATATATATAGACTAAAATATATATTTCAGGCTATATATACATATATATATACACACACCGACACGCATATTCTTTGCCCACAGTTTAGATTTCTAACACGCATAATGCACCCCAGTCTTGGATTTTAATTACCAAGATAAATGAATTGTTTTTAAAAGTGTGTCTTTCCTGATGCAGATATCCTGGCAGGCTGCTTTGCTGTTTCCATGTGTCTTTGATGAGGTGCATTGGCAAGAACCTCTGAAGAAATTTTTATCTCCCTTGAGCCCAGTTCCTGACTTTCTGTAAAATACTTCCTTTTCCACATGGACTTTTCACTTGTATCATAGCTTCTGGGGCCAAAGAGGTCTCAGATCAAAAACATAGATTTGAATTTCTCTCTGGAGGGTTGGTGCTCACACCCATATTGGATCCTTACCTTCTCCTTGTCCTGGAATTCCCCCTGGCCTGTTTTATTCATCATTGCTTCTTTCTGCTTGCTGATAGGTGTCTAAAGCATGCACGTGCATGCACGTACTGCCTCAAAATATAGTGAACTAAGAAAATTGCAGAGGTAGTCAGGCTGAATGCTCAGACTCACAGAGCAATAGTAACGTGCTCTTGAACAGCAGATGTTGCTTATCTACCCCACCTACCGGGCAACTCATAACTATTTGATTTGACAAAGACCCAGTTGAATACCAGGTCTTTCTTCTTAGTTTATCCATGTAGCCTTTTCTAAGTCCTAGGAAGTAGTTACAGGAAATGATTCTGGAGTTACAAAACCTGTACCTGACTCTGACTATAGGTCTTTTATGTTTCCTAGGGATGCTGGTCAAATTTCTTCACCTCCCTCTCACCTTCTTCAACTAATTAATTTTTAGATTTGTTTCACATGATGCAGCACAAAAATGAAAAGTCCATGTAATATGTCAAGTATAAAACATTCACACTGATTTTTCCTTTGCTATGGGTAAGTTATCATACAAATGCCAGAGGTTTTGTTGATGAAAAAAATTTAATTCTGCTCTTATTTTAAGGGCATTCTATCAACTGGTTGATCAAACAACTTTCTTTTTAGATGGTGCCACAAACCTAGGCTACACATAGAAAACAACCTTCATTTATTGAAACATGGATAAATTAAAGGTTGAGTAAATGAATAAACAGAATAAGAAACAGTTGTTTTACTTTTCTCTTAGTTGAGGTTGGGATCTTTCTTGGTTCATTTAGTTCTTGATAGCCAATAGTCAATGTTATAGAATAAAACAATATGTTTGACATTGCAGGGTGCCTTGGAGGTGCAAATATAACCTTGTGGGCAGTTTAAATTTCCTTACTGGGAAAATGCCTGCTTATTCTTCCATGCCTGTGTGAAAGAACAGCTTTAAGTTTCCTTAATGCTTTTCTACTAAACCCTGTCTCTCCTCCAAAATCTAATTCTCTAGAACACAACGTTATGTTCTTCTATGTGCATATCTATTTCTTTCCCCACCCCCAGAAGAGGATAAGTTTTTTTATTCACTTAATGTCCTTCCTTAGATATGGTTTACTTACACAGATTTATAAACAATAATTAATTTGTTTAGAAAGATTAAATATCATTGGGGCCGGAGAGATAGCCCAGAGGGTAGGGCGTTTGCCTTGCACGCAGCCGGCCCATGCCAGCCCGGGTTCGATCCCGGCATCCCATATGGTCACCCGAGCACTGCCAGGAGTAATTCCTGAGTGCAAAGCCAGGAGAAACCCCTGAGCATTGCCGGGTGTGACCCAAAAAGCAATAAATAAATAAATAAATATCATTAAACAGTACAGAAATTATCCTGTATTTTCAGTCCAAAGAATTGTCCACATACAGGGTCAAAGGATAGTATAGGGATTAATATGTTTACCTTGCACATCGATGACCAGTTTCATCTCTAGGTCTACATGGTCCCTGACCTAAAGCACAAAACCGAGAGTCATATGAGCATCACTGTAGCCCAAACCCAGCTTCCTCTTGCCAACAAACTGTCTACATACAGACTTGCATACATGTGTTCTATACATAGTCTATACATAGCAGCTCTATACATAGCCTCCAAACTAGAAGCAGCTTAATGGTGAGGAGCTGGGAAAGGGATCAACAATCTGGAGTATGTAAGTGTGTATCACTTGTATCACTTGTCTTCCCGTTGTTCATCAATTTGCTTGATTGGGCACCAGTAAATTCTCCATACATCCTGTTGCAAGAAAGTGTACCCCCAGGGGCATCTGCTTGCTCCAGGAACAGGAAAAGCTCAAACTATTCCTTCAGGTCATGGGAATGAGGTCCATTATTGTTACTGTATTTTTGACATATCAAATAAAACACGGATAGCTTGCCAGGCTCTGCTGTTAAGTGGCATACTCTCAGTAGAAGGCTCTCATCTTGAGCATTTACTAATGAAACTCAAAGGGGAAAGATCAGGTTTTCTCTTGGGTAGAGGTCTGAGGAACTATGGAGTCTGGATGTTGAAAATGACTGACCTCATGGTGTGGTGGTTGCTCTGGATTCCTGCTAGACTCACTGGGATGACGGGTCACAATTAGAACCTGCCTAGTACTGTATATAGTGTATAAATGTGAAAGATCCTGGGAAGGACCTGATCCTAACATCTAGTACTATCTAAGACTGTTGTGCGGCTGCAGAGCGGCCTGAGCTGCCGGAGCTGTGGGTCTGGTATGTCTCTCTTCCGGGGTAGCTGGCATGGAGGTGGAGGAAAGGGCGGAGGAGCCCAAATCCTTGCTTCAAGCCCGGCCAGTGTGACCCCTCCCTTGCATGTGTGAGAGAACCCTTGGAGCCCCTTACCAACCACCAGAGGTCAGCTCCATGGGTTGCTTCCACATGGGGCCCAGCGGCACAGCTGTGGGTCTGGAGTGGTTGGGTCAGTGTGTAAGAAGGCATGAATTACCTGTGAATACTGTGTGAAGAGGAACCACAATGACACAGGAGCAGAGGTGGAAAATCAGGAGAGTGCAGTTACTTTGTACCTTAATACCATGATGTTGTAGTCATGTTACTTAAACTATATTAAAATGACTTTTGAAAGCTGTGAAAACTTCAATCTATGTGAAATAAAAAGGGCATGTGATCAGGTAACATTAGATTCCATTACTGAAGTGTCCAGAAAAAAACAATATAGAAAAAATAGATTAGTGGTTGCCTGATTTCACAAGTAGGTACGGAGTGAATGTAACTAGGTACAAGGATTTTTTCTTTGAATTAAGTATTTTTTGGGAAATCACCCAAGTTGTTTTCATTGGGCTAAGAGCCTCCCAGAAATTGTCAGTCAATCTTTCTGGCACTTCACTAGGAGTGTCTGACGGTGCTGTGTAGGCCTGATGTGAAGTGTCAGGGATTATTCATAGCCTCCAAAACACACACCATGGTCTCAGGAGACTAGATGGTGCTGAGGGTTAAGTCAGGGTCAGTTACATGCAAGTTACGTGTTCAAACCTCTGAATCATCTCTCTGGATTAGACAGAGGAAATCTTCCTAAGGGGTGCACATGTTCTATAATATGTTTATGATGATGGCCATACCATTTGATAAGTAGAGTGAAGAAGGACATTGCTTTGCACACAAAGACACAATGAATTTTAAGATATATAAAATACACCTATTTTTAAAAGCACGAATATAGCAATCAAAGATACTTGGAAGGAGAGGAGGATGTTGATGAAGAAGGAGGAAATAAGTATACCTCCTCTCTAACATCCATATAAAACATCCCAATATAGGGCAGGTCCTCTGTTTGATCCCTGGAACTGGATGCCCCCAAGAATCACCAAGTGTGGTCCTGGTGGCCCCAAACACCACCAGGTTTGAGCATCTTGCCATTGGCCTGTGTATCACAGAGGTGACCCAGACAACACAGTATTCCAGAGGTGTGGTCCCTCTAATAACACCCCAATACAACATTCCATATTCCAGAGGTCTTTTTGGCAGTTGGATGGGAATAGTACTATAGCTTTGCATGTATATTCAGTGATTCATATATATATATTCATATATATATTCATATATATATATCACTATCTTCCCGTACATCATCGATTTGCTTGAGCAGGCACCAGTAACATCTCCATATGTCCTGTCTCAAGCTAGTAGAGCCCAAGGGCATCTGCTTGTTCCAGGAACATAAAGAGCCTAAACCATTACATCAGATCATGAGAATGAGGTCTATAATTGTTACTTCTACAATATATATACACACATATATTTCAGACTATATATGCACACATATGTTACTTGCTTTTCATTAGAAAGGCAAGATAAAATTGATATAGAAAAGGTAAAAATATAATATACCAACAATTCTAAAATAAGCTGAAGAAAATCCTCCTTAGTCACATGTGTTTCAATAGTATTTGAAATCACTTTTAAAATTGTGATTCGGCAATCCCATTTCTATTTTGTTTGTGGCAGGATAATATTGATATTCATCTTAATATAATTAATTAAGGAATTGTTACACCATATCAAAGAGAGCTGTGGTTTTCCCACTATTGTTTTATTTTCCTAAATGCATAAATAGAACAGTCTATGAAGTTCTTGATAAAGAGATAAATCCATTCTGCAAATAAGATCTGGAGAATATGATAATACCTGAGTGGAAATTCTTTTTTTTTTTTTTTTGGGCAAAAGCTTTTATTTTATTTTTTTATTATACCACTGTGAGACATACATTACAAAGGTGTTCATAATTGGTTCTTGGTAGTACAGTATACCAGCACCCATCCCTCCACCAGTGCCCCGTTTCCACCACCAATGTACCCCACCCCTCCAGCCCACTCCCAGGCTGCCTCAATAGCAGGTACCCCAGTATCCTCTCTTTCTCTCTCTGTCTCTCTCTCTGTCTCTGCATCTCTCTCCCTCTTATTTTACACATTGTGGCTAGCCCTGCAGATATTTAGAGTTTACCACTTAAGTCTCTTTGTGTAAATTCAATGGTGAGTTTTAATCTGCCATTACCATTTCCCACATTTAGTAAAACACTGGTATCTATTTATATCCTATTAATGAATGGTCATTCTATATCTGTCCTTTTCCTTCTGACTAATTTCACTCAGCATGATACTTTCCATGTCCATCCATTTGTAGGTAAATTTCATAATTTCATCTTTTCTGACAGCTGCATAGTATTCCATAGTGTAGATGAACCACAGTTTCTTTAGCCAGTCCTCTGTTCTCGGGCATTTAGGTTGTTTCCAGATTCTATCTATAGTGAATAGCGCAGAGATGAATAAAGAAGTACAGATAGTGTTTCTGCTATGTGTTTTTCGGTCTCTCGGGTATATTCCCAGGAGTGCTATTGCTTGATCAAATGGGAGCTCAATATCTACTTTTCGGAGGAATGCCCATATTGTTTTCCAAAAGGGCTGCACCAGTCGGCACTCCCACCAACAGTGGATGAGAGTCCCTTTTTCCCCACATCCACGCCAGCACCGGTTGTTCTTGCTGTTTTGGATGTGTTCCAGTCTCTGTGGTGTGAGATGGTACCTCATTGTTGTTTTGATTTGCATCTCCCTGATGATTAAAGACGAAGAGCACTTTTTCATATGCCTTTTGGCCATTTGAATTTCTTCTTTTTGGAAGCTTCTGTTCATTTCTTCTTCCCATTTTTTGATGGGGTTGGCTGTTTTTTTCTTGTGGAGTGCTACCTGTGCCTGATATATCCTGGATATTAACCCCTTGTCAGATGGGTATTGGGTGAATATCCTTTCCCACTGAGTGGAAATTCTTGCTCTAACTTTATTCCTTGACTCTTTCCACAGATAGGATTCTCTACAGCATGACATCTCTAGAAATAAATCACGAGGACTTTTGCACAATGAATGGTGAAGAAGTTTGCAAAGGAAAGCACGATGATTAATGCCTCCACACTGAATGACAGTATGGCTTCCTCTATCACTAAAGTAATGTTGTAATGCCCTTTACTAGCAAGACCAGTTCATACCAACTCTTCAGAGCAACATTTATTACTCCAAAAATTACACCCCTTCCCCAAATCTATGGTATTTGTCATTTTAGATTTTGAGGTAAGGAAATAGTTTTGAATTATTCTTTGAATATTCATCTCTATAAGGTCAGGGGTGATCTTTGCCAACTTTTCCAGGAAAAGAAGGGGCAGTATAGGGTGTGTTTAAGTCTTTGGTCTACTTAACTCCCAGATTCTTTCAATTCCAATATCATGGTAAGAGGAATGTGATTATAAGTACTCTATGGGCCAAGATATGACTTGGAATTTTTACAATTTTTATGGCATTATAGTCAACAAGTACATTTTAATATTCTTAAATTTAAAAAATATGTGGTTCTATCTAATGTTACAGAATATATATACCACAGAATATAAATGTATAGAACCTATACATCTATAGGTTACATAGAAATATAGACCATATTCAAAATAAATATGTTATTGCTGGAATTATCTTTTGATATACAGAATTAATTAACCAGAAGCTGATATTGACCTTTTCTTCTGGAGATGAAAGAGAGATGTAAAGAAATTGATTATCATTCTTGTCATACACACACATTAGTAACAAAGATAGGCATTTATTTTAATTATTTGGAATTTGTTCATAGATTTATTAAATGAGAATGTACATAATGAAGATCTTGAGTTAGTTTTGCTGCTAGAGTTAGTGCAGAGACACTCTGAACTGAGAATAAAGATAAACATCAGATCCCTTGATGACCAGCATTTGTAAGAATGCTCTTGAACAACTTATGGTGACTGAGTCTTGTTGCAGGACTCCTCTAAGAGCCTCTGCATCTGCCCTGGATTGCCTCCTGTAGGTCACTTCGTAGATAAGGGGGTAGTCTAAGTGTGGCAGTTTATCTTACCATGTATTCTGTACTGGCTGGTATAAATATTCTCTCATGCTACCACAATCATCGTGGGACTAGCTAGATCTTATCAGCAAATTTGCCTGGCCACGTTGGATCTCTAAGTAATTAGACCAGAGAGAAATGCTGTTTGCCTCCAAGCAAGCAAGCATGGTTCCCTGATAACTCAAAGGCAACTAAAATACAAAACTACCGTGAAGTAGACGAGACTCTTGTAAAGGCTTGGAGAAATATTTAACTGGCATTAGTATTAGTCTTTGGTACAAAGACATGCCATCTCAGAAACCCCTTCTCTACCCTATAAAGGCATTTCCAGGCAGATCTTGGCTCAAAACATTAGCATATAATAGGGCCTAGGTGAAGTGCTGGGAGAAATTACCTGAAGCATTTGACCCTTCCTGCTTCCCATAATAGTGGGAGGTCTGAGTTACAGGGGTATAAAACCAGCCTGCTTCCTCTCTCTTGCCTCTCTCTCTTTGGGGCTCTCTTTTTGGGCTCTCTCTTTGTGAGCTTGCACCCTTCTGGAAGTCTTGTCTTTTCTCCTTTTTACAGGGACTTAACATGTGGTGGCCGCCATCTTGGCCTACACGTGCCTGGGGTTCTAGCCGGGAATCCTAAGCACAGGGTTTCTCCTACTGCTGCCTTGTATGCCTGAACCTGTGATAAGTAAAGCCTTTAAAACTGCATCGGATTCCATTCCCCCCGGCTCGGAGGTAGAAGGGAACTCGCTTCCTGGCATTGTCGGGGACCCCAGCGGCGTTCCCCGGCAAGTCTGGTTTTAGATATGACACGACTCACTGCCCATGTTAAGGGATGTCTAGTGTCATTTACAGTATAATTAGAAATTATTCATATAATATTATATTATTATTTTACAAAAATAGCTCCAAGTTCTGGGTAAGTTCTCATTTGAAGCATTTCTGCTACTGTCCTTTTGATTTTGACATATAGATTATGTTACTGATCTTTTGGTAGAGAGAAATCAGTAATTGAGGAAAGTGCCTAGTACAGTGATCCCATGGAATGCTGCTGTTCACGCACACTATGCTGAAGAACAAGGCTTTATCTCCTACCCCTTCATTATCAGATTCCCCAGGTACACTACAGGTTGTTGAGTTAAGTAAGGCTGAGAGGAGTAAAGCTAGCTTTTAAGAGAGGTTTTCTAAAGGTGCTTTGTACATAACCTGTGATTACAGAATTAGAACACACAAATTGGCATGGAGAAAATGTTTTGGGGAAGAAAAACTTGCACAGCATTTTTAAAAAATGCGTAGCAGAGATAGATGTCTCTTAGAGAATGACCTGTATGAAGACATTTTTATTTTTGATCTTTTGGAATGCTGATAATAGTCTAGTGCGATGAGAACAATTAAAGAGAATAAATTAAGATGTATCATGCAATGTATTTGTGCTTCCTTATAGCACATAGACTGTATTTCAGCATCACTTGATCACTTGACATCCCATTATTCATCGATTTGCTCAAGCGGGCACCAGTAACGTTTCCATTTGACCCCATCACTTTTTGCCAGTATAGTCCAATGGCATCTGGTTGCTTCAGGAATATGAAAAGCCTCAAGCCATATTTCATCATATACTGAATATATACATATATAGCACATACAGTGTACAGCACAGCATAGACTGCATTTAAGCAGACTGTTTATATACATATACAGCATATACAGTATATATCACAGCATAGACTGTATTTCAGCATATACTATATATACATATATAGTGTATACAGTATATAGCACAGCATAGACTGTATTTCAGCATAGACTGTATATATACACATATACAGCATATATAGTATATAGCACAGCATAGACTATGGGTCACTCTGCTAGACTCTGGAGATACAAGGAAGAGAGAAAATAAACCAAGTTCTACTTACCTAGTCCATATCTGTTGGCGTGTTGCAGAAAATTAACCTCATATAGATAACATAATACATAACTACCTTTACCTTTATATATATATATGTATATATATATTTAGGCAGAAGTAGTTTTATATATATATATTTAAGGGGGTTGACTTTTTTTAAAAAATTGGGGCCACACCTGAATGTGCTCAAGGTACTCCTGGCTCTGAGCTCAGGGATCACTCCCTGTGGGCTTGGGACACCACATGTGGTACCAGGGACCAAATTCAGGTAGGCAGCATGCAAGGCATGTGCCCACCCTCTGTGCTATTTCTTTGGCCCTAAGTGGATAAATGTCACATGAAACACTACATCTGTGCTTCGTTCCTGCAAGCATATGCACATTTCATTAGCGGTCTGGAAGGTATGAGGTTATAAGAGAAGTGTTACTGTTGGGTTCTCCCTGGTCATCTCTCAAGATGAAGAAATGACAGCTGAGAGATGGAGGCAACATCACTTAGAAGCTCCTCTTGTAAGGCAGGTGCTCGGGAACATGGGGAAGGTTACATGAAGAAAAGTCACAACAAGAAAGACTTTCATGAAAGCTATATGGCAGGAGATTGGAGGTTTTGAGTGAAGAGATCAAAATGTCACAGCTGAATGATTCTGAACAGGTGACTACCGGAAAGCAACGGTGGGTATAGGTATATCAGTTCCATTTTTTCATAGCTTGGTCTGAAGGACTGTGAATAGAGAGAAAAGCAAAGTAGGGACCTATTTAGGAATGATTAAAATAGACTTAAATAATGGTGGAGTGAGAAGGATGATAAGAAGAGCAGATAAATCCAAAGTTTCTGTTTTATGTAACTACTGCATGATAGAACTATTTGTTGCAGCAATGAAATCTGGCATATACAGATGTTAGGGAAAGTATGAGTCTGGCATTGGACATATTGACTTATAGTTTTAAAGTAGCTAAGAGGTAAAGCAAATAGATGAATGTAAAGGGCTTTAGATATCTACTTTTTACATAAAACATAAAGGGCTTTAACATAAAGGGATTTAGCATGAAACATAAAGGAATTTAGGTTGTCTGTTTTTTTGACGGGGTGTTGCATTATATTGGAGGTCACTAAGAAAAATCCTTCATCATTTATTCAGCAGAGATACTAAACTTAATGTTACCGATCCCAAGATGATAACTCCATGGGGAAGCTTCATCGTGTCCCACTTCTGTCAAGTGTCCATGCTTAGTCAAAATAGTTACTATAGAAAGTAGGTATAGACATGAGCAACAGATACCCATTATTTTCTATAGAGTAACATAGCATTTATAAAGAGGAAAACACAAAAAGGAGAAAAAGGAGGAGGACGGGAAATACATAAAATTTCACTCTTGAGTGAGGTTAATTAGGTTGCTGTAATAGACTTTGTGGTCAATCTACATTGGATATTCTCAGGAGTTCTGGGATGTGGGGAGTATGAGAACACAGGGATAAAGGCTGAAATGCAGCTTGGGGAAATATACAAAGTAATGCCCTTCTCTGAGTACTGTGTTACACAGTATTATTGTTGCATGTTTGTATGCCTGTCTGCTTTTACAGACTTCAAAATTCTTGAAGGCTGGTTTATCCTTGTGTTTCCACTGGTTAGAAAAATAATTTATCAAAAAAATTCTTTACAATTTATTGAATGAATTCATTAACAAAATCAGATGCAAAAATCAGTGATAACAGATTTTATTTTTACAGAGTTCTAATTAGATTATTGATCTGTATATTCAAACTAAAGGCTGCTATTGTACTAAACATTTTTACTGAATATTTCACTGGATTTTGCTTGTGGATATTTTTACCTAGTATGTAATTTTAAATTCTGACTGGATTTCTGTCTCTCCTATCTATTACCACCTGAGGTAGGGGCAGAAATCACAAAAAGCTTGGCCTCCAATGCATATAAGTCATAATGGGACCCTATTCACTTACTGATTATGTACCTCTGTGTAATTCATTTTACATTTGTGAAATCTAATAGTTGATTTTATAAACTAAGAACAATGCTTTCTCAAATGTAAGATTTTTATGATGATTAGAAAAATGGGTGTATAGATATTAAGCATAGGGGTCTAGTGTTTAAACACAGTACATGGATGTTATTATTGTTTTCATCATTGGGCCTTGGTATGCCTGGCCAGTAGGTCTGAGTTTTGGTAATGACATATTTATTCTAGATGTTGTTAAGCTGATGATGTTTTTTTAATCATGTCTCAATAATACTGGAGAAAGTCAATTAATATTGGTCTTTTCCAAATTATTAGGGAACAGAGTTAACATGGGCTCATGCTTTGAAATGTTTTGATTGAATTTTTTTTTTGATTGAAATGTTTTGATTGAATTTTGATTGAATTGAAGAACTGTGATTTACACAGTTAATGATAGTTGAGTTTTTGGCACATAATATTTCAGCATCATCCCAACACAAGAATTGGCTTCCCTCCACCATTGTTCCCCCTATTTCTTTACTCTGTCTCTCGACACCCCCAGCCCCACCTGCCGCCTTGACAGACATGTTACAAAGTTCCAGGATTGCAGTTTAGATCTCATGTTTTCGGGTCTTTAACTCTGTAGTGAAGATATATAATTCAACTCTTCCACATAACCAATATAATCGAAAGTCCTAACCCCATTCCCCAATCATTTCTTTTTCTCATTTTTTTTTTTTCCCATCTTAATTTCTTTTCTTCTCTTTCCTTCTCCCTTCACAAATAACATGGTTGTAAAATTGCACATTTTTCTTCACTTTCTTTTTTTCCATTTCTTCAGATTATTCCAAGAGCCCATAATGGTAACTAAAAATGATTTTTTTCCTGGATTAGATATTTCCTATGAGCAGGTATTCCTGAATACCTCAACATAGCAGCTCTGTGCTACACAGGCAAATGCACATGTGCCCATGCCCATGGACTTCCTTTCTGGACTTTACAGCCAAGTATGTTGAGAAGTGGTGAGTGTGGAATCTTTTGAAGTGACAAAGTACACATGCAGAGAGTTTTGAAGGTAAAATCTAGATCTGATGAATGAAGGGGTGGGTGCAGGGCATTGCAGGAGAAGCCAGAGCAGGTAGAGGGGTGAACAGCTCTCGAAGTCATAGAGATGGCTCTGTACTATAAACATGTAGCCCTTTGTTGTCAGTAAAGGTATGGATTTACTGACTTTCAGGAGAGATTAAACTGACAATAGCATTCCCAAAGGCACACCAAGAAAGGACTGAAAATAAAATTGGTGACTCCTAGACGAGTTGATGCAAATCTCATTGGTGATGTGTCTAATATCATAGCATCTTTCAAAGCAGTGCTTTTCCAAACATCAGAAGCAGCTTAGATGTAACGGGATATCACTTTGATATGGGCCTGGGCTACCTGTGTCGTTTGCTACCCTCAACATTTGTAAGCTAATACAGAGATTTCTGTGATCTTGACTTTCTTTTAACAATTCAAAATGAAATAAAGCATATGGAAACTCACGATAATGGCAGAATGCCCATTGGGTGGAAAGCACAAACACTGGGAAGCTAGTCTCCACAGCATGCCAGGAAAGGGTGTAAACATAAAACCTAGAGATGAAACACAGATTTTATAATTTCTCAGTGCCAGGTCTCATATCACTTGATTCTCACCTTAAATTCATGCAGTGAGTGCCAAGCTTCTATGTTTTTTATTTCCTTTTGGTTTTGATTTTAGAGCTACAACAGAACACTGACTGAGTACTAAAATGTTTCATTTCTAGCTCACACAACTTCTAGAATCTGGCTTTATTCTTTCTTAGACCAAAACCTCCTCTGCAGGTTTTCTGGCTTTCTGTAGGTGCAGAAGACAGACATGGAGGAGGTGCCTTGACTCTTGGTTTCCTATTCTATATCACTTCCCATCTGTCCATTAGGGGAACTTCTCATATGATCCTAAACTAACTCTGGGGGAAGCTGAGACATGGGCAGAGAAACCCAGAAAGAAAAGACTGCATTAATGAATAGTCCAACATCAAGGAATAAATTTCTAATCTTTTCTTTGATGGAGGAACTATACCAATGATGCTCAGGGGTCATATCTAACTCTGTGTTCAGGGTCATACCTGGTGGGAGACCATCTGGGGTGAGAGGATTTGAACCATTGACCTAAAAACATCCATGTGCAAGGCTGACATGACTGGGCCTATTCTGAACGGGAAGCAGAGCCTTCCCTCCTGGAGGTCTCAGCACTGTTCATATCTGACCTGTGCCATATTAAAGACCCACATCAAAGCTTCTGAAAAATGTTATTTTTTCTTGAATAACCACGAATAAGAGTTATAGAGTTATTTATGATTGAGTTTCAGGTGTATAATGTTCCAACATCAACTCCTTCATCAATGTCCATTTCCTTCCATCAGTGTCTGCAGTTTCCCTCCAGTCAGATGGCCTGCCTCCATGGCAGATACTATTCTATTTTTCTTTTTTTCCCCTTTTTAGGCACTGTGGTTTACAATACTGTTACTGATAGGGTTTTATGCATGTCACTTTATCCTTTCAGCATCAGGTCCTCATCCAGAGTCACTACTACTTTCTCTCATGCTGCAGTGATCCATCCTCGAACCTACCGCCCTCTTCCCATAGTGGTAAGCTTCCCTACTAAGGAACAGTTCCCTGTTCTTCATTTCCATTGCCTTTGGTGTTGCTTTATAACCACACAGAGTGAGATCATTCGGTGTCTGTCCCTCTCCTCTTGACACATTTAACTCAGCATGATACTCTCCAGGTCCATTCATATATCAGTAAATTGAATGACTTCATCTTTCCTTATGATCAGGTAGTATTCCTTCATGTAGATATACCATAGCTCCTTTGGGAGCTATAGCCCCTAAAGGAGCTATGGTATAGCTTTTCTCTTCTTGGACAATTGGATTGTTTCCATATTTTAGCTATAGTGAACAGAGCTGCAATGGACATAGGCATGCAGATGTCTTTTACACAGTCTTGTGTTTTTGGCCTTTGGAGTATATTTCCACTGAGTGAACTTGGTCATAGGGAAGCGCAATTCCTAATTATTTTGAGGAATGTCCATATTGTCTATCAAAAAGGCTGGGCTGGTCATTTCCACCCAATATTAGACAGAACTGTAGCTAGATTCTTGACGTTGAGTTAGTTAATTTTGTGATCTCATCAATCCCATGCAGTAGTCATCATCCTCCCCAAGCTACAGTGGAGGAAACTGAGGCACAGATTGTTTGAATCACCAGTGTGGCACAGTTAGGGGAGAGCCGCCAGGCTGGGGCTGTCTACATTTGATTTTCTTGTATTTCCCCCTTTATCCTATCATTTCCATCGCTAGAAAAATCAATATCTTGTTCTATATTAGCAGAGACCGCTATGGGGAAAGTGAGATCACAATTATTTGAACACTTTGTAATGGCAAAAATGAAACTCAGATCATGAACTTTAGGGGGAAATGTCTGTCCTCCTTCAGAAGGTGTCTTACAAATAAACTATTTGTTTTGGTCAGGGACAGCTTTTGGTTTCATGGGAGATGACTTTGTTTTCAACGACTCATTAAAGAAAGATGACTTACTGCCTTACTGCCATTTTCTAAATCTAGTCACAGAGCACAATCACTTGCAGGAAATGGAATGTTTACTTGAGTTTATTATACAAGGCTCTGGATATGAGCTGTGGGATTTTTACACCTCATAGCAACGGTATTACAATTTATTTACAGCTTCATGTTGGCAGCTGCACAAACTCCTATGAAAAAAGACAATCACACCTTAGGGACCAGTAATTAAAGGCAAAGGTATAAACTGGGCAAAGCAGAGTAAGCATTTGGCACTTAAGCTGAAGAGAATAGATATGGCTCTGGCTCTTGGACAGAAAGCCAGTCTCTTGTTCATTATTTGACCACGAACTAATTAAACTGAACTTGTCAGAATAGTGGGATGAATAGATTCAACTAGATTTTGGCACTGACTGGTCCCATGCTCATGAAAACCAAGTTGTTTTAGTGATGTCATCACTTGGAACTTCAAACTATGATATCACTTTTGACAGAATTAAGGTGGAATTAATACCATATGTAAAACTACTAATAGGTATTGACTTTAAAATAATTCTGATCACTTAAATGGTTTTCAAAATAAAACAGTGAGATATATCTTCCTAACATCTCCAGTTAAGAGCTATCAAACAAGTTTAGACATGGGATTTCACAGATTTGTTACAATTTCTCTTTGCAATAAATCCATGTACGTGCTTCTTAATATACTTGCATAAGATCACGACTTAAAATATTTTAATTTTTACTAGTATTGAACTAGGTATAAGAAAAGTAAATTCACAGTTGAGGCCATAGCTATAGAACAGTGAATAGGGTGCTTGCCTTGTAGGTTGCCAACCCAGGTTTGAGTCCCGACATCACATTTGATCCCCTGAGCCCTGCCAGGAGTAATCCCTGAGCGCAGAGTCAGGGAGTCAGAAGTAAGTCTTGAGCACTACCAAGTATATCCTAAAAGCCAAAATCAAACAAAACAAAGGAAAGAAAAAAAGAAAAGTTCACAGTTAAAATTAGTTTCTAGGAGTGTTTTCAATACATTTTTTGGATTTTAGTTAAAATTAAGACTAAGCCTGAGATGATCTGATTGTTTAACAGTAGTCAGTATTTCTAAATTTTCAGAGTAAATGAACTTTGTTTTCCTTATTTTAATCGATGTAGATAATGACTAGGTAAAATATGTTCTTTCTATATTCACTGAAACAGTAGCTTTTGAATCATGGTGTAGAGAAGTTTTTATTCATTAATCAAAAAATTATTGAATGCCTTCTATAATTTATTTTCCTTATAAAAATACCTTCATCTATATGTAAACAGTCTAAACCTAAAAAGTATTAGTGCATTCAAGCCAAACAACAAATTTAGTATATAGTAGTGTGTATGATTGTACATATGTTATATTATATATTTGATATAGATATTATATGTAGTAGCATATATAAATTAACAGATAAGCAAAGAGTGAGCTTGAGTTAGACCCCTCAATAAATAGTGAAGTTGATATTAGGTCAGGAATTCTTTTAAATGATGCTTCACAAATTATTTAGCAGGGTTCTCTGTGAACTTCTTTTGATTATCTCATCAATTCTAATTGGACAATATACCTATGTATAATTAAAGATGTAAAATTGTATTAACATATATCAAACTTTTCCGGTAGGGTAACTTGAATATCTCATGCTACTATTTTGCAGAGAAGTATATATATCAGATGCAGATGACACAGATAAAGATTCTGTTCTTTGTAGAAAGATGATAATATAGACTAAGGATATAGTTTTGGCATGAGTTGACCATGTACTCACACACTTTCTGCCTCATTTGGCCAAACTCCATAGCTTTTTATATGTATTCCTTTGTAGGATACCAATATTTCACAGGAGTTCCTATGAAAACTAGTAAATTCTATGAGATGCTCTTTAAATGTTTATTATTGGAGTGTTGTGTTGCTTCTTACTGGATTAGACCAATAACCCAAAGGCATGTAAATGCATAGTTATTAAAAGTATTCGTTTGAGAAAGTGTAGTTTTCTGGTTTAAAATTATAACAATGGATATGCTTTCACCTCAAAATGATTAAAAAGTTTAAAAAAATGGAACCCAGGTTAGCATCATGTGTTTGGGAATAAAGCTGTTCTATCAACTTTACCAATTATTCTCTGTGGCTCTTGGACAAGGGAGTCAAATCACTATCACTGTCTTCCCATTCATCATCAATTTGCTCTAGCGGGCACAAGTAATGTCTCCATATGTCCTGTCTCATGCTAGTAGAGCCCAAGGGCACCTGCTTGCTCCAGGAACATCACTGCATCACTGTCTTCCTGTTCATCATCGATTTGCTCGAGCAGGCTCCAGTAACATCTCTATATGTCCTGTCTCATGCTAGTAGAGCCCAAGGGCACCTGCTTGCTCCAGGAACATAAAGAGCCTTAAACCATTCTATCTGGTCATGGGAGTGAGGTCTATAATTGTTACTGGTATTTGGCATATCAAATACGACACGGGTAGCTTGCCAGGCTCTGCCATGTGGGTGGCATACTCTTGTAGTCACCTCTAAATCCAGCATCTATTGATGAACCGTGCAGCCACTTGCATAACCGATGAAAGGAGCCAAAATTCTAATTTTTTATTTCTAATTAAGTGGGAATAATAGCAATTCGTTTACAAATTTTTATTTTTGGGCTGCCATAATAAAATATGGGAAATTGTTGGGTTGGATCACACAAATTTATGGTTTGCAGCTCTGGAGTCTGAAAGTCAGTCTATGGGTATTGGTTAGATTGCTTTATTTTGGTAATTCTGAGGAAAACTTTGTTCCCTGATTTTCTTCCATTTTCAGTGGTTTTCTAGAAAAGTTTGGTGTGCTTTCACTTGTTGATGCATCATTCCAGTCTTTGCCTTCATTTTTGCATGATTCTGTGATGCCCTGTTTCCTCCATTTAAAATAACATGGTCATGATGGATGAGATTCCAACATAAAAATCACTTCTTCAGTGATTATGAAAGGCAAGTATCTGGCACTAGGAGATTACATTTCGGGTACCTCAGGGTCATGGTGAGCCCCTCGAGGTGTTGCAGGTGTGACTCTGGTGCCCTGCTGTGTTGGCAGTTGGCAGACAGGAGGCAGGCTTTTCTACACCCCCAGGGCTCTGCCCCATGGGCCTTGGATAATTGATAGTCTGACATAGAAAAAGACTGGATCCCCTGGGATGAACCCAGAGCCACAGCAGAGCTACCCATGGTGTATTCAATATGCCAAAAATGTAACAATAATGGACCTCATTCCCAATGAATGGAGACATTACTGGCACCCACTTGAGCAAATCAATGAACAATGGGAACACAAGTGACTGGTTTATGGATTAGACTTATGAATCCAAGCAGAAAGGACTATAACCAGAATAGTGTGTGTCTAAAGAACAAGATCCATGGGGGCCAGAAAGAGAGTCCAATAGGTGAGAATGCATACATGTAGGAGACCCAAATTTGATGCCCAGCAACATGGTAACCTAAGCACTGAAAGGAGAGACCCTGAGCATTGAACCAGCAGTAAATCCTGAGCACCACTTGGCATGATCCTAGAACAAGAATGAACTGCATAGACTATTTCTTATATATTTAACTCATGGTTGGTGCTTTATGCTAGTTTGGCTTTTGTTCCTGGCCATTAAAGGGGCTTTGGAGTTAAAGGAGAATTTAAAACCTGGAACTGATCTCTTTATGACTCTGCATGGAAACTTTACCATAAGAATGAGAACAGAGTCTGTAGTTATTAATTACTGTTTTCTCACAGTTCTCTTGGACTTTTTCCTTAGTTGTAAGCTTTTGAGGGACGTCCAGGTCATCAAAAAAGACCAATATGTCCAGCCCAGCCACCTGCTTTGGATTCAAATCTTTTCTTCCAGATAATTCCCAGGGGTTTTGTAACAGATGTGTAAATGTTCCAGGCTACCTTTTCATAATTTATATTAAAATTTGTTAAAACCTAGATGAGACGTTTCCCCAGTGCTTTCTATATAAATAACCTAGTAATGTTTTATTAGAAAGAGTAGAATACATTTTACAAAGAATTTAATAAATGAGTGCAAATATTAACAAAAAGTGACCATTTTCTGGAATCCAATCTTTTTGTTTTAGTTTTTGCTTTGGAGCCACACCTGGCAAATTCTCAGGGCTTACTCTTGGCTCTGTGCTCAGGGACCACTCCTGGTGGTGTTGGGCAACCATAGGGGGTACCAGAAATTGAAACTGGGTTGGCAGCTTAT
Organism: Cryptotis parvus; assembly: GCA_021461705.1. Taxonomy (NCBI): domain Eukaryota; kingdom Metazoa; phylum Chordata; class Mammalia; order Eulipotyphla; family Soricidae; genus Cryptotis; species Cryptotis parvus. The sequence goes on from JAJIBD010000187.1 coordinate 95,801, forward strand.
GAAGGAAGCACCCTGTCTGCTGTACTAGATCTCTGGAGTCTAGTCATATCCCAGTTTGTCAATATGATAAGATATTATACACTTGAGTATGGTAGATATTAATTCTTTCTTTATAGATGAGGAAACTGAGATTTTGATTTAAAATGTCTTTGTTATGACACCAAAATCCAATTTGGTGTCAGGCAAAACGTAGATCAGGAGGTCTTACCAAAAGTGGAAATTACCACAAACGTGTGGGAGTCAGAGGTAAGACAGAGAAGGTAACATGTATGAATAAATGTTGAAATGGCTAATACCAACCTAGAACTGAGCATTAAATATAGGCAAAAAATGCACATGATGGCCTCTAAGTGTATGTAGTGCAATCCACAATGTATAAGAAAAGGAAAAGAGAGAGAGGGAGAGAGAATAGAGATAAAGAACCTGCCATTTAGGCAGGCTATGGGAGGGGGAGGGAATTGGGGACATTGGTGGTGGGAAATGGGCACTGGTCGAGGGCGGGGTGCTGGAACACTATGTAACCGAAACCTCTAAACATGAACAATGTTATAATTGTATATCTCACGGTGGTATAATAAAATATTTAATAAAAAATAAAATGTCCTGCTTAGAGCAAACTAGTATGATCCTTCCTATAGTCTTCCTATAGTCTCAACGTAGCCAGGGTGGTAGTCTCCTAGTAAATTCTAACTGTCCCATGTTGGGTGCAGTGGGTATAAAGAGGAGCTGTGCCCAATCTAGAAAACATAGAAGTCTTAGTAGATGCATACGATCACGATCACGATCTTCCCGTTGATCATCTATTTGCTAGAGCGGGCACCAGTAATATCTCCATATGTCCTGTCTCATGCCAGTAGAGCCAGGGGCATCGGCTTGCTACAGAACATAATGAGCCTCAAACCATTATATTAGGTCATGGGAATGACCTAATATAATTGTTACTGGAATTTGGCATATCATATACAACACGAGAAGCTTGCCAGACTTGCCGAGCGGGAGGCAAACTCTTTTAAACACTCAGAGACTCTCACACATGGGGCAGAGCTGTTCCTTGCTCTCTCTGTGTAGATGTATAAGTCAGAAGTTATTCAGAGTCAAGGTGACTTCTGTAACTGCCACACCCTCTAGCAGTGTTTACATAGAAGAGAGATCTCATTAGAATGAACATTGGCTTAAATAAGATTAAGCTGGGAGTGAGCAAAACAACAAAACTCCCAGATTAGCTAAACATGTCCTCCAACACTTTAATATTAACTGTTCCAGGCACTGTTATTAGCACTGTGTATGTTAACTTGCTAATTGCAGCAAGTCTAAAAACTAATGTTTCTATTTCTCCATTGTGCAGATGAAAAAAATCAAGGCACAGACTTTTAGAAAAAGTGACAAAGTGGTTCAGATAGTAAGTTGGTAAGTAGCACTTGGGATTTGATTCCTAGAAATCTAAGCTAAGAACCTCTTTATGAAATCACTTTGATAAACTCTTTCTATAGTACTATGATCCATGCTTGTCTCCATGAAAGTAGAAAATATATTTCTCAGGGGCTGCTCTTGGTGATGCTTTGTGGTGTCAAAGTTTGAGAATCAAACTGGGGTTGTCCACATTCAAGACTAGTAATTTTAACTTATGTACTATCTTTTTGGTCAAATTGATTAATCTTAAAATTGTGCAGTGTAAAGGAAATCCATCTCAGAATAACATGATAATAGTACTTCCACTTAAATCACTTGATCACTTGATCACTTGAATCCTGTTATTCATCGATTTGCTTGAGCGGGCGCCAGTAACATTTCCATTGGATCCTATCATGTGCCAATGTAGCCCAATGGCATCTGGTTGATTCAGGGATATGAAGAGCCTCAAACCGTTCCTTCAGGGTCTTGACAAGGAAGTTTGACCATCTTGTAGGTGGGTGGCCAAGTGATCTTTTGACATCTCGTGGAATCCAGTCGAACTGTTATTTATCCACTTAAATAACTAAGATCCACTGTTATTTATCCACTTAAATACAGTGTCTAAATCAAAAACTCTAAAGCAACAAAGTCTATAGATATTTGTAGTTTCCAGGAACTGGTGGTAGGAGTGGAGAGGTGGAGAGAGATGCTAATTGAAGAAAGTTTCTTTGCCTGATAACAATGGTCTTCATATAGAGCTTTGTGAGGGCTGCAAACTTCCACCAGAAGTCATGGAAGTGTATAGTTTAAGGGAGTTAATCTCACAGCATGGGAACTACATCTCAGGAAGGGTGTTTAGAACAGGGCAAAGGAGGCAGCTATTTCTAGTCAAAGCAGCAGCTGTTTCCCTGGTATGATTGCTTAGTATATTGGCAATGGTTTTTCAGAGAAACAGAATTAACTGGAGATCCTTTGGATATTTTACATCTATATAAAATACAACAATAAATCATACGATAAGTGTGAGGTGTAATATAAAATAAATTTAATAATATACAATGAATTTATGAATAGTAGTTTAATATCATTTAAGCATAAAATAGAATACTACATACACAATCTGTCATAAAGATGACATATAATTTATCAAATATGTAAGATTATATAATATGTAATACTGCATTATATAATCAATCATATCATTTGCCATTTATCAAATACATAATGCAAATAATAATAACTCATGCACATCCTCCAACTAGGTCTAGAACATATGGGCATCATGTAATACAGGATCTCACTCACCTTCCTGAGGGAACAAAATATTTTTGCTGGCTCCAGTTCACCTTTTCTTTCACACATTTTACAAGGAGCAGTATTTTAATCAATGTCAACCTGCTGCACTTTCTGAATAGCAGCTTTGGACCCACCTATGACTTTATTTTTTTCCCTCTAAGCTGCCCAGACACACTTAACTACTTAGGAAGATTATATTCTCCTTTCTCCACTGATTATTATTTGGGAAATTTAGCACTACAGAGATTCTTGACCATTTGGAGAAGCACACCTTGAGCATACAGCATGTCCTAAGTTCCAGGAAGAGCAAGCTGTCCTTTAAGATGAACAGGGAACTCTGCTCTCTTTCTGTCTGAGATACAACACTGTCTTTTCTTCACATCGACTGTGAGAACAAAGATACTACTTGGCTATAAGGGCCTGGGGGCCAAGAACTAGGGCAGCTGCAGGAAAGGAGCTGGGAGGGCCAAGAATTCTGGACTTGGTTTGAGTCTTCTTGTCACAAGCTCCCTGATGCTTTAGCTCTGGGCTGACCTGCTGACCCTTGTTCTCAAGTTCACACTTGCCTGCTCTGGGCTGCTGCCCTAATTCTCTCCTTTGAGGACTGAGCTTTGAGGAGCGGAAATGTGTGTTGTTGCAATGGGGAAACGTGAGCAAGACACTCTAGTTCTCCAGCTGCCTCCTGGGCTCCTCCACAGAGTATTTCTGTTTCCTGGGGGCATAGGGACATCTTGTCCCCTTTATTCTTCTTTGAAATCTAGATTCCTGCAGGGACAATTTACTTTATCTCCATCACTTTTTTTGTTGTGGTGGTTTGGGCCACATCAAACAATGCTAAGGGATTAGTCCTGGATCTGCATGCAGGAATCATCCTAAGGGGACCATATGTGATGCTGGAGATGGAACCTGGGTGGGCTGCAAGCAGGCAACCACCTTACCTGCTAGTCCTTAGCAAAGACAGCAGCAGCACCAACTGATAAGCCCAGTTCTAGCAACTGCTCCAATAAAGCCCTCCCAAACACTCCCAGATTCACTGGGAGATATTTCCTTCTGGCTCATCATCAGGTTCCAGACCACTGGATGGACTCAGTAAAGCCTATAAGGGATTGTAAATCTGCAGCATGGTAGGTTTTGATGTCTGAATTCTTCACAACTTCCCTTCTTTGGAGCCAGTAGTTTTGCCTGCACATGACTTTTTTGTCTGAAGAAAAAATGCATAAGGCAACGGCAGTAGCCCCAATCCTCTTTATTCATAAGCCTAAGCTGATCATCACTTGTATCACTGTCTTCCTGTTGTTCATTGATTAGCTCAAGTGGGCACCAGTAACATCTCCATACATCCTGTCACAAGCAAGTGTAGCCCAAGGGCATCTGCTCACTTCAGGAATGCGAAGAGCCTCAAACCATTTCTTTCAGGTCATGGGAATGAAGCTGATCATGCCTACATTATATTATCCCAACAAGACCATGGAGGGACATTTTACAAAACTAGATGATACAGATGTAAAGCTTTGGAGAACAGAGAGTCAACAATTCTTTATCCTCGGTTCTCCATCAAAAAGTTTAGCAATTTTGGGACTTAAAACATGTCAACATAAGCGCAGTGATAGTAACTCTTGAGAATTTGAAGATCCTTCTACGTTTTAAAGCCCACTCTCACACAATGAGGCAACTGTTGTGTTTAAGGCTGCATTAGCTTATGTTTATTCCATTTGCTTGCATTACAATAGGAACACTGAAGACAGGAGAGGTGTTTTATGGAAAATATGGAACTAAAATGTGAAACCCAGCCCATTAAATGTTCAACTTTATTTGATGTAGTTGCACCTCTGGAATGACAGATGGCATTAAGACCCCATTTTACAGATGGTTAACTAAGAGCTCCTGGTGCTCTGAGCTGTCTAGGCCCTCTTTGTTTTATGAGCGCAGTTGTCCAATCTGTTCTCTCACACCGGAGAGCACTCAACTAATTTTGAAAGCGGAAGAAGTGAGCATGCTCTTGGAAGCTTGTGAGAGCTAGGTGCGATAGAGGACTTATAAATGAGATATTTGCTCGTAATGTGATCTGACCATGAGGAAATCCAAATATGTGGGGACTGAGCTGTGTGAGGAGTGAAGCGGCAGGAAGGGGAATAATCCCCCTTTATACGGCATTGGTGAGCCCGCACCTGGAAAACCAGCCGTGGCTTCCAAGCCTCGGTACCCAGGCCATGTGGATGAGAGGAGGGAAAAGGAATGATTCATTTAGAGCGAGAGGAAATGACCTAGAGGGGAGAGATTAAATGGCTTAATGGGTTTGCTTTCTTCCCTCAGCAAAAGACCCTGACAGCTGAGAGGCCCCTGGGCTGGGCCACCTGAGTGAGGTCTTAGGGTCCCTGAAATAGGCCGCATTCCAACATCTGGCTCTACCTTTCCAGTCCCACCTCGTGGGTTTGCCTCTTCAGGCTTCTTTCACGACGTCGGAATCTTAGTCCTAAATTTCTCAGTCCTGCTTATCTTTGGGATTGAGCCCTGAATTCCTGCCTAGCAGCTGCTTTCTGCCCTAACCTCTGAGCTGGATCTAGTGGCATTCCTTGGAGATCATTTTTGGGGATCCAAGGCCAGGTGGATGGTCCCGTTTCTCGGCCTCTAACACTTGCCTATCTACTTTCCCCACCAACACTGAGCAACCTGCTCTGTGCATCTCTCAGCCACACACAGCATCAGGGTCTATATCCCTTTCTTTTGTGTTATCATACAGGTTCTTGGCAGTGAGGAGAGGACTAGTATCTCCCGGGGCAGGAAGCACCATGGTCAGTGGTACCCAGGATGTGTCTCTACCCCAAGTAATTTTGTGCTGTGCTGGAAGACTTGGTTTCTGCTATTGACCTGTCTAGAAGCAGCCTGGACCTGGACTACAGATCATGTGATTTCAGTAACTGTCCCTTCCTGCTGTGAGCCGTGTACTTTGAGGGGAATTGCCAGCCCTCTCCAAGCCTTGGTGTCTTTATTCCAAAGCCATCAGTGCCTTTCAAGAGTTGTGGGAAATGAATGCAAAATCCCAGGCCATGGGTGTAAGCTAGTAGCAGAGCATGAGGCCTTAGGGTCCATGTCCAACACTGTAAGGAGATCCAAAACGCAATCCTCTTTGCAATGGTTACATTTTCACAAAGCCCAGTTCAGAATCTCCGTAGCCTTGCCTTGGCTCCTCATGAGTCACTAGGGGTTTCCTTGATTGTTCAGCTCTTCTCTTGAGATTTATCTCACCTTCAGAACTCTGGTGGGTGGAGAGGGTAGAATTGCTGGTGAGGGGCTCATGGCCAGGTAGGAAGAGGGAGCCAGAGCTTTCTGCCAGCTCTGTGCTACCCCTTCTATCATGCCTGGAAAGAGTTAGCCGCTCCCCTCACTGCACTGGCACAGACCCGAGCATGTAGAGATGCCATGTGTTTGGGCAGAGAATTGGTCCATGTGCTTCATTAAACTGGAATCTCTTACACAGGGTATGTGGTGGCCAGGGGCTGGGGTGTCCCATTCAATCCTTTCATCACCTCTGCAGCTGCTGCTGGCTCACAGGCTTACTCTCAAGCACCCGTGGGTGGCAGCCCCTAGCACGTAGTAACTGTTGTCCCTCTTTGGCAAGAGGAAAGGCATGATTGCCATTGAAAACAAAAACTGATTCTAGACTAATTTTGTCTTCTTGGGATGTGTTCAAATGAATTCAATCTTGGGAATATAATTATTTATTTAGGAAAGCCCATTGAGGGTGGATTGGACAGGGAACAGGGGGAAGACTGGGAAAAAGATGGTGGACTTGATTCTGTACAGGACTGACAGGGCTGGTGGATAAGGTTTGTTGAGACACAAGTTGTAGTGTCAAATAGCTATGTGCACAATGCTAACAAATCTGCAGCACATGACATCAAATCAGGTGACCTATCAAAAGTATATAGAAATGACTTTTTATTTGAATGGATGAGAAAAGATTAATTGAGGCCTTAGAACTTTCCCAAGAAACAAAGGCTCAATATTTGCTAATTCAGCTCTTGTGTTGACTGCAATGAACAAATTGAAGTATGTTCAATTCTTGAATTAATGAGGATCTACAATACTTTGACAGCTAGTCTCCCAAGAAAAGGATTGAGTGGTTAGAAAAAGGAAGAGGATTTGAGAGTGACTTGTCACTCACAATACAGCGAGATCCCAGCCCTCCTTGCTGCTCTACTATTACCCCAACACCAACACCTTACGACATTTCCTTCCTTCTCTCTCGTTTAACAGCCACCTGCCAAGTGTCTCTGATGGGCTCAGAGAGAGGCAAATTGGAGTATGGACAACCAGAAGGAAGAGTTTTTGCTTTTGAGTAATCTATAGGCAAATGAGTTTTTATCTCATTACACAAACCCTTGTGCTTTCTTCTTTCTTTCATCTTGGGGTGTATCTTCTAATTTTTTGTTACTCTCTGCTTGATTCCATCAACTCTGCCTTGACAATTTCATTCCACTTGCACTGGTTGTGATATTATCAGCCCTTTAATCACCTTTAAATATACCCTTACAATCTTGACCTTTCTATTTTTGCCAAGCACCAGCTCTCTTTTTCATCTTTGTTGTGCATTTCTTTTCTCTTCGTTTAGTGATGTCAACAAAACACCACATGCTAATCTGCTTATGAAGGAGCAGCTTTGGAGGGAGCCTATTAATTAACTTAGCAAACCAAGTTCATGAGAATAGTTTTAAGGAACCATAGGAAACTAGCTTGTAGTTCCTGAAAAGTTAGACAACTTAAGAGTTTTCATAAAATACTGCCATAGTGTAAGCACTTGAGAAGACTAGAAAGCAAATGAAAATAAGCAATGGAAAAAATTGCTTTTATCCCCTAGAAACACTTGTTCTAGGTCAAATAAAGAGTTGCAGTGAGGAATAAAAACTTTGAGCCCAAAATTACTTCCAAAGTAAAATACAAATTTCAAAGTGAGTACACTAAAGCCTTTCATTGTATGTTAAGCATCTCTGTAATCTATCAGAAAGCTTATATAGTAAATGACTGTATTTGATCTAAATATTGTAAATAAATGATTTAACAAGTTTAAGCTGAAATATTTGCCTAGTTTCCTCTCAGACATACCAATGCATTTTGTTTCTTTATATGTCTTGATGGCAATATGAAAATAATTCCACACATTTTTTTGAAATATGGAATGTCAATAGTATGTAAAAATGAACACATTCCCAATAATGACCTTCCTTCCAGAGTCCTACATCTGATTTTTTTTCAGATTTAGGACTCTGGAAGGCTGTAGTTGTAGTTACAACTACAATTGTAGTTGTAATTGTTAAACAACTAGAATTACATATTTTTCTATTGATTCTTGTAAAAAAAAACCCCAAAACTAGAACACTGGATCTCATAGCCTATATTCCCAACATTTGCAAAGTGTTATGATTATAATTGTGCTGGAAGGATAACACATGAGGAAGGGGTTTGTCTTGCCTGTGGCTGCTGCCTTGTTCCCTTCTCAGCATCTCATATAGTCCCCTGGGGACTGTCAACAGTTGGTCCTGCAAACAGAGACACAAATAGTCCCTGACCACAACCAGGCGTGACCCCAACTCCACTTCAAATTGCAGTTTTTATAGAACAAAACTGAGGGAATGGTTTTTGATGCTCCATCACTTACGCTGAGGGACTGGGAAGCTGGAGCCTCAGCACATCCCCAGACACCCCATTCCTTGTGCCTTCTAAGTTTTGTTAGATGTGCAATTATTGTTCTGATCCTCGGATGCTATCATTTAAAAGCCAAGTTTGTAATTTTAGTTTAATTTTGCTTTGGCTAAAACTGATTCTAAATTGCTGAGGGAAAATAATGACTTTTTATTTGCTCATTTCTGAGGGCGTTACCTACAGTGCTCAGGGATTTCTTTATTCTGGCTCTCTGACATGAAAATGTACATAGATAACTACTAAAAATCTCTTAGAAGCAATAAATCAATACTGCAAAACAGCAAGGGTACAATATCAATACACAAAAAGCCTTTGAATTTATCTGTAGTTTTTTAGGGTTCAATTGATATATATTAGTTTTATTTGTAGGGCAATATAATCTATATTTATTGTGCATTGTAAAATAATCACCAGCCTAAATCCAATTAACAACATCACCATATGTTGTTATAATGTTTTTTCTTGTAATAAAAGGTCTATTTTGGTTTGGGGGGATCACACTCAGTAGTGCTCAGGGATTACTTCTGGCTCCTCCCTGCTCAGAGTTCATTTCTGGAAATCCTTGGGGGACCATGTGAGATGCCAGGGGATGAATCCCAGGTTGGCTGCATATTATGCAAGCACACTCCTCCTTTAAGATCTTTGGCTACCGAAAGATCTATTTTTAAAGATATATTTTCTTTAAAATCTTCCAATATGCAAAACAACAAATATTATTTATAATAATAATTAGTAGTAGTAGTAATAATATTACATAATAATATTATGGCACGTGATAGGATCAAATGGAAACATTACTGGTGCCTACTTGAGCAAATTGATGAATAACGGGATATCAAGTGATCAAGTGATCAAGTAATAATATTATTACGTATGGTCACCAGGTTGTGCATTACATTTCTGGGACTTACTGATTTTATAGACAGAAAAAATTTTTAATTAATTATTTTTATTTAAATCACCATGATTTACAAAGTACAAAGTTTATCACAATGCAGTTGTTAGAGAGATTCATCATTCCACACCAATCCCACCACCAGTGTACTCCCACCACAAAGACCCTCATTTCCCACCCAGACCCCACACCCATGCCTGCTCCCTTAGCTGGCACTAATTATATTGAACATTACAGCCTATATATGGGAACGGTATCAATAAAGTTATGAATGGTGAAAATTTGTTGTTTATACAATTACACCCACTATAAACCCCAATACTCCCAACTCTGGCAATCACCAATTTGTTCTCTGTATCTAGGAGCCTGTTTTCTTCTTGCTAATATTGGTTCTTCCTTTGTATTTGAATTTCATATATGAACTCATATGTTCTTTTCTTTTTTTAAACTTATTTCACTTATAAAAATGCCCTTCACCTACACCTTCACAAATGACAATGTTTTAATTATTTAATAAAAGATGTAATGCAATATAATGGTTATATTTTAATTATTTTATGTGTTTGCATACACAAATATGTAGATATACTTCATCTTATTTATTCGCTTATTCAATGATGAATCTGATGGGCCGGACATGTAATGCGATTTGGAGGTGACTGCTGGACTGGAGCCATTACCAACGGAATCTCAAGGGATGTCAAAAGATCACGTGGCCAGACACCTATAAGATGGTCAGACTTCTTCGTCAAGACCCTGAATGAAGGTTGAGGCTCTTCATATTCCTGAGCAAGCAGATGCCATTGGGCTACACAGGCACATGATAGGGTCAAGTGGAAATGTTACTGGTTCCCGCTCAAGGAAATTGAAGAACAACGGGATGTCTAGTGATCTAGTGATTCAATGATGAACATTTAAAAATTTTTACGTGATGTAAACTTTTCCACTAAAACTATAGGTAATCACCTGCAACCTAAAACAACATATTTCCTTTCATATTGTCTGTTCTTTTCTTTTTTTTTTATATTTTTTTAAAAAATTTTTTTTATTTTTTTTAATTTTTTATTTTTACAATTACAAAGATATACAATTAAAAAGTTCATATTTGGGTTTTGGTCATACAGTGTTCCAGCACCCATCCCGCCACCAGTGCCCATCTCCCACCACCAACGTCCCCAGTTCCCTCCCCCTCCCCCAGCCCAGCTCCATGGCAGGTTCTTTATTTCTTTCCCTTTCTCTCTCTTTCTCTTTTCCTTCCCCTCCAGACTATGGATTACAGAACATACATTAAAGGGTTGTCATGTGTATCTTTTTGCCTCTATTTAATGCTCAGTTCTAGGTTGGCATTAGTACCCTCGACAATTGTTAGCACACTGTTCTATTTTTCTGTCTTATCTAACCTCTGACTCCCACACGTTTGTGATAATTTCCACCTTTGACAAGACCTCCTGATATATGTTTCACTTGACCTTGGATATTGGTATCTTAATATGTCTGTTCTTTTCTTAAAGAAATCTTTGGTCTAGAGACTATATGTATAAATATTATTATTATAAATTATATAATATTTGATATATAATATATCACATTGTAGTGTGTTAGTTTTTGTTTTGTTTTATAACAAATGTGAGTATTTTTCACATTCTGTATAAAGCTAAATATCTCATTCGAATACTTTTAGTTTTCTGAACATCCCTATTAATTTTTCTATATCAATGCATGCTTGCTTTACTTATGTGGTGTTTTCTCAAATATTTGTGGGAATGCACAGTACTATTTTGAAAACAAGAGACTCAGACACATGGGGCAGAGCTGCAACTGGCTCTCCCTGTGCTCAGCTGATTATGAGGTGCCCGGGAGGGAAGGCGAGTTCTAGCCCTGGCCCACCATCTCAATAGAACCTTGCAAAAAGCCAGAGGAACACCCACACCATGAGGGCCGCCAGTTTAAACATCCAGACTCCACAGCTCTTCAGAGTTCCACCCAAGAGAAGAGCCTCTCTCTCCCTGTTGAATGCAGCTGGTTCATCAGTAAATACACGAGATGAGAACTACTGTTGAGAGTACACCACCTGCACAGCAGAGCCTGGCAATTACCTGTGTCATATTTGATATGCCATAAACCAGTTACAATTATAGATCTTATTTCCATAACCTGAAGGAATGGTCTAATTATATAAGTATTTCCCAAATTCCAATTGCCTGTTGCCTATGTGCTTAATTTTATCTATTTTTTAAATTATTATTCCAACTAGACTCCTCACACTGTAGCAATGTGTGGTTATTTCATTCACTTCTGAATACCTGGCACCTTGCACAATGTCTGACATGGAATAAACATTGAAACATATTTTGAGATGAACAATTTTTATGAATAGTAGCATTTCGGATAGTGACAAAATGGTTATATGTGCTAATGGTTATAAGGAGCTAAGCCCCTAGTCCCAGTGAGCCTACTTGCCTCCCTCTCATCACAATATGCAGGCTTACTGGGAAGTCTGGCCTCATTAGAAGAGATTATTTTGTAATTAGGTAAAACTAAGGCAGGGCAGGGGGGATGACTTGTTTAGGGTAACACAAGAAAATCACCATGGATCTGGGAGAGAGCCAAATCCATGTTGGAGACCTTGTCCTCACACTCAGTTGCCAATATAGGTCCCAAGGGCACTACTTGGTGTTCCAACCTGATGGAGACCTACTCACCCAGCCCAAGAGGGAGCAGAAAGGAAAAGGTTCATGCCAAGTTTGAGAATTTCCAGGCCACTTTTCTTATGACTTAGTTTGGGGTTCTTATTCCCCTACTCTATTGTCCCTTGGGCTCCTGACCTTAAATCAAACTCTCAAATCTTTTCTCTGGCTCAAAATGAACCAGTGACTTTTAATTCTTTTTTTCCATTCAGGGTCTTTGAAATCTGCATTGCTTTTGCTTTTTGTGGGTTTAACTTGACCTTTAATGTTCTCTTGGCAACCCTCTGTTATTGGAGAGAATGGGATTTTTGATTTGTTAGAGAGAATGGAGTCTAAACTTTAGACTTCAGGCACTTAAGCTTTCCGTTAAAAACATAGAGATGACTAATAACTATTTAGTGTGTAATCATGGCTTAGTAGTATTTACCACTGATTTAGGCACTATGGCTCCATTACCAAGAATATTTCCCCACTTAAGTATTTCTCAGTTCTTCAGCCAACAGCTGTTCACATTTTAAGTTCTCAAACTTTCAGAAATTATGATTTCACATTTCTAATGGTTCCTTCACTGTTCAATCAAAAAGGCCTCTTGTGTCCTGTAACCTGTGTCCCCAAGCAAACTTAGTTCAAATCACAAGCTGAGAACACAAGTGAGAATAAAATCTTCTCTAATAGAGAAGAGAGTCATGAAATTAAGTCTAGCAAACAGATTTTAAAGCTTGACGGTAACCTAGAGGAAGAAAAGAACCTCCAAAGGAGGTGACTCTCAAACTGAAAATCTGCCCGGAGTTAATACCTCCGAAGGCGGAGTTGCTCCTCTGATGGAGACTGAATCTCAAGTTGAGGGCTTCCCTAAAATACTTACAAACTCTGATAAGGAGGAAAGGGAGGAACAGGTTAATTCCCCGAACCTGTCCAGGCCTCAAAAAGGCTTGTAGTCCCTCCTATTCTAAATTTAATAGTCAAAGAGCAAAGCTCTGGGAGCTTCGCAACATTCCTCATAACCACTCTTCATTTTGGCCTTTTCTGGTGCTAACTCTTGTGATTTTTGTGATAAATCTGCACCTCCCCAACAGGAGCAGAGTGCAAGTTCTGGAGAGCAAGTTGTTAAGTTTAAAGTAGATGCTTTCCTGAACCTTTGGTTTAAGGAAATGAAAAGGCAGATTTCTTGGTGGCATCTTTATTTAATTCAGCTGGGAAAGAGCCTTAGGCTCAATCTACAGTTGCCTGCCACTTTCATGTGCACCACAGCTTTCCATAGAGATAAACCAGACTAAATTGTCCGCTTTTTATTTGTCTGTGCTCCGTCTCACGTGGCTGGAGGTTTGCAGACAAGTTATTTGATTGGATATTTTTGGCAAATGACCTCTGGCAAATGAATAGTTTTGGTGAATGATTTATGGCAAATGTTATGGCTAAAGACAAAGTGTTAAATGTGCTCAAAAATTTTCAAAATTCGGTTATTGAAGCAACAGAAATCAGGTATCTTTAACATTATTCACCTTAAATTTGTCTCAAGAAGAGCTGCTGGAAAACACTGATGCACACATAAAAACCAGTCAATTTACCTAAGTAAAGATTAATTATAAATGGGTAGCAGGTCTAAAAACAGGTGTTGTTTCTTTCGATATAAAGTCTCAATTTTAAATTGCAAACTGTTCAAACCTCCGAAATGGTTCACTTTTTGATAACGATAATCCTGCTTTGCAGCCTGTTGAATATGGTCCATCTTAAATAACAATAATTTTGCTTTGCAGCCTGTTGATCTTGGTTCATCTTTAATAAAAATAACCTCGCATTGCAGCCTGTTGATACTTAAGCTGGAGATAACCCCTTTCTTTCAAATAAAAAACCTACGTTGGAGTGAGTTTAAAGGTAAAAGCACCTAAATAACCCTCCAAAAGAAGGTACCATAAAATATATATATATATATATAGATATATATATTTTCTAAGTGTTTAATGTGTGTCTTAATATTTCCTTGCTGTTTTGAAGTGTTTAAAGGTGAGAGAGTACCTGAATAAACCTCAAGGATGTATAAAAATGACTAATAAAGTTTTTTAAGGTTTTGAAGAAAAAAAAAAGGACTGCCGTGTATGATATCCAGTGTCAAAATTTTAGAAATAAGTTTTCTAATGTTTTCTTTACAGGTAAAAAAAACATTTTTTAAATTAAAAAAGGGAGAAAAAGGGTGAACTCCAACTCCAAGTAAAGTGCTCAATATCAAACAACTAATAAAAATTTTTTTAATGCTTTTGTTCAGAGATTTAAAGGAAGAGAACTTGGCTGCTGCAGATTCCTTCTATGATGCATGAGGTTTTAGACTCTGATTACAGTGCTCATTACAAAAAAAGTTTGCTAAATCAATGAAAAATTGTTTTTCTAATGATTCTGTTCACAGGATAAGATATTGGAATGCAGTAAACTTGCACTACAGTGCTCAATACTCCATATTCCTAAAGCAGTGCTCACTAAAAAATTTAATAATTTGCAAAAAAAGTTTTTTCTAATGTTTCTTTTCACAAAGTGTTGAAGTTTCTTCATGTTCTTAAATTCCTGCCGAAGCCTTAAAATCTCAATTTGTGATTAATCTCGAAAAGTGTTTTTGTCTCGCCTAAAATTAAGCTACAGGCACAGTTACCAGTGCCAGTGTTCCCTTGCTGAAGAAGCCTTGCAAGATGCCTGTACCACTGATCCAGACACCTGTTCCAGTGCTCAAGACTCTTGCTCCAGTGTTCTTGAGACCTGATCCAGTGTTCCTGACAATTCAATGAGTTCCTGATCGCTGCTCTCCAGAGACTCATACTCATATGATTACCGCTATTGCTGTTCCAGAAGTGGCCCCACAGACTTTGTTCCAGACACCTGACTTTACATAAAATATGGCAAATTGACTCTCACAAATTATGGACGAGTGCAAACTATAGTCCGCTATAATCAGACAGCTAGAAACACTTGGTCATGAAGTTTGCTTTGGGTCCAAACACAAGTTAGGATCCTAAAGTAACATGTATTATCATTTTGTAATTGGAATTATTTTTTATTATCTTAATTTTCTATATGTTACTAAATATTTTGTACTTTTTCAATTTTTTATAGTAAACTAATCAGGGGGAGTTGTTGCAGGACATCTAAAAGCCTAGGCCTCTACATCTGCCCTGTATTGCCTCCTGCAGGTCATTCATAGATAGGGGGGTAGTCTGAATGTGGCAGTCTTATCTGACCATGTATTCTGTACAAATCTCTTTGATAGCCACATCCACCTGCCCACATACCAAATTCCACAGGATGGATATGTCATTCCCAATGTTCTCCCTTCTGAAATCCGACATGCCATCTCATCGGTAAAGAAGGGAACAGCACCAGGCCCAGACAAAGTCAGACCCGAACACATGAAGAATCTTCCGTCGGTACTCATCAATACACTAGCCCAGCTCTTCACACGCTACCTGTCCGAATGCAAGGTGCCCTCCCAATGGAAAAACAGCAGGACAGTTCTACTGTTCAAGAAGGGAGACATTCACGACATCGGCAACTATCGCCCCATCTGCCTGTTGTCCGTCATCTGCAAGCTGTTTACAGGAGTCATCCTGAACAGGATTAGCAGAAGACTAGATGAAGGACAACCATGTGAGCAAGCAGGTTTCCGGAAAAGATTCAGCACAATCGACCATATCCACACAGTAACCAAGCTCATTCAGATTTGTAGGGAGTACAAGATGCCGCTCTGTCTCACGTTCATTGATTTATAGAAAGCCTTTGATTCTGTGGAGACTGAAGTGGTCATCAAAGAGCTAGCCAAACAGGGCGTTCAAACCCAATACATCAAGATCCTTCGTGAGCTGTATTATGGATTCACCACCAGGATCTCACCATTCTACAAAGAAGTGATCATTGATGTCAAAAGAGGGGTTCGATAGGGTGATACCATTTCACCAAAACTCTTCAGTGCCACCCTTGAGAACATCATGCGACAATTAGAATCGGAAAGAATGAGAATGAAGATAGATGGTAGGCAACTACACCACCTCCGCTTCGCTGATGACATCGTTCTAATAACACCAAACATTAGCCAAGTGGCACAAATCCTACCTGACTTTGACCGAGAATGTGGAAAGATAGGTCTACAGCTGAATCTGAAGAAAACACTGTTCATGAAAAATGAACTAGTTCCTGAGTCCCCATTCACTCTCAATGGAACAAACATCTCTGAATGCAGCAGTTATGTGTACCTAGGTCGAGAAGTCAACATGATGAATGACCTAAAACCTGAGCTGCGCACGAGGAAGAGAGCGGCATGGAATGCCTTCAAAGGCATTGAAGATATAGCTCAAAGGACAAAGAACCTCTGGCTCCGGGCACATCTCTTCGACTCCACTGTTCTCCCTGCATTAACATACGCCTCAGAGACCTGGGCACTACAAAAGCAGGATGAGAATGCTATTCGGGTCTCCCAGAGAGGAATCGAAAGAGCTATGCTGGGAATATTACGGTCACTCAAGTGAGTGAAGGAATCGGAGTTCTGACCTGCGTCTCTATTCCAGAATCAGGGACACTGTCTCATTTGCCAAGGCTCGAAAATCAGATGGGCTGGACATGTAATGCGATTTGGAGACAACCGCTGGACTAGAGCCATTACCAATTGGATCCCACAGGATATCAAAAGATCACGTGGCCGCCCACCTACAAGATGGTCAGACTCCCTTGTTAAGACCCTGAAGGAACGGTTTGAGACTATTCATATTCCAGAATCAACCAGATGCCATTGGGCTACATTGGCACGTGGTAGGGTCCAATGGAAATGTTACTGGCGCCTGCTCGAGCAAATCGATGAATAATGGGATTCAAGTGATCAAGTGATTCTGTACTGTCTGGTATAAATATTCTCTCATGCTACCACAATCATTGTGGGACTAGCTAGATCTTACCAGCATATTTGCCTGGCCACGTTGGGTCTCTAAGTAATTAGACCAGAGAGAAATGCTGTTTGCCTCCAAGCAAGCAAGCATGGCTCCCTAATAACTCAAAGGCAACTAAAATACAAAACTACCATGAAGTAGACGAGACTCTTGTGAAGGCTTGGAGAAATATTTAACTGGCATTAGTATTAGTCTTTGGTACAGAGACATGCCATCTCAGAAACCCCCTTCTCTACCCTATGAAGGCAATTCCAGGCAGATCTTGGCCCAAGATATTAGGTGAGGTGCTGGGAGAAATTACCTGAGGGCATTTGATCCTTCCTGCCAGGGGAAGTTACATTTAACTTATATCTTCTCCCAGCTCTGCTAGGAGGCTTTTAATTAGCTCTGGGTCCTTGTAAACAACCAGATGGTCTCCTGAAGTTGCTACATTCTATAGAGCTATTTTCCTGTTTTCATCTCTAGATAGCCCAGCCCAGAATGGGCTGGGCTTGGAGAGGGGGTGTAATTCCTAGCTATAAAATAAGAAGAAAGAAGCTCTCTTCCCCCCCTTTTGCCATTTTGGCTTCCCTTGGTGTTTGCTTCTCCGTCCTCTCCATTCTCTGTTGGGCCTCAACACGTGGTGGCAGCCATCTTGGCCTACACCTGGCTGTTGCCTAGCTGGGAATTCTGAGTCCGGAGGTTTTCCCTGCTCTTGGATTGTATATTGGATCCTGTGATAGTAAAGCCCTTTTAAAACTGCACCAGATTCCTGAGTCTTAATCCATTCCCTTCCGGCTTTGGAGATAGAAGGGAACTTCGCTTCCCGACACTGTTGGGGACCTCGGCGGCGCTCCCGACAGTGAACCTCTGAGGAACATACACTTTCATTAAATGTGTCATTCAAGGCCAAAAAACATATGAAAAAGTGCTCATCATCATTAATCATCAGAGAGATGCAAATCAAAACAACAATGAGATATCATTTTACACCACAAAGACTGCACATATTCAAAAGAGCAAGAACAAGTGCTGGCATAGATATGGGGGGAAAGGGAAGACTCATCCATTCTTAGTGGGAATGCCGGCTGGTACAGTCTTTCTGGAAAACAATATGGACATTCCTCCAAAGACTAGAAATTGAACTCCCATTTGACCCAGCCATACCACTCTTGGGAATATACCCTGGGAAGCTAACACAGTGAAAACACCATCCCTACTTTTATGTTCATAGCAGCATTATTCACAATAGAATCTGGAAACAACCTGAGTGACCGAGAATTGATGACTGGATAAAGAAGCTTTGGTGCATCTACACAATGGAATACTATGCAACAGTTAGGAAAAATGAAGTTATGAAATTTGCCTATAAATGAATGGACATGGAGAGGATCATGTTAAGTGAAATTAGCCAGAAGGAGAGAGACAGATATAGAATGACTGCATTTATTTGCATGACATAAATATATATATATATATAATCATAATATATATATCTATATATATATATATATATATTATGATACCAACATCCAAGGTCAAGTGAAACATGGATCAGGAGGTATTGTCAAAGGTGGAAATTATCACAAATGTGTGGGAGTCAGAGGCTAGGTAAGACAGAAAATGGAACACTGTGCTAGCAATTGTCAAAATTGCTAATACAACCTAGAACTGAGCATTAAATACAGGCACAAAGATACACATGAAAACCCTTTAATATATGTGCTGTAATCTACAATGTGGAAGGGAAGGAAAAGAGAAAGAGATAGAGAGAAAGGGAAAGAAATTAGAACCTGCCATGGAGGCAGGCTAGGGAGGGGTGAGAGAACTGTGGACATTGGTGGTGGGAAATGGGCACTCGTGGATGGGTGCTGGAACACTGTATGACCGAAACCCAAATATGAAAATGTTATGAACATCTTTGTAATTGTATATCTCATGGTGGTATAATAAAATATTTTAAAATGTGTAATTCAAGAAATCTGAGATTATTTGAAGGCCGCAAAGACAGCAGAAAGACAGTGTCCAACCACAGTGGTGTATATATTATTTTTGAAGAAAGCACTTGTGGATTAATAATACCAATGGCCACGACAGTCAAGTGATAAATTTGTACCATTTATAGAACTTTTTACATGTGACAAACATTATGATAATTGTTTCAAATATATGCCCAGTTAATTCCCTTTGCAAACAGAATTGAACAATTCTAAGACCTCTAGAACAGAGAAGAAAATTGTAGCTGAATAAGGTGTGTTACTCATATATATGATATATATTATATATGATATATAATAGATCACATATAAGATATGTATATATATCATATATAAGATATATAATGTATCATATATAAGTTATGAATCGTATATCATTGATATATATGATATATCATATGTATGATATATACATCATATATATAAGATATATTTTAATAGAGGCCACAAAGGCTAATATTTATGCATTCTAAATCCTGTTTCTTACCTACCATCATACACCTTTAATGCCAATACTGGGCTTTCAAATGGTTTTCTAGCTTCATCAGTCAATGATTCAGTGATATACACAAGGAGCAGAGTATAAGTGAAGACCTCCATAGATGATGTGTGTTCTGGGCAACAGGTTGGTGGTGCTGCATAGTGAAGAAACAAAATACAAATTTAGGGTCTAAAGGCAGAGACTTTAGTGGTTGTTCTCTGTCTCATATTGTCCATAATATACTAAATTTTACTATTTCTAAGCTCCAAGAATGAGCTAGTGGGCAAGAATATTTTTTAAACCCTATTAATTTTTTTTGGTTTTTTTTTTTTTTTTGCTTTTTGGGTCACACCCGGCGATGCTCAGGGGTTACTCCTGGCTCTGCACTCAGGAATTATTCCTGGCGGTGCTCGGGGGACCATATGGGATGCCGGGAATCAAACCCAGGCCAGCACAGGCCTGCCGCGTGCAAGGCAAACACCCTACCCGCTGGGCTATTGCTCCGGCCCCAAAACCCTATTAAGTTTTGTAGTTGTAAGAACATTCATTGTTATATTTACCTTGATAGTGCTAGATATGGCTCCGACTTCTCTTAACTAATAAAGTAGTAATAGCCATCAGTCATTGATCATATACTTATGTTATAGTTACTTCATTCAGTCTCTAGTGTTTTAATTTAATCCTGGAAAGTTCTTTAGATATTTATTACTTTTCATTTTATTTTATGGCAACACAAATTTCACAGAAGCTAAGTTTTTAGAAAGAAGCAGCATATATGCCACGATTCAAAAAATCAGTTCACTATTCTTGATATAAAGGGGCATGAGACTCTCTTTCCACTCAGACTGCTTATCCATGTCCTCGGGTAAAACTGTTGATCTCACTTTCATTCTTGAAATGCAACTCTTGAGCAGTGAAACTGGAGGAACCATTTAAAGAAATCTTACGCAACTCCCTTTGGGACCAAAGAAAATAGAATGGGTGTCTTTTTGTTTGTTTGTTTTTTTCTTTTGGGTTACACCTGGGGGAGCTCAGGGGCTACTCCTGGCTCTTAACTCAGGAATTACTCCTGGCAGAGCTTGGGGGGACCATATGGGAAGCTGGGAATCCAACCCATGTTGGCCGCATGCAAGGCAAACACCCTACCCACTGTGCTATTGCTCCAGCCGCTAGAATGGGTGTCTTAAGTGTCTTTCTTAAGACGAGTGAGAAGCATGGCTAGTAAGAACCACACACTCTTGACTTAAAACATACCTCCTCATTCAGCTCTTCCACCATGCCCATAAGAAAAGCTGGATAGCCTAGCTCTGCAATGTGAGTAAGTGAGAACTTGGCACCCCACAAAGATGGTGATGTCTACTGAGGACTCCATGTTCTTCCTTGGCCTTGAATATTACCATAAGCAGTGTAGTGTTGGGAGAATGGCTGCAGATCTAGACCTCAATGTTTGAGCTCTTGTTCTGCCTTAGATTAAGTTAAATATTGTTTGTAGATGATGCAGATAAATCGACTCTACCATGAGCCTGTCTGAATGGTTAAAAGGATGCTGTTTATTTCTCTAAGAGGTTGCCAAGCTGGGTAAGAGGGTGGTTGGACTACTGCCTCATTTCACACACAACCTTCCTATTTATTTCAAGACTTGACTTTAGAGAATGCATTTAGCTGGTTTGCCTGGTTGTCATTTGTCATGCTTCTATTGGACTCAAGTGCCCAATGGCAGTGTACTTGTCATCTCCCTCTCTCGACACCCCACTAGTGCCAAGGATGATGCCAGCAATCTGTGGCCGCTCCATCAATGGAAACAGAACTCAGTGCATGAAAGAGAGATTGATTAATTAGAAAATTAGAAGAGGTTCTTAGACTTCAAGTGATGAAAACGTAACAGATGAGTGACAGGGAACAGTTGTCCCTCTATCTGACAAGCAAAGAAAACAATGAAAGGAGATTTATGTAAAGCTGTTGGAATGTAGATCAGCCATCAGGGAGGACAAATTGGCAATGGTTGTGCAATGGACTTATTTGCCTGGAGAAAGGACCTTGATTCAAGAAGCTGCCCAGTCTATCAGCTTATTTGGGCCTGGTACAGAAAACTTGAGGAATCACTTTCAGGCATCTCTGGGCTGAGAAAAACAGAATGTCAAGATTACACTTTTATCACTGTACTTAAAAATACTTCTTGATATTTTCATAAAGTAAGTAGACTTGTGCCTCTTCTACAGATGATTTAACCATGCTTCCGAGAATTTAGTGACTTTTCAACATAGTTCAACAAGGAAAAACTGGGGCCAAAATAAAAAGTGTTGCATTTACATTTAAATTCTTTACTTTTTTTCTTTTTACTTTCACTTTCTATTACCACTATATCACTTAACTACTTTTTTGAGGAGACAGCTGATATACTAAATTATATTTTCCTGCTATGCCTTGCATACCACCGAGCTTATAAAAATTGTGAATACAAACATGTGGGAGTCAGATGGCTAGGTAAGACAGAAAATGGAACAGTGTGCTAACAACTGTCAAAAGTACTAATACCAACCTAGAACTGAGCATTGAATACAGAAAAAAAGATACACATGACAACCCTTTAATGTATGTACTGTAATCCACAATCTGGAAGGGAAGAAAAAGAGAAAGAGATAGAGAGAAAGGGAAAGAAATAAAGAACCTGCCATGGAGGCGGGCTTGGGGAGGAGGGAGGAAACTGGGAACATTGGTGGTGGGAGATGGGTGCTGGGACACTGTATGACCAAAACTCAAATATCACCATCTTTGTAATTGTATATCTCATGGTGGTATCATAAAATACTTAAAAAATTGTGAATAAATGAATAGTTCACTTATTCATTTACTTAAATTTTTAATAGCTATCACATGCTCAGTAGTGCACAATTTAAAAAATTTTAATCTAAATAATTGTTTAATAATAATGAATATTCTAGGAGTGAAATACTGGTTCTAATTATAGTTTCAACAAAATTTGCACTGTGAAATTATGTACTATAACCACCAAGTGTTCATGAAAATGTGGGAATGAATTTGGACTGATTATCTGGCAAGAGAGGACAAGCATTAGTTTGTATATTCCATTAGAGCCTGTCTCGTACTAATGTCTTCCTGGCTCAATGGAAAGTACAAAGCACATGCTGGGATCCATGGATGAGAGTGGGCAAGAGCCAGGACTCTCTTGAGTCCCTTTTTTTTGACTTCATCATAGATCTCACCTGGAGAAGTTAGTACCAATCCCAAGACTACAACATGGTAAAAGATCACTCACTGCTCAGTCTTTCCTATCTTTCTGCTCTGGCTTCTTTGTGCATGCCTGGTATCTCCAAGAAGACTAGCATTACAGGAGGGAAATTGCATCTTACTGTCTCTCCAAGACACAGTGTGGTGCTGCACTTTGGGAAATAAAGAAAATCCATGCCAACTTGTATTCAGAAAGAAAGGGACTCACATTCACTGATGGTGGGAATGCCGATTGGTCCAGTCTTTCTCAAACACAATATGAACATTCCTCAAAAAACTAGAAATTGAGTTTCCAGATGACCCAGCAATATTGATCTTGGGAGTATTCCTTCGTGGCCCAAAAACACAATGTGGAAAATTCATCTGCACTCCTATGTTCATTGTGGTGCTATGCAAAATAAGCATAGTCTGGAAATAAGTGAATGTCTGAGAACAGATGACTGGAAAAAAGAAACTCAGGTGGTTAAAGCAACCCTTGGAAAAAAGAAGATGGGAGTTATCACCTTTCCTAACTTCAAACTGTATTACAAAGTGGTAGTACTTAAAATAGCATGGTATTTGAGTAAAAGAGACCTGTAGACCTATGGAATAAAGTTGAGTATCCTGACACCCATCCTCAAATACATGATCATTTAATCTTGATAAAGCAGCAAAAGTCCGAAGTGGAGCAAGGGAAAGCCTCTTCACCAAGTGGTGCTAGAAATCTGGGCAGCTACGTGTAAAAAAAATGAACATAGACCTCTAACACCATGCACAAAAGTCAGATCTAAATGGATTAAAGATCCCAATATCTGACCTGAATCCATAAAGTATATGAAAGAAAAATATAGGAAAAAAATCCTCCACAATACTGAAACTAAAAGCATCTTCAAAGATGAAACACCACTAACAAAGCAATTGGAAGCAAAGAAAAGATATGGGATTACATGAATCTAAAAAGCTTCTGTACCTCAAAAGAAATGGAGACCAAGATACAAAGACAGTTCACAGAGTGGGAAATAATATTCACACAATTCCCGTCTGATAAGGGGTTAATATCCAGGATATATCAGGCACTGGTAGAACTTTACAAGAAAACGGTCAACTGCATCAAAAAATGGGGAGAAGAAATGAATAGAAACTTCCAAAAAAGAAGAAATTCGAATGGCCAAAATTCATATGAAAAAATGCTCATTATCACTAATCGTCAGGGCTATGCAAATCAAAACAACAATGAGATATCATCTCATACCACAGAGGCTAGCACATATTCAGATCAATAACAACAAGTGTTGGGGCTGGAGCGATAGTCCAGCGGGTAGGGCACTTGCCTTGCATGCGCCGGCCCATGCCAGCCCAGGTTTGATCCCGGCATCCCATGTGGTCCCCGAGCATCGCCAGGAGTAGTTACTGAGTGCAGAGCCAGGAGAAACCTCTGAGCATTGCCAGGTGTGACCCAAAAAATTAAAAAATAAATAAATAAATAATGACAAGTGTTGACGTGGATGCAGGGGAAAAAGGGATTCTCATCTATTTTTTGGTGGGAATGTCAACTGGTACAGCCTTTTTGGGGAAAACAATATAGATTTTCCTCCAAAAACTAGAAATTGAGCTCCCCTTTGACCCAGCAATATCACTCCTGGTAATATACCCTGAGAGGCTAAAAACACACAACAGAAGCACCATCTACACTTCTATGTTCATAGCAGCACTATTTACAATAGACAGAATCTGGAAACAACCAGAGTGCCCAAGAATAGACAATTGGATAAAGAAACTGTGGTACATCTACACAATGGAATACGATGCAGCTGTCAGAAAAAAATGGATAGACTTTGAAAGGCTCATGCTGAGAAAAATTAGCTAGAGGGAAAAGGACAGATATAGAATGACTGCTTTTATGTTCCAGATACTAAAAAATAATATGATACCAATATCCAAGGCCAGGCAAAACATGGATCAGGTTGTTCTATTAGTGGGTGGAATCTACTCCAAGTGTGTAATAATCAGAGTTAGGTAAGACAGAGACGGGGAGTGTGGTAATAAATTTTGGAAATGATAACACCAGTATAGAACTGAGCATTAAATGTAGGCAAAGGGATATACATGCTAACCTCTAAAAGTATATTGAAAGCTACAATATGTAAGAGAAGGAAGAGAGAGAGTAAAAAGAGAGAGAGGCAGAAAGAGAGAGAGAGAAATGGGCACTGGTGGAGGAATGGGTGCTGGAATGGGAAGACTGAAACCCAAACATGAACATCTTTGTAATTATATATCTCACAGTGCTATAACAAAAAAATTCGTATGAGTTGACTATGCACATGGTACAAAATTGTGCTAAAGAGCATGAAAACTTTATGAACTATTACTTACAGAATGTGATAGAAGATTTATTAATTTAGTCAGTTATTCTCATGAATATGACGTTAAATAGTCTCATTGAGTAATGCTCACAAAATTTAATATTGAACAGTGATAGAATATTAGTTGTGTGTTCAGTGAGGAAAAAAGTCAAATGGGTTAGGTGACACTAACTTGGGACCAGATCATGCTGGATTTGTAAACCTTGTATAGAAATATTTTTTAAAGAAAATTTGTAAAAATAATATATTTTTGTTATCCACTTGAGGGTAAATATGCAGTATAATGTATCATTATTTCCAAGCAGTGTTATTTCCTATAGGTGGAATATTAGCCATCTCATATCAACCAGCAAACCAGTAAAATCAGAAAATGAACGTCAGAGTCATAGACTGTCAATGAATAGAATAAATAAATAAATATCAATAAATGCATACAAACAAACAAAAAAGAAACTGTAGTAGAACTACACAACGATATATTATACAGCATTTAGGAAAATTCTTAAAACTCATATAATTCTTTTATATGGATGCACATGGAGAGAATCATGCTGAGTGAAATCAGTCAGAGGGAAAGATGCAAACATAAAATGACTGTACTCATTTGTATGATATAAAAACAACAGACAACAATGTAGTATATGAATAATATCCAAACACATAAAAACAAAGAATGAGCAGGGGGACTGGTCCATCGTAGGAAGTTTGCCATGAATAGGGAATTAAGGACAAACAAGGGGCCATTATGACAATGACACTTGGAAATGATAACTCTGGACAAAAATTGAGTGCAGAGAGCAGGTAAAGTGATGTAAATGATACCCTTTCAGGAACAATATTGCAAACTTCAGTGCCTAAAAGGAAAATAAGAAAGAGAGAGATAAAGAGAGAAGAGAGGGGGAAAGAAAGAGAGAAAGTGTGTTATAGAGGCAGGCTGTAGGGGAGGGTGGGAATAGGTAGGTGGGAGGGTAACTGGAAACATTGGTGTATGGAAATGTATACTGGTGAAGGGATAGGTATAAGGATATTGCATGAGTGAAGTTCAATAATGAATAACTTTGTAACTGTATCTCACGATAATTCAATAAAAGATAATTAGTTTTAAAAAAAATCCAGTGCCTGATATATCCTGGATATTAACCCCTTATCAGATGGGTATTGGGTGAATATTCTTTCCCATTCTGTGGACTGCTTTTGTATCTTAGTCACTGTTTCTTTTGAGGTGCAGAAGCTTTTTAGTTTCATGTAGTCCCATATGTTTATCTTTTCTTCTAGTTGCTTTGTTAGTGATGTTTCATCTTTGAAGATGCCTTTAGCTTCAATGTCATGGAGGGTTTTTCCTATATTATCTTCAATGTACTTTATGGATACAAGTCTGATATTGAGATCTTTAATCCACTTTGATCTGATTTTTGTGCATGGTGTTAGATACAGGTCCAAATTCATTCTTTTTACATGTCGCTGCCCAGTTTTTCCCAACACCACTTGTTGAAGAGGCTTTCCTTACTCCATTTTAGACTCGTTGCACCTTTATCAAAGATTAAATGATTATGTGTTTGAGGTTGGGTGTCAGGATACTCAATTCTATTCCATAGGTCCACAGGTCTGTTTTTATTCCAATACCATGCTGTTTTAATTACTACTGCCTTGTAGTACAGTTTGAAGTTGGGTAAGGTGATGCCTCCCATCTTCTTTTTCCCGAGGATTGCTTTAGCTATCCTTGGGGGTTTATCGTTCCATACAAATTTCAGGATTGTTTGGTCAATTTCCTTGAAGAATGTCATGGGTATCCTTATAGGGATTGCATTGAATCTGTACAGAGCTCTAGGGAGTATTACCATTTTGACAATGTTGATTCTCCCCATCCATGAGCAGGGAATATGTTTCCATTTCCTTGTGTCCTCTTTTATCTCTTGGAGCAGTGTCTTGTAGTTTTCTTTGTACAGGTCCTTTACACACTTGGGTAAGTTGATTCCTAGGTATTTGATTTTCTGTGGCACAATTGTGAATGGAATTGTTTCCTTAATATCCCTTTCTTCTCTTTCGTTATTTGTATATAGGAAAGCCACCGACTTTTGCGTGTTGATTTTGTATCCTGCCACTCTACTATATCGTCTATTGTTTCTAGGAGTTTTTTGGTAGAGAGTTTAGGGTTCTCTAGGTATAATATCATGTCATCTGCAAATAATGATAGCTTGACTTCTTCCTTGCCTATCTGGATGCCCTTTGATGTCCTTTTCTTCTCTGATTGCTATGGCAAGTACTTCCAGTACTATATCCAGGATATATCAGGCACTGGTAGAACTTTACAAGAAGAAAACAAACAACCCCATCAAAAAATGGGGGAGAAGAAATGAACAGAATCTTCAGCAAGGAAGAAATTCGAATGGCAAAAAAAACATATGAAAAAATGCTCATCATCACTAATCATCAGAGAGATGCAAATCAAAACAACAATGAGATACCACTTTACACCACAGAGACTGGCACATATTCAAAAGAACAAGAACAACAAGTGCTGGCGTGGGTGTGGGGGAAAGGGGACACTCATCCATTGTTGGTGGGAATGCCGGCTGGTACAGCCTTTCTGGAAAACAATATGGACTTTCCTCCAAAGACTAGAAATTGAACTCCCATTTGACCCAGCCATACCACTCCTGGGAATCTACTCTGGGAAGCCAAAAATACGCAGCGGAAACACCATCCCTACTTTTATGTTCATAGCAGCATTATTCACAATAGCCAGAATCTGGAAGCAACCAGAGTGCCCGAAAATCGATGACTGGATAAAAAGCTTTGGTACATCTACACAATGGAATACTATGCAGCGGTTAGGAAAAATGAAGTTATAAAATTTGCCTACAAATGGATGGACATGGAGAAGATTATGTTGGCGAAATTAGCCAGAAGGAGAGAGACAGATACAGAATGACTGCATTTATCTGCATAACATAAATATATAGGTACATATTATGATACCAATATCCAAGGTCAAGTGAAACATATATCAGGAGGTCCTGTCAAAGGTGGAAATTATCACAAACATGTGGGATTCAGAGGCTAGGTAAGACAGAAATGGAACAGTGTGCTAACAATTGTTGAGGGTACTAATGCCAACCTAGAACTGAGCATTAAATAGAGGCAAAAAGATACACATGACAACCCTTTAATGTATGTTCTGTAACCCATAGTCTGGAGGGGAAGGAAAAGAGAAAGAGAGAGAAATGGAAAGAAATCAAGAACCTGCCATGGAGCAGGGCTGGGGAGGGGGGAAGGAACCGGGGGCGTTGGTGGTGGGAGATGGGCACTGGTGGCGGGATGGGAGCTGCAACACTGTTTGACCAAAACCCAAATATGAACTTTTTAATTGTATATCTTTGTAATTTTAAAAATAAAAAAATTAAAAAAAATAAAAATTAAAAAAAAAATCCATGGCAACTTAAGTGACATCTCCTTGGGTTCAGATTTTGAATTAAAATGTCAATAATCACAATGGAATACTATGCAGCTATTAGGAAAAATGAAGTTATGAAATTTGCCTATAAATGGATGGACATGGAGATGATCATGTTGAGTTAAATTAGTCAGAAGGAAAAAGACAGATATAGAATGATTGCATTTATTTGCATGACATAAAGTATATATACATACATATATACATATACAATATATATATGTATATAATATATAATATATAATATATAATATATAATATATAAATAATAATATATAATATATAATATATATATTTATATATATAAAACCAAGGTCAGGAGAAACGTGCATCAGGAGGTCTTGTCAAAGGTGGAAATTACCACAAACGTGTGGGAATCAGAGGTTGGGTAAGACAGAGAAGGGAACAATGTGCTAATAATTGTTGAAAGGGCTAATACCAACCTAGAACTGAGCATTAAATACAAGGAAAAAGATACACATGATAACCTCTAAGTGTATGTATTGCAATCCACAATATGTAAGAGAAGGAAGAGAGAAAGAGAAAGAGAGAGAGAGGAGGGAGGAGAAAGAAAGAAAAGAGATAAATAACCTGCCATAGAGGCAGGCTATGGGAGGGAGGGAATCGGGACATTGGTGATGAGAAGTAGGCACTGGTGGAGTGATGGGTGCTCGAACACTGTGTGACCGAAACCCCCAAACATGAACAACTTTGTAATTGTATATCTCACAGTGGTATAATAAAATATTAATTAAAAAATGTCAGTAATGACAGCAATACCTCACCACTATACAAAAATTGGTTTGGAAAAGATTGTTCGGTTTAAGTTCAAGCCTAAAACCTAGGCTTGCCTTGGTTTTAGTTCCATCATTCTTTATAGATTATCTCTATCAATAAAATCTATCCCAATTATATATTTATTTTTACTTGTTTAGGTCTTTGTACTATATTAGGACAGACCCTGGCTCTTTAGATTCTCTGAAGGAGGTTCCTTCTCACCAGTTTCTATGACATATATATGCAAATGACT
This sequence comes from Cryptotis parvus, assembly GCA_021461705.1. Taxonomy (NCBI): domain Eukaryota; kingdom Metazoa; phylum Chordata; class Mammalia; order Eulipotyphla; family Soricidae; genus Cryptotis; species Cryptotis parvus. The sequence goes on from JAJIBD010000187.1 coordinate 125,222, forward strand.
TTGTCATAGTTTACCCAGAAATTATTTAGTTTTATAGGTGAGACCCTAGAAAATAGCAATTGAATTGTTTCAGAATGATAGATTAAAGTGAGAAGTATTTTGATGGAATATTCAGTATTTCACGAAACTCTTCAGCACCACCCTCGAGAACATCATGCGACAATTAGAATGGGAAGGAATGGGAGGGAAGATAGATGGTCGGCAATTACACCACCTCCGCTTTGCTGATGATGTCGTTCTAATAACACCAAACATTAGTTAAGTGGCACAAATGCTGGCTGACTTCGACCGAGAATGTGGAAAGATAGGTCTACGACTGAATCTCAACAAAACTATGTTCATGAAAAATGCACTAGTTCCAGAGGCCCCATTCACTCTCAATGGAACAAACATCTCTGAATGCAGCAGTTATGTGTACCGAGGTCCAGAAGTCAATATGATGAACGACCTAAAACCTGAGCTGTGCAGTAGGAAGAGAGCAGCATGGAATGCCTTCAAAAGCATTGAAGAAATAGTTAAAAGGGCAAAGAACCTCCGGCTCTGGGCACATCTCTTCGACTCCACCATTCTCCCTGCATTAACGTACATCTCAGAGACCTGGGCCCTATGAAAGCAGGATGAGAACGCTATTCGGTCTCCCAAAGAGGAATCGAAATAGCTATGGTTGGAATATCATGCCTCACTCGAGTGAGAGAAGGAATCCAGAGTTCCGACCTCTGTCGCCTTTCTAGAGTCAGGGACACTGCCTCGTTTGCCAAAGCATCAAAAGTTAGACAGGCTGGACATGTAATGCGATTTGGAGATGACCACTGGACTAAAGCTATTACCGACTGGATCCCACGGGATGTCAAAAGATCACATGGCCGCCCACCTACAAGATGATCAGACATCTTCGTCAAGACCTGAAAGAACAGTTTGAGGCTCTTCGTATTCCTGGGAAAGCAGATGCCATTGGGCTATACTGACACGTGATAGGGTCAAGTGGAAATGTTACTAGTGGGATGTCTTGTGATCTAGTTATTCAATATTAAACTCTTTTGAGGATAATTATGAACTATTTACAATAGGATTATATTCTTTGATTGTGAATTCTCATTCTTCCAGTGCTATTGGCATTGAGAGACCTCTGATTTTCCTGGAAAGTCATCACGGTTGAAGGACATGGTCCAGAGAAATCAGAGGATGGAACTGATAATGACAGAATTCTCCCAAAATTGCACAAGAACTCGAGACTAGGTACATTTTGACCAGACTTGTTGGCAGAAGGTAGATCTAAGGATATGCGAAGGAAGGTCTGATGGATACTGCCTGTTAAGAGATACACAGGGACTTCTGGCAGACTGTCTCCCAATAGAGTTAGTATGTAGAAATCCCTAGTGAGACTGTTAATCAAAGCTGCCAGTACCCAGACAAGGCTATCCTAGGTCATTTCTCTGCACATTTCCCTGTTGGCTATAAGTAGCCCAAGATGGAGTCTAATGGACGATGCTTAAAGTTAGGCAAAAAACAGGTTTTTCTTGTTCTTCTGTCTGACATGTCCTTGCCATCATAGGTTAGTCTGAAAGGCTGCATTAGCAACTGTAATGTGTTCTTTTGTTCATCTCATCTTACCTAGATAGCACCCCCTGAAGGTTTTTGGTTCCTGGTTGTCTCCTTCCTATTATTCCTAAGTCATATTCAATGAATGTGAACTGTCTTTGTAATGCAAACCATGCAAACTTTAAGCTGTATTGCCCTTTGAGATGATGGGATAAGAGAGTTGGGGTCTTGGTGGAGAGGGTCAGTCAGTCAGCTCAAGTAAGTGAGCTCAAGTCAGTGAGCTCAGGTCAGTCAGTCAAATGAGTCAGTTCAAATGAGTGAGCTCAGGTCAGTGAGCTCATGTCCAGTCAGTTAAAGTCAGTTAGCTGCGGTTAGTCAGCTGCCAAGATGAGAACTGCTGCCCCTCTGGCTGGTGATCATTAAAAATATTAATGGATATATGTCTTGTACCTGGGTTTCATCTCTGCGCCTCCGACCCGGCGAGGACATTCCTGCTTCAAGACTTGGTTCTATTAATTCAATTCTCAAGAATTTTACCACACCCTAAAGTTGAAGAATCACTGTTAGAATAGTTGTTAGAAAGAAAAACCAGTCTGTCTTCAGCTTCCTGCTGCTCACCATGAGTGCAATGATCTGTATTTCAGTTTTTTTTTTCATATACACAAAGGAATCATTTACAAATATGAAATATAAAGTCTCATTTTGGGAACATTATATAACATTAAAAACTATGTTTAAAATTTATACTATACTTACAGGCTGTCTTAATTACCCCCCCACCCCCAAAGTATTCTCAAGCTAAATCTTCTCTGGAAACATTTATTTTCCAAATTCTTTTTAAACTTACCTTTTTAATCAAACATTTGGTGGGAATATGTAGGTACATTTGACTTCACTCTGTACTTGCTTCTGATTATGCTCAGGAATAAATCCTTGAGCCTCAAGAAACCAATATGGCTCTGGGAATTGAACACTGGTCAGTCATGTGCCAAACCAACACTTACACACCATACTAGTTCTTTATTCCCAACTTCCCAAATCTTGTTGATCAGAATAGCCATGATTTCATCATTTGGGGATTTTGCTGGACATGGAAAAATATATTGAATTGGGCCTATGAAGAGTTTTGACAAGTGACACAGTGCAAGTTTCAGGAAAGTCAAAATGGATTGGAGATATAGTAGAGTGGGTAGGGCACTTTCAGAACTGAATTTAATTGCTGGCACCATATAGGGTCCCCTGAGTCTTCCTGGAGGAATTTCTGAGCCAGGAGTAAACCCTGAGCCTAGCACACATACAAAAAGGAATGTCAAAATAGTATAAAGAGCCCAATGGGCTAGAAGCTATCAGGATTCCAGACTAGACTCTACAGAAGGAGAGACAGTATGAGGTGAATATGTATCACCTAGACTCTATAGCAGGAGAGAGTCCTGAAGTAAATTTGTGTTGACTAGAATCTAGCAGCAGGAGAGACAGTACTGAGGTGAATATGTTTTGACTATACATCAGGAGAGACAGTACTGAAGCGAATATGCATTGATTAGACTCTACAACAGGAGAGACAGTACTGAGGTGAATATGTGTTGACTAGACTCTATAGCAGGAGAGACAGTACTAAGATGAATATGCATCAACTAGACTCCACAGCAAGAAAGACTGTGCTGAAGTGAATATGCATTGAAAAGACTCTACAGCAAGAGAGACAGTCCTGAAGTGAATATGCATTGAGTTGCGAAACAATTCTCCTACCCCACATAGAAACTCTTGATGTATTTTTAACCAGGTATTTGTTTTTCTTTTATTTAGCCTATGTCAGTACAATATGTGTAAATGTTTAAGTTGCTCATTTAAACTCAAGGATGAAAATTTGACTCCATCTCATGAAATCAGCCCAGGCTTCTCTTCCATCATGTACACTGGTCCTTTTATATGTTGAAAATATTTGAAAATTTAAAAATGTTTCTGCTCTACAAGGTGTAAAAGTATTGCCTAAGGGTTGAACAATTGTGGGTTGAGTTATAAAATTTCTTTCTACTCTCCAGTGTTCACTGGAATGCTTAGCTTACCACCAAAGGAACCTGCTGCAATTAATCTAGAAAGTAATTAAAACAAAACAAAAACAAAGCCATATTTTCCTAAAATGAGAACAAGTTAAGGCAATTCCAGTTTGACTTAATTCAGTGATTTAACCATGGCATTAAGCACTCAAGCACTTGTCGACACTGCTGTTCAGAAAGTCCCCATTCTATCACAACACAACAGCTGTACTTCAACTTGTTCAAAGTTTTTTCTGCGTCCAAGGAAAAAGAAAACTATTGCTGTAGCTACACCATTGTTAAAGAGAAAAATATCTGCAGAAACTCTTTACCAGGTCTCTGTTTTGACCACAGAGGTATTATATATTCACTAATAAATTTGTTATTGCAAGGAGAATGGAATTATTGTGACTGGTTTTGTTTAGCATAAAAGATGGTGGAGAAGGGTCTGTTATCCAAAGTCATAATTTTGCTACAGGAATGAACTGGTGCTGTGACTGGCATTGTTTTTTATAACCTGTCTCCTGTTTTCTAGTTTGGACACTCATCCGTCTCAACGTTCTATACCTAAATAAATCTTTTGAATCATCTGTTTTAATGGTACATAACATCAAGTCACAGACAAGATTTACAAACAGAATATCACCTGAGTGGGTAAGTTTACAGACTACTGTCTTAAATAAAATATTAAATAAAATAGGCTCTACCTTCTGTGTGCATACCTCCCTACTCACTGCTATAACTATTCTGCTTCCCCTTCTTACAGACTATCTCCTTATCGACTGGTTACCACAATTTATACAGCTGAAAATTGGTGTTTTATTTTATATTTTTCCAAATAAAAGTTGTCATTAAACTTTAGGTTATGAGTACATCGGTGTTAAAGTTTATAACATTTATGTACAAAGTTACTATACCCCCAGCTCCTAGGGTGTACTCAAGGCTCAACTACCACTGTCCCTATATCATATCTAACCAAGTAACTTCCCAGAATTCCAGGAAGGACCTCAATAGAAATGAGTGTGTTTGGGCATATGGGCCCCAGAGTCCCTGACTTCCCAGTGCCAAGACTTGCTTCACTTGAAACAGCGAGTTCTATCTGCTATCTATGTGTACCCATATATTGATTTGCCAAACATTGTGTCAGGAATAAAAAGTGGGTACTTTTCTGATTTTACTACTTGACTCATGTAGGATATCTCTTAATTGCATTCCTTTCTTGGCTCTCACCCACAGAAGACACTTGTCTTCTCTATTCTATGTTGAGATCCTACAGCTCTAGATTTCAGCTCACCACTTTTCCTGAAAAATCACATGACCGCTGGTCACATTTCTGTTCATTTTGTACCACATAATAAACACTTTGGGCTGGTTTTAGAAGCCACAATAAATTTTATGGTGGTACCTATATATTTTTTGTACGCTTCATAGCAATTTTTATATCTATTCCAATTATAATTATCCATGCCTCCAACACTTTGCCTTCTACTAAGAAAATTTCTACCTAAAAATGTCAAACCCTCATTTTCAAAGACTGACTCTATTTTAAGGCTGACTCTATTTTACCAACCAAAGTATTTACTAAGTATCTACTATGACTACATTTACCTCTTTAAATGTGGTAAATAATCTTGTCCAGAGTATTTGTGGAATTCTTGTCTCTTGATATATATGAAATTGAACTGGACTTGGCCCTCAAAACATGACTGTTGTGTTGGCAGGGGATGTATAGGATGACCTGTAAGGTCTCCTCCAGCTCCAATTTTGATGATGTGATTCTAACCAGATGGGGCCCATGGCATATTGGACATCTATTGATGCTACCTCCGTGCTTTTCATCCTGGGTTTATTCTTCTGGTAACTGTATATTTTCTTTGGCCCAAGTTCTCCATTTGTGATGCTCAGCATATGCGTCACAAAAGCCCTTTGTGTCTCACTGAACAGGCAGCAAAGGGATCCTAAAGGAGCAAATCAGATGTCTGCATCTACGTTTTCATTTCTTATGGAAACCCTGCAATCCTTCACAGATTGCGGCTTTTAGTGTATTTTATTTATTTGAATATGACCAAAGACATGACTTCTTAGTGTTATGGTGTCATGTCTGTGTCTGAAGAGAAATAATAAACCATAGTACAATATCACACCATGTATGGCTTTTCCCTAATAGGAGAGCAGGGCAGTTATTAAACAGTAATTTAAAGATAGCTGAACAGTCACTGAATAAACACAATTTACCTAGATTTATTATTAGATCTAAAATTCAAATTTTATAAAGATATACACATTCTTTAATTATATGCAAATTCTTTTATACATTTATCATTTTATATTATACCTAAATTTATCTGATAAACACAATTTACCCAGATCTTTTATGACTTTTTTTTTAAACATTTTATTACACCACCGTGAGATATACAATTACAACGTTGTTCATGTTTGGAGGCCTTGGTCACACAGTGTTCCAGCACCCCGCCCTCAACCAGTGCCCATCACCCACCACCCATGTCCCCAATTCCCTCCCCCCTCCCACGTCCTGCCTAAATGGCAGGTTCTTTATCTCCTCTCTCTCCCCATCTCTCTCTCTTCCTTCTCCTACACATTTTGGGTTGCACTACATACACTTAGAAGCCATAATTTGCATTTTTTGTCTGTATTTAATGCTCAGTTCTATGTTGGTATCAGATCTTTCGACATTTATTCACACATGTTCCCTTCTCTATCTTACCTAACCTCTGACTCCCATGCGCTTGTGGTAATTTCCACTTTTGGTAAGATCACCTGGTATATTTATGTCATGCAAATAAATGCAGTCATTCTATGTCTCTCTCTTTCCTTCTGACTAATTTGACTCAACATGATTCTTTCCATGTCCATCCATTTATAGGCAAATTTCATAACTTCATTTTTCCTGACAGCTGCATAGTATTCCATTGTGTAGATGTACCACAATTTCTTTATCCAGTCATCAGTTCTCGGGCATACTGGTTGTTTCCAGGTTCTGGCTATTGTGAATAGTGCTGCTATGAAAATAAAGGTGCGGATTGTGTTTCCGCTGTGTGTTTTTGGCTTCCCAGGGTATATTCTCAGGAGTGGTATGGCTGGGTCAAAGGGAGCTCAATTTCTAGTCTTTGAAGGAATGTCCATATTGTTTTTCCAGAAAGGTTGTACAAGTCGACATTCCCAACAACAATATATGAGAGCCCCCTTTTCCCGCATCCACACCAGCACTTGTTGCTTTTACCCTTTTAGATATGGGCCAGTCTCTGTGGTGTGAGGTGATATCTCATTGTTGTTTTGATTTGCATCTCTCTGATGATTAGTGATGATGAGCATTTTTTCATATGCCTTTTGACCATTTGAATTTCTTCCTTGTCAAGGTTTCTGTTCATCTCTTCTCCCCATTTTCTAATGGGGTTGGCTGTTTTTTTCTTATATAGCTGTACCAGTGCCTGATATATCCTGGATATTAACCCCTTATCAGATGGGTATTGGGTGAATATTCTTTCGCATTCTGTGGACTGTATTTCTATCTTGGTCACTGTTTCTTTCGAGGTGCAGAAGCTCTTCAGTTTCATGTAGTCTCATATATTTATATTTTCTTCTAGTTGCTTTGTTAATGGTGTTTCACCTTTGAAGATGTCTTTAGCTTCAATGTCATGGAGGGTTTTTCCTATATTTTCTTCAACGTGCTTTATGGATTCAGGTCTGATATTGAGATCTTTAATCCATTTTGATCTGATATTTGTGCAAGGTGTTAGACACAGGTCCAAATTCATTTTTTTGCATGTAGCTGTCCAGTTTTCCCAGCACCATTTGTTGAAGAGGCTTTCCTTACTCCAATTTGGACTCTTTGCACCTTTATCAAAGATTAACTGATCATGTCTTTGAGGGTGTGTGTCAGTAAACTCAACTCTATTCCATAGGTCCACAGGTCTGTTTTTATTCCAGTACCACGCTGTTTTAATTACTGCTGCTTTGTAGTACAGTTTGAGGTTGGGGAAGGTGATGCCTCCCATCTTCTTCTTCCCAAGGATTGCTTTAGCTATCCATGGGGGTTTATTATTCCATACGAATTTCAGGAGTGTTTGGTCAATTTCTTTTAAAGAATGTCATGGGAATCCTTATAGGAACCGCATTGAATCTGTACAAAGCTCTAGGGAGTATTACCATCTTGACAATGTTAATTCTCCCCATCCATGAGCAGGGAATGTGTTTCCGTTTCCTCATGTCCTCTTTTATTTTCTTATTAAACAGTAATTTAAAGATAGCTGAACAGTCACTGAATAAACACAATTTACCTAGATTTATTATTAGATCTAAAATTCAAATTTTATAAAGATATACACATTCTTTAATTATATGCAAATTCTTTTATACATTTATCATTTTATATTATATCTAAATTTATCTGATAAACACAATTTACCCAGATCTTTTATGACTTTTTTATATTGTACACTACCTGTTAACTTGGAAATATGTGCTATCTTAGTATCATATCTTTCTTTTTTTTAATTTACTCATGATACAGTGTCAAAGAAAGAAAAAGCAATATAGAATAAGAACTGATTGATTATTTGTGGCTCATTTTAGAAGCCATCCGAGGACATGCTACTATCTCACTATGTACAGAAGGTGAACAATGACTATTGAGATAAATGCATTTATACTGAGAACTGTGGCAAGTAAACACTACTCATTGGGCTGGAGCGATAGCACAGTGGGTAGGGCATTTGCCTTGTTTGTGGCCTACCTGGGTTCAATCCCCAGAATCCCATATGGTCCCTTGAGGGTCTCCAGGAGTAATTCCTGAGTGAAGAGCCAAGAGTAACCCCTGAGCATCGTGCCGGTTGTGACCCAAAAAGAAAAATAAATAACAAAGAAAAACACTGTTCATCTTCTTTGGGTGAGACAAATTTTTACCTTTCAATATCTTTTCCATATTAAAAAGTAACCTATGGACTTCTTGTGCCGAGTTCTGATGATTCCCCAGCATATGAGGATAAAACCCAAATTCCTTTACTTAAAATATAAGCCTTTTCTTTTTGCCTTTAAACCATTATCTTATTTTTCCCAACATAATAAATTCATGTACTTTTTGAATAGACTTACAAAATTAAAAGTTTAAGTTCCCTATCAATAAGGGTGGAATTGGAAATCATAAGCATTTGACTTGACTGTAAATCTAAGAGATTAATGTTGTTTTATTTTTTACTGAGGTAACATTTGTTTACAGATTATAAAGATTTATGCAAGAGCCCTCCCACACCTCAACTTATGAGTTGGCAAATTTTCATGTTACATTCAAGCTACCATTTGAGAGCAGTGAACTAACCTTTCCCCCATCACTTCAAAAGAAGATATATTTCAATAGAATAAACATCAAATGAATTATTACATGAAAGTCTATTATTCTTTACTCCTTCTTAGTCCAAATTTTGACAAATACACATCTTCGGAATGCACATTGAAGTCTTTGTTGAGTCAAATTCATAGGACTCACAGTGTTGCCACTGATATCAGCAGAGGAATGATACAGCAAAACAAACCTCTGGCTGCAGTTTTCAAAGGCTTGGAAAAATCAGTTGGCTGCGTCTTCTCCTGTGAAGTTGTGTTAGGAATTTAGAAAGATCTAATCCTGCTGAGGTACTTAGTAGTGTATAATTTCGGTCATGTGGCATAATCCGCTCAGCTTTGGTTTCCTCAGTCATAAAATGGATATAATACTGCTTAGCTCAGTGGGAGTTCTCTTTGGGTGAAATTAGATACTGAATGTAAAACACCCAGTTTAATGATAACTGATAATTTAGGCACTTAAAAGTTTTGTTTCCCTTATTTTTCTCCTTCCCAATCTCACCCTACAATGCTTATTTAAGATGTTTTAAAACTTTGCTTGAGCTGAAATGAAGATTGGAACAAACTACCCCATAAATGACAGAGTTGCCCACAACTATTTAAAAATATTGTTCCAATGGCTTATAATTATAAGAAACCCAAAGAATTCCTTGCTGAAATTCTACAGGAGAAAAATAAAATCAAGGTAACACAACTTTCTCTGTTCAGGTTATCATCACAAGCCTGAATCCTTAAATCATTTGTCTTGCTGGATTGCAAAGCCTGTGGTGAGATAGTAAACTAATTTCCTGACACTTCTCAGAATTTGGCAATAGTAGATGCTCAATTAATGTCAAAATTAGCAGAGGAGAACATGGTTGGGGTGGTGGATATGGACTAAGCAGGTCAAATTTATGGCGGATGTGAAGTGGAGGATGTGAAGTCAACTTTTAGGGGTATTCAAGATGTAGTACTACAGAGGTAAAATTGTAATACTATACAACTGAAACGACTATTATAAACATATATCACACTAATAAAATTGATTTTTAAAGTAATGAAAAGGTAATAGGATAAACGAACGCATATCATGAAATTATATGCATTTTTATTTTAGGTTTCTTAATAGTTGCCTCATATCCAATTCTATACTATGTTGATTTTCTCAATTATATGAAATGTAATATAATGTACTAATCCCCTTTTCAAGTTCAAATCATTTCCACATAACCAGTAATTACTTGTTAAGATTAATAGCCACATAGTATTTCTTTTCTTCCATACCCTGAAAATGGAAATTATCAGTGGTTAAGCTAGAAACTTATTTCATGTTTTTCTTTGAATGGAATGAGATTTCTAGCAGATGTTTGGATTGTTAACTGTTCTTGCCATGGCCATATCAAACTTAAATATTACAAGTCTTAGGAGAAATTTATCAACCATTCTTTACTTTGGTTTTCTTATGGCCTCCTGGTTATTTTACTTCATTTGATTGTGTCTACAAGCCTAATTTTATGTTTTACTGGACGTTGGAGGCAGCATTTGGTTCTGGTATACCAGGCCATCTTTCACTAGGAAGACTGAAATAGCACTAATATTCTTCTAGACACAAAACAAAAGCAGTACATTGAAGGAAGATGGACTCAAAATTATATTAGTCAAAAGCTAAATAAGCCCCACTATAGGCATTCTGGAAAATATTTAAATGATTTCCTTGGTTATTTTAGCCATAATGGAATTCAGCTCAAGAAGTTTATGTTAAATCCAATCTCGCTGGAGCTGCAGTGTGCTTTTCTCCCTGACTGATGGACGATAAAGCATCAAGGCCCCTAAGCTGAATTGTGTCTCTTTGGAAACCCCACCTGATCTGGCTAAAAAGCACATTTCACATAAATGGAGAGTTTTATTTAACAGATCCTAATCCAAATTGGGTTCCTTACTATCAGATTGGACAACTCAGGAGAAAAAACGCGGTAGTTAATATTTACAAATATTGACTTCAGTCTAGCCTTTTGGAACTTAAAAAAATACAGTCTTTTGATTTTTCAGTGATAATCAGGAGGAGCTGTTTCCAGTTGGACAGTGCACAATTTCATATTTATACTTTGGAAGCTGGTTTGTGGGTTGGTGCACAAATATTATTAGTCAAATTATCATTAGCATTTTTGCAATACAGCACAAAATTTTCTAACACTCAGATTCAAAAGGGTAGAAGGACTGAGCTTCAATTCCAAACTTGTTCTAAGAACCCTGTCAGATTAGAATAATAAATTCAATGCTGGTGTAATTTACTAAATATAGATTATTCTTATAAAAGTGTTTAAGATTTTATTGGCTATAGAAGAAATCTGGAGGTAAAGAGACTAGAACGACCATACATTTAAGGACATATTTACCATCTTGCTGTTTCTCATGTCTTCTATGTTTGATGAAGTTAGGAATTCTACTTTATTAGTTATATCAAGTGACTATGAAGATCAAAGGTAATGCATGGAAATGTAAATGGAAGTTGCATGTCATTTAGAAGTATTCTTAGCTAGTGCTTCTCAACCAGGTGTCTTAGAGCTTCTTCTGGGTCTCTAGGTTAGACTTGTATAAATGGCAATGCACAATATGAGATCAGGGGGCTAACTGGTAAGGTAGGGGGGGCAGGAGAACAAAACAAGGTTGGAAGGGGGCCACAGTTGGGAAAAGGCTGAGAAACACTGATTTAAAATAATCACTCTTAGAGTGATTATTTAGAGACTTGCAGACATGGGGCAGAGCTGCTACTGGCTCTCCCTGTGACCAGCCGCTCACGAGGCGCCCAGGGAGGGGATGGTGGGTTCTAGACCTGGCCCACCATCCCAGCAGAGCCCTCGCAACAAGCCAGACGACCCCCCCCCATTCCATGAGGGCCTCCATTTTCCACATCCGGATTCTCTCTCGTCAGACCTCCACCCAGCAGACCAGCCTATCAGCGCCCGGCTCGCATGGCCGCAAGTGGCCGCGTGGTTCATCAATAAATGCTGGACTTAGAGATGCCTACAAGAGTATGCTACCTGCACGGCAGAGCCTGGCAAGTTGCCCATGTTGTATTTGATATATATGCCAAATACCAATAACAATTATAGACCTCATTCAGGAATGGATTGAGGCTCTTTATGTTCCTGGAGCAAGTAGATGCCTTGGGCTCTACTAGCATGAGACAGGACATATGGAGATGTTACTGGGGCCCGCTCCAGCAAATCGATGATGAACGGGAAGACAGTGATACAGTGATACTCTTAGAGTGAGAGACGAAGAAGTTGAGTCTGCATTTAGAAGTACTGAGATCCAAACTATAACAATGAAACTAGTATAATATGTGCCTGTCCAGGTAGGAGACAGGGGTGGTGGTAGGAAACTTGAGAAAAGATGTAGAGGCAACTTGGTGCTGGTGGAGGAATTAGTGCTGGAACATTATATATCTAAAAGTCAACTATCAGTCACTTTGCAAATCATGGTTCTTTTTAAAAAAAGAAGAAAAAGACATACTGCTGCTCACATGATCAGACAACAAACTGGATAATTTTGACTTAACATTCACAATCAGGCTGTGTGCTAACTCATCACTTGGCTGGGGATATTTGGTTTCATTTTCATTTACATTTTCATCCCTCAAAAGGGATGATTCCCATCTTGGGTTACATTGTTTTAGGAAAGTAAATAGATCTTGTAAACTTATTTAGGTTGTAGAGGGAATGTTGTTGGTAGATGAATGTCATGCAACCTTTATACACAAATATAACAAAAGCTTAGGTGAGAAAAATACACATATATTCAAATATAGTATGCAAAATATATGGATATTCAATTTTAGTCTAATATATTGAGAATGAGTGTTTTATTTTAAATTAAGCAAACATGGATCTACTTCAGGATTCAGAAAATGTATTGGTTTTCATGGATTATAAAGTTATAAAGTCATTCATGATTGAGTTCCAGGCTGGCAATGTTCCAACACCAGCATGTCTACCAGTGCTCTCTTTCCCCTACCAGTGTCCCACATTTCCCTCCAGCCACCCTCTGCCCACTCTTCCTCCCCACCCCTCATTTGTCTCATTGACAGGCATGTTTTCCTTCCTTTTTTTCTTTCTTTTAAGCACTTTTGTCTACACTACTGTTGCTAGTAGGTTATCAGCACATCCTTTTGCCTTCTTTCCGTGCCCAACCTTCTTCCAGTGTGAGCACTTCCCTGCACCATTGTCTTAGGTCCCTGACCTATCCTACCCCCAACACAAATCTCTGGTGGCAAGCTTCCTTCTGAAGACCAGTTCTCATGCATTATAATTGCTACTTTTTAATATTTAATTATACCACCATAAGACATACAATTACAAACATATTCATGTTTGGGTTTCGGTCATACAGTGTTTCAGCACCCATCCCTCCACCAGTGTCCATTTCCCACCACCAATGTCCCTTGTTTCCTCCCTCTCCCCTAGACTGCCTCTATGGCTGGTTCTTTACCTCTTTTCTCTCTTTCTCTCTCTTTCTCTCTTCATTCTCTTACATATTGTGGATTGTAATACATACATTTAGAGGTTATCATGTGTATTTTTTGCCTGTATTTAATGCTTAGTTCTAGGTTGGTAGTAGCAGTTTTGACAATTATTAGCACACTGTTCCCTTCTCTGTCTTATCTAACCTCTGACTCCCACACATTTGTGGTAATTTCCACCTTTGACAAGACCTCCTGATCCATGTTTTGCCTGACCTTGGATATTGGTATCATAATATATATTATATATATATTTATAAGTGATATATTTATGTCAGATCATGCCTTATACTTTTTTTAAAGTGAAGATACATTTTGTATTTAATATATATTCTTTGTACACCAATTAAATGCCAACTTCTAATTATTAGGGTTAGATGACTAATCAGACACAGGTCACACTTCAAGAATTTTAAAAAGTAATAGATGAAAGAGATCGATGAGATAAACATACGGTAATAACATTATATTAAAAGCATGGCCAGGGTTTAGGGTTTTTGGGGGGTTACACCAGCAATGCTCAGGAGTTACTCCTGGCTCTGTATTCAGAAATTACTCCTGGAGGCTCACAGAGGATCATATGGAAAGCTGGGATTAGAACCCGGGTCGGCTGCATGCAAGGCAAATGCCCTACTTGCTGTGCTATTGCTCCAGCTCCTGAATTAATAACTTCTGAAATATTGTTATAATCTCTACTATGATTTCAATGTTATCTAGATTGGGCATAATTCCTCCGATACCCATGGTCCCGTGTGGGACAGTTAGAATTTACCAGGTGACCACCACCCCGGCTATGTGAGACTACAGTTTAAAAGGAAGGATCATACTAGTTTGCCCTCAAGCAGGTGATAATAACCCTTTCAGTAAACAGAGGACAAGACTCTCATAATCAGGGGCAGAATAGAAATAGAAGGACCTTGTGGGTACCATCTAGATTTCATGAAGCAGCATGGCCAATTTTAACCAGTCTTTATTTCCATGGGTTATAACTCAAGTCAACTTCTGCACATTTTAGATTCAGAACACACTTGCCAAAATATATTACAATTTTGTTTTGTTTTGTTTTTTGAGTCATGCCCAGTGGCACACAGATCTTACTACTGACTATATGCTCAGGGATCATTCCTGGTGGACTCAGGGGACCATGTAGGGTATCAAGGATTGAACATGGATTGGCCATGTTGTGCAAGGCAAATGCCCTACCCACTATACTATCACTCTGGCTCCTATAATGCGAATTTAAACAGACCTCATGCCCATGACCTGATGTAATGGTTTGAGGCTCTTTATGTTCCTGGAGCAAGCAGATGCCCTTGGGCTCTACTAGCATGAGACAGGATATATGGAGATGTTACTGGTGCCCCCTTGAGCAAATCGATGATGAACGGGAAGACAGTGATACAGTGATACAGTGGATCTGATTTAGTCTCAACTATATCAGTGAAATCAAACTGCAATCTTAGTTTTCTTAGAAAATCCATACAGTACTTAGTTTTCTTTGACATCATATTTTACATGGCAGTCACTGTCATTATTTAGTAACTACTCTCTTCCATTACTTATTAAATGCTTGTTCATTAACAGATTGCAATAGTAGTCTATTGTATAGTAGTCTATTCTCCAAATAATAAAGAGATTAATGATAGTAATTAAACATCAACTATATGCCAAGCTCATTAGACTAGTTTTCCATATTTAAGAAGAGATGTCTTCTAAAAATTTGAATATAAGAAAAATAAGATTACACTCCAAACGCTAAAGCAGTATGAAGTCAGAATATTGTGGAAAAAATTAGTTAGGCCTTAAAATAATTCAAATAACAGAATAAAAATAGCTCAAGAATATATTCTAATCTTAAGATTTAGTCATAAACAGGATGTCAATAAAACTAGGAAATGGAAAATGCTTCAATTGGAGTTGATGAAAACAGTACAGCAAAGGGAATAAAGAAGATAAATCTGTGATTAATCTATGGGTGGAGAAAGGGAGTCTCATCCACTGTTGATGGAAATATTGACTGGCCCAGCCTTTTATGGAAAACAATATGCACTTTCCTCCAAAAACTAGAAATTGAGCTCCTATTTGATCCAGCAATACCACTCCTGGGAATATACCCTGGAGACCGAAAAACACACAACAGAAATACCATCAGCATTTCTATATTCATCACAGCACTTTTACAATAGATAGCCATAATCGAAACAACCTGAGTGCCTAAGAACAGATGACTCTATAAAGAAACTATGGTATATCTACACCATGGAATACTATGCAGCTTTCAGGAAAAACAAAGTCATGATATTTACCTACAAATGGATGGACATGGAGATTATTATGCTGAGTGAAATCAGTCAGAAAGATAAGAACAGATATAGAATGACTGTTGTTATTTGTGGTATATAAATATATACCAGTTTTCTACTAATTGTTGGAAACAGTAATACCAGACTAGAAGTGAGCACTGAATGTCAGCAGAGAATTTACATGATAATACCTAAATGTATGTAGGGTCTGCCCCTCAAGGTGTTGCATGTGTGGCTGTGGTGCCCAGCTGCATCAGCAGGTGACAGACAGGAGACAGGCTTGTCTACACTCAGGGCTCTGTCCAATGGGCCCTGGATGGTGGATGGTTGATGGTCTGACATAGAAAAAAAAGACTGGTATTCCTACAATGAACCCAGAGCCATGACAGAGCCTGGCAAGCTACCCGTAGTGTAATTGAATGCCCAAAACAGTAACAATAAAGGACCAAGGACCACATTCCCAAAGAATGGAGATGTTACTGGCATCCACTCGAGCAAATCGATGAACAATGGGAAGACAAGTGACAAGTATGTAGGGTAAGCCACAATGTGTAAGAAAAGGAGGGAGGAAAGGGGGAGAGAGAGGGGAAGAGAGAAAGAGGAAGAAATGTGCCTGCTATAGAGGCAGGCTGGGAGAGGGAGCAGGGGGGGGGAAATCTGGGTACATTGTTGGTGGAAATGGAGGGATGGGTATATTACAATTTAATATCTTTGTAATTGAATAACTCATGGTGGTATAATAAAATGAAATTTAAAAAACAAACAAACAAAACCCAAAAAAAAGCTGTGATCTATCTAACCTAGCGCTGTCTGTTAAAGCACCTTGGTCAATATAAGTTTGGCAGACATTCTGAATGTGCTAAGAGCATTCTTAGCATGTGAACATCAAGCTATCTTAGAGATAATTTTCATTATTATTATTGTTTCTATATTTTTACCTTTCCACACATTTAAATTAATTCCTGATAGCTTCCTGTGGAGAATGATTGCAGATAGAGTATGTGCTCATTATCAATGTTTCAAGTGCCCTATTCCTAGGGCATACTTTTATCTCATTAAGAGTATTATTTTTACATTAATCCCTTAAATATCTTAAAGGTAATTTCAGTTCTGCTCTTACTATCTTGTCAAAAAATTAATATGCTTCTTAGCATTTCCAAAACTTCTTCCTGGTAGAGTAAACCAGGGAATGTATATACTTTTAGCCACCTTTAGCTCTAATTTGCTAGTTTCGCAAAATTTGGAATCTTATGATTGCTTGTTATCTTTAACTGTATTTAAATAAGAAATTCTGATCTTTTCCTTCATAACAATGCATGCAAAGCGCTAATATGTTCAGAGTCAGAGTAGGCTTAAACATTTTTTCTATGATTTTTGAGACAAAGACCCTTTAGATGGGTGTATTCGAGTTGACTTGGGCCTTAGATATTTTGTATTTCCCCCACCCTTCTAGTAATTTCTCTGTGTGACCACAAATCCTATCCTTTGTTCATTTCCTCTCTTAAGTACCTACCACCCCATTCACACATCACATATGTGTACACACTCATGCATGCACGTTCATATACACACATGCACACACACACAATTTCTAGTTTCTCTCAAATTTCTCCAAAAGTCAATTACGTTATTGAAGTAAATATCAATGAGAATCTATTTAACATTTTAAAATAAGCTACTACGCAATTTTTACTAAATTTCAAGGTAGGGTCCCTGTTGTCTAAGTCCACTTTCTGTGTATTTTTTAGTGTATCTAAAGTTGATCCCATCTGGTGTTGTCATGACATGTCACCAGGCTTTCAGAACAGGCACCTACCCATACAGGATTTGAGACCATACTTAGCTTGACTGTCTACCATGCACAGTACAGGCTTTTTCTTTGTTGTCTCTGTTACAGTCAATTATATTTATCTCTTCAGTCATCTGTAAGTATCTAGTTTCCAAGGCAAGTAAGGTAAATAATATCTTTGTATGATTTTGGCTTCTCTCAGTGAAAAAATTAATGCTATCCTTATTTTATATTTAAAATGATGGAGTTCAGTGAATTTAATGTATTTGCTCTAAGCTACACAGCATATAACAGAGTGAGAATTAATTTTCAGGCCTAACTTCATCCTTGTGCCCTTTCTGGAAAACTAGTGTAACTACTTTTATCAAAAGCATATTTATAGGTCTGCTGGTGAAAACATTCCTCAAACACAACCCTTATAAGATGTTAGCATAATCTGGGATCCTGAAAATGGTTGTTGTTTAGGAGTGCCAAGAGTCATCCTTTATCAAGAAACTAAGAAAACTGTCTTTTCTCTTCTATTTTATTCCCAGTACATGTAATAAAACTGTGCTTAGCCTGGTTATCCCATTTTTTCCAAGGGCTGCTAAAGATATAATTTCAAGAGCAGATGGAGGGAACTGAGCTAAAAGTAGGCGTTGGGATGCACAGTAGGTCCTTGGTTACATTGATTAACTATACTCTATTCAGTCCTCTCCATAACTTGGTTCTGATTGAAAATTATACTGATAAACACCAAGAGTAATTTTACAAATTTAGAAAAATTTAGTATTATGGCACCTTTAGACGATTACCAATGAGCCAAATCCCTGGCCCAAATCAGAACTTTATGTTTTTCAGTGTCAATTCTCTCTAAATAATCCTGTAGGAGTATCAAAATAATGCATATTTTAGAACAATATTTCACTTGGAAATGTGGCACAAACTTTGCACTTTGTGGAATGGAAAGGAAATATTTATCCTATCCCTATTCCATAGAAATAGAGAGTTGCTATAAAGAAATATCCAATGTGTCTGAACCTATTTCCCCTTTTCCTGGAGTTATCATTCTATCTTTTTTGAGGTAAGTTTCACAGAATCATCCTGAGTAATCACATGAAACGAGCAAGGGACATGGAGAATAAAAAACACATAGATGTCAAGGTCAGAGATATGTGACTATAGAAGTAGCCACCTTTCTTTTGAAGACTGGGTGACTGTGCATTAGAAATGGGTAGACGTTAGAGAAGGAAGGCCTTGAGTATTATAATAGAGTATTGCCTTGAAGATAACAGAATCTGGTCAATGAGACAACACTTTTTCTCTGTTTTTTTGCCACCTGTAACAATGCTCAGGTTTTACTGCTGGCTCTGCACTCAGGGATAATTCCTGACAGAGCTCAGGGGGCCAAATGGGGTGCCCTGGATTGAACCTAGGTTGACTGCAGACAAGTCAAGAACCCTAATTTCTGTCCTATCTGTCCACCCCACAATGTTCCTTTACATGTGATTCTCATCTAGTCAGTCATGAAGTCAGCAAAATTCAGTGCAAAATAATATAATTCAAACTTGAAAGCATATGATGGTTGGCACTAAAGAGGGCTCATTTAAACCCCAGGTCTACCACTTGTCAATGGAGTAAGCTTGGAGAAAGCATCTGTTTGTACTAACAACACCCCTAACAGTTCTGGGGTTGAGTGCAAGAAATTGACAGTGGATATCTATATTAGTTGGAATGAAGTAGTTGCCCAAACTGGTTTTGACAGTGAAGCCACAGATAAAAAATACACAGTGAGAATTTTTAAAGCACAATAGCAATTATAATAAAGCTAGAATATTTTCAGCACTTGGGATATACAGAAATTATTCTAGAAGCACTTTATTTGCATCAAAATGCTTATAAAGAACTATGCTCTTTTTGTAGACAAGAAAGAAGTGATACTACTTAAGGTAAATAACAAACCCAGTGGTGGCAGAGCCAAGATTCAAGGCACACTGTCTCCATGCTATACTCCTAACTGCAGCATTATGCCTCTTTTCATAATATATGCATATATAAAACAATGTACATACAATTATGAATACAATATGTACTCATTAGAGATCATTATCTTCTAGAAAAACATGGGACACCAAAATTATCCTGTTAATGTTTATTTCTCGTGATACAGGATTTAAACTAATATTTATTTCCTAATGAGTACACATTGCTTCATTTTATAATTGGGATTACAGGAGCTCGGGTACAAAATCTCAGACTAAACTGCAGTTGGCTGACTGACTTCACAAGTTAAAGAGCTTCACTGTAGAGAAATCATGTCAAGACTCAGCTTCTCCTCACCGTGCATCTGGGGCTCTAATCGTGTTTATGATTGGAAAGCATCGAGACTGCATTATTAAAGGGTGAACAAAGCTTTACTGAAGCATGAGTCTTTGGCTAACGGTGGTTTCTAATTTCCATCATCAGAAAACAAGCACTATTTTATTTTATTTTGCTTTTTGTCTCACACTCTGATGCTCAGGGTTGCTCCTGATTCTGCACTCAGAAATTACTTCTGGCCATGCTGGGGGCCACGTATAATGCCGGGGATCAAACCCAGGTTGGATGCTTGCAAGGCAAGTGCCCTACTCACTGTACTATCGTTCCAGCCCCACAAGCACTATTTTAGATACTTGAAATTTCTAATTTTCTGTTACTATTGAACAACAAGGCAGATACATGGGACAGAGCTGCTACTGGCTCTCCCGTGCTTGGCTGATCATGAGGCATCCTGGAGGGAAGGTGGGTTCTAGCCTTGGCCCATTGTCCTAATAGAGCCCCACAAGAAGCCAGAGAACCCCGCACCATGAGGGCAGCCATTTTCAACGTCCAGACGCCACAGCTCGTCAGAGCTCCACCCAAGAGAAAGCTGAACTCTCCCCTTTGGGCTCAGTTTTGCGGCTGCTTGGTTCATCAGTAAATGTGCGAACTGAGAGCCTACTACCAACAGAATTCCACCCGCACAGCAGAGCCTGGCAAGCTACTTGTGTCATATTTGATATGTCAAAAACCAGTAACAATTATAGACCTCATTCCCATGACCTGAATGAATGGTTTGAGGCTCTTCGTGTTCCTGGAGAGATCAGATGCCCTTGGGCTATACTAGCATGCCACAGGACATATGGAGATGTTACTGGTGCTGGCTCAAGCAAATCTATGAACAACTGGAAGACAAGTGATACAAGTGATTGAACAACAAAAAAAGAGATAAAATGATCATGAAACTATATTTATTCCATTTGGGCAGTAATATTTAGTTCACAAAATTTCATGCACATGCCATTACCTGCACTGACTTCTACTGTTCGACTGTTCAAGTGCCCTCAGTCTTTTAGGAAAACATTCCTATAAACATTCAATATAGATTAAAAATCAGTGCTACTACAAAGCTGTTATTCCAGGCAGTCATTCATATGTACTCTTCTCATTCAAATCTTCTGCTTGATTTCTTCTCCATCTCAAAATAAAACAAATTACTTTTCTGACTTTGCTTGGCCCTGAGCTCTCTCTCCTGCTGGTTGCCTATTGAATTCATATTTTGTGTCTTGTATTCAAGATACCAGATGCCATTGGTCTACATTGGCATGTGATAGGGTCAGATGGAAATGTTACTGGCACCCGCTCGAGCAAATAGATGAATAACGGGATTCAAGTGATCAAGCAAAGTGATTCAATATAAAAATAGCTCCAAAGAAGCCAAAAACACACAGCGGAAACACCATCCACACTTTTATTTTCATAGAAGCACTATTCACAATAGCCAAACCATGGAAACAACCAGTATCCCGGAGAACTGATAACTGGATAAAGAAATTGTGGTACATCTACACAATGGAATACTATGCAGCTGTTAAGAAAAATGAAGCTATGAAATTTGCCTATAAATGGATGGACATGGAAAGGATCATGTTGAGTGAAATTAGTCAGAAGGGAAGACAGAGATATAGAATGACTGCATTTATTTGCATGACATAAATATATCAGGTGGTCTTACCAAAAATGGAAATTACCGCAAACGTGTGGAGTCAGAGGTTAGGTAAGACAGAGAAGGGAACATGTGTGAATAAATGTTGAAAAGGCTAATACCAACCTAGAATTGAGCATTAAACAGGCAAAAAATGCACATGATGGCCTCTAAGTGTATGTAAAGTGCAACCCACAATGTGTAAGAGAAGGAAAAGAGAGAGAGGGAGAGAGAAAAGATATAAAGAACCTGCCATTTAGGCAGGCTATGGGTGGGGGGGAGGGAATTGGGTACATTGGTGGTTGGAAATGAGCACTGGTGGATGGCGGGGTACTGGAACACTATGTGACCGAAACCTCTAAACATGAACAATGTTGTAATTGTATATCTCACAGTGGTATAATAAAATATTTAATAAAAAAATAGCTCCAAAGTAGTTACTGATCCAGGTATTATGGGCCCCAAAGAGGATGATGAGTTACAGATCAATGTATAGACTTCATTCTTGGACCAGTCTGTGAGATTTATGTATTTTTTCATTTTTCAGTGAAGAAAATAGGCTGAGAGAACCCTGTAATTCGCTGGAAATTGTAGCAGAGCATACTGACTGTTCCCGAAAGTTCATTTTTTGTTATTCTTGATTAACTGTTATCCTTTTTTGTTTGTTTGTTTTAGGACCATACCTTGCAATGCTAAGGATTACTATTGGCTCTGCCTGCTTTCTGGAATTACTTCTAAGGGTGCTTGGGGAACCACATGGGATGCCAAGGATCTGACCTGTATGAACTGAAAGACAAATACCCTACCCACTGTACTATCTCTACGGCCCCTGTAATTTTTTATATATACAATGCATGGTTTGAAATAAGACATTTCCCATACTCTCCCACAGTTAATTGTAGTCAGATGATTGAATGCTAACCAATGGGATGTGTGCAGAAGGCAGATAGGGAATCAGGAAGACTTTTTCAACACCCTCTCTTCCTTCCTTCTGTATCCTCTCATCTTTTCTAAGAGCTGGAATAAGGACAAGAAGAATGCAGTTCAATCTACTGTCCCAGTGAATGA
This sequence comes from Cryptotis parvus, assembly GCA_021461705.1. Lineage (NCBI taxonomy): Eukaryota > Metazoa > Chordata > Mammalia > Eulipotyphla > Soricidae > Cryptotis > Cryptotis parvus. Next base: position 147,798 of record JAJIBD010000187.1, read on the forward strand.
AGCGAAAACTATAGGATAATAAAACATAAGGTATGACTATACCGGTATTGGCCTATTTAATTCTGGTTTCTGTTGGTGAGGCAAAATAGACCTATCTTCTCCAATAAACTATTATTTTATAAATTTCTTGATATTTTATAATTGCCTCTTTTTTGTTTAATATTTTCCTATACATATTTTTTGACATATGTCCTGATAGAAGATCACCCTGATAGAAGATCGTCGAGAGTCCCACTGAATTGCAAGCTCAGTTCTTCTTTGACTTCAGTCTAACCGGCCATTCCATCTGCCTCCCTGCTAGGGCTCCTTTGAGATTAAATGAGAAAATACGCAAGAGTGCTTTGTATCCTGTGAAGGTTTGTTTATATGTGAGTAGAAGCAGCATTCCGTATTTGTGGAGAGCTATGGAAAAATACTTAATGTTTTAGCTTGTTTGTTGGTTGAATAGGTAGGATGGAGGGAAGTATTTGTGGGGGGGCATGGTGGTGGTAGTGGTGGTGATGGTGTGTGTGTGTGTGTGTGTGTGTGTGTGAAAAAGCCATGTTGTGCTAGAAACCTGGATTCCAAATGAACTGGAAACACCTTTGGCTAATTCTTGGGCCTAAAGATGCCTTTCAGACGGGGGAGGTGTGTTGTTAGTACAGGGCGTCCAGAACCTCTCTGACCAGTTGTGGTCGACTAGTGCCCAAACTTTTGTGTATATATATCTACAGCTTAAGTAAAATAGGAAGGATGGAAACATTGAGCCATGCTGCTTAGGATATTCTCTGTGTCCAACATCAGCTCATGAGGGAAATTGTATTAGTCGTAAGTCAGATTTCTAGTGCTGGAATATTAGTTTCTTCAAGAGCAAGTAGCCAAGTTTTCTGAGACTTGTTTGCTTTATGAAGAGTTTTGGGGTTTCTAAGCTGAGACAGATTTTCACACAGGGCTTTTCATATTTTCTCTCTTGAGCCAGGCTCAAATACCAAGAAGTCTCTTAGGAATCTTTTTGAAAATTTACTCATTTTCCTTTCTCAACTGGCAATGGGCAACAAATATTGGGTTTTGTGCATGCCCTGAACACTTTTCTCAGAGTCTTCTGAAAGGTGTTAGGTTGTACCCCCAAACTAACACTGCTTTGGAATATTCTGAAGTTTCTTTCAGTCTTCTTTACGTTGTTCAAGACAGATGCAACATGACTATAAAGAGATCAGTAAAATGATATTGTCTGTATTTATAGTGCCAGCCAAGGAAAACAGTATTATGATAGGAGGAGGGTGACAACATAACAATCACAATAATGCTTAACACTCATTCAGCATTCATACACCAGGTACTGTGCTAGCCTTTTACATACGTGGCATTTGTGCCATTCTGATCAACAGTGCTTAATAGGAAGTGGAACACAACATCAATAGCCAGCACAGATGTTGGTTTATTGCTGTCTGAGTCCTCGAAGCTCCTGGCCACCTTAGCTAGTAACCCTCTAATTTCTGCATTATGAGAGAGGATTAGAGGGTGAGGGGTTGGCAGGGGAAGGGCAAGGTGCCTACCTCAATAATCATATCCCTTCCGACCCTTTCTTCACTCCCCCTCTGTTCCTCTTCTTTGTCTCTCTTTCTTGTCTTAATATATGTTCTCTTTTTTATCCCTAAAAACCTTTTTTTAGACAGTAAAAGGGATTCCTTTGCACGTGGACAGCACTATGCATCCTTTTCATAATATGACTTGAAATCAAGTCTTACTTGGAATTAAGAATTGATATCTAGCAAAATTAGTAACTTCTGTACATTATTTTTAAAGTTTCATTGAATAATTCAAGAAAATGTGTAATGGGAGGCAATTGCTGAGGTTGGGTATTGCAGTTGAGATATTTACTCAAGTATGTATTTGCAAGATGACATTTAATTTGATGAGCTACTGTGACACAGAAAGTTGACTGATTCTGTTTTTGTTTCACTGGTTTTGTTATCAGGCATTCAACTGTAAGTCAAGGTTTGGTGGCACTAAGTTATTAAATGTCCTTCCTTAATTAATGAAATATCTAATATACTCTTGTCCTCTTCACTGGCAGTTTTTACCATAGTTTGAAAAAAAATGTAACTTTTTAGGGTTTAAGAATTCACCTTGCTTTTATTTAAAACATTTAATTTCTAAATATTTAATTCTCTTGGTGCAGCAAGATAGTACAGATGGTAAGAACTTGCCTTACAACTGCTGACCTAGGTTTGATCCCTAGCATAACATATGTTTCCTTGAGTGCTATCAAGGAAGCACTCAGGAGTCCCCGCCCTCCTAAGGAGGGAAGCCTGAGCATAGAGCCTGGAAGAAGTCATGAGCAGAAGCTGTTGTGACCCCAAAACAAACCGAAAAATAATTAATTATTTGATTGATTCATTAATTAATTAATGAAATATTTAACTTCTTTTCTCAAACTCTGAAAGTTTGATTTTCAGAAGGATGTCTCAAATAACATTATAACTTTGAAAAATGTTGTGTTACATAAGACACAATCAAGTAAATTATCTTTTATCACACACACTCTCTCTCTCTCTCACTTTTAGTGACGGTATATTGTGGGGAACACTGAGGCGTGTCGTACAAAATTTGGGAGCGGGTCAGGGATCCCCTTTTGTCCCAGGGGATTGGCAGCCGGTTGATGGAGAAAGAAGCAGGGATCCGGTGAGGTTTTAAAATGCTTTACTTTATCACAGGTTCAGGCATATAAATCAGCAATAGGAAAAACCCTGTGCTTAGGACTCCTGGCTAGGACCCCCGCCACGTGTAGTCCAAAATGGTGGCCATCACATGTTAAGGCCCTGTAGAGAGGGAGACAAAGACAAGGCTCCAGCAGAAAGGGGGAAGAGAGCGACCCAAAAAAGAGTCCGAGTCCCAAAAGACAGGACCCCAAAAGAGAGTGCAGAAAGGAAGCAGGCTAGTTTTATATCCCTGCAACTCACTCCTCCCACTTTTATGGGAAGCCAGCAGGGTCAAATGCCCTCAGGTAATTTCTCCCAGGACCTCACCTAGGCCCTTTTTAGATGCTATTGTTGTGAGCCAAGATCTACCTAGAAAATGTCACTACAGGGTAGAGAAGGGAGTTGCTGAGATGGCATGCCTCTGTCACTGTCACTGTCACTGTCTTCCTGTTGTTAATCGATTTGTTCGAGCTGGCACTAGTAACATTTCCATATGTCTTGTCACAAGCAAGTGTAGCCCAAGGGCATCTGCTTGTTTCAGGGACAAGGAAGAGCCTCAAATCATTCTTCAGGTCATGGATTTGAGGTCCATAATTGTTACTAGTTTTTGGCATAACAAATAAAACACAGGTAGCTTGTCAGGCTCTGCCATGCAGGTGGTATACTCTCAGTAGAAAGCTCTCATCTCGAGCATTTACTGATGAAAATTAAAGGGGAAAGATCAGGTTTTCTCTTGGATGGAGTTCTGAGGAACTATGGAGTCTGGGTGTTGAGAATTACTGACCACATGATGTGTGGGTTGCTCTGGCTTCTTGGTAGGCTTACTGGGATGATGGTATCAGTTAGAACCTGTCTAGAACTGTATACAGTATCTAAATGGGAAAGATCCTGGGAAGGACCTTATCCTAAAATCAGTATTATCTAAGAATATTGCCAATGGAGCTTGGGTCTGGCATGGATGGGTCTCTCCTCGGGGTAGCTGGCATGAAGGAGGAGGAAAGGTTGCTCCACCCTTTCCTCTGCTCCAAATCTCTGCTCTGAGTCTGGCCAGGGTAGTCCCTCCTCTGCACGTGTGAGCAAACCCTTGGAGCAATGTTGGACTCGGCCAGGGACTGGCCAAGCACCTTACTGGGAGGTCAGCTCCATGGGTTGCTTCCACGTGGGGCCGGCCTAGCAGCGCAGCTGTGAGTCTGGATTGGATGGGTCTGGATCTCTTCTGGGTGTGCAGAGGAGCTGTGAGTCTGCCATGGGTGGGTCTCTCTTCTCTTCATGCTGGCATGGATGTGGAGGAAAGGGCATTTCTCTCTGGTGTAATTACTTAGAGATCAATATGGCCAGGCAAATATACTGGTAAGATCTAGTTAGTCAGTCCCACAATGATTGTGGTAGCATGATATTTATACTGGCTGGAATAAATATCAGCCAGTACAGAATACATGGTCAGATAAACTGCCACATTTAAACTACCCCCATCTACGAAGTTACCTGCAGGAGGCAATCAAGGGTGGATGCAGAGGCTCTGGGAAGCTGTAGTACAACAGTATATGAGTCATCCAGTCGGTAATGGCTCTAGTCCAGTGGTCATCTCCAAATTGCATTACATGTCCAGCACATCTGATTTTCAATGCCTTGCAAACGAGACAGCTTCCCTGACTCTGGATCATCAACAGAGGTCAGAACTCCGGATTCCTTCTCTCACTTGAGTGAGGCGTGATATTCCAAGCATAGCTCTTTGGATTCCTCTTTAGGAATCGACTGGATCCCATGGGATGTCAAAAGATCACGTGACCGCCCACCTACAAGATGATCAGACTTCTTCGTCAAGACCCTGAATGAACAGTTTGAGGCTCTTTGTATTCCTGAAGCAAGCAGATGCCATTGGGCTACAAAGGCACGTGATAGGTCCAAATGGAAATGTTACTGGTGCCCTCTCAAGCAAATTGATGAATAATGAGATGTCAAGTGATCAAGTGATCAAGTGATATGAGTCATACTTGACTATGCTCAGGGCTTACTTCTCACTCTGTGCTTAGAGTTCACTCCTAATTATGGCTGACCCCACACAGCTTTTGTTTGTTTTCTCGATTATAGTTTTCTACATACTTTTCTCAGTTACAGTTTTCTCCAAGTCTTTTTATTATTTTATTTTTGTTTATTGGGTAACATTCTGTTGGTTTTCAGGGCTTACCCCTGACCCTGTGCTCCGGGATCATGCTTGGTGGTGCCAGGGATCAAATAAGGGTCAGCCACTGCAAAGGAAGTGCCTTAACCCCTGAATTATTTCTCTATTCCCGTTCATATTCTTGTTATAGATTCTACTCTTGCATGAGTCAGACTCTCTGAAATTGTTAACCTTTTCAGCATATTTTGATGCCATTGGTGTAAATATAGTTTGAGAGAGCGTGTTCTAATCTCTCTTTTGTTTGACAGTGTTTGGGTACACCTCAGTTGTCAGGGTTTCATCAGACCTTTCTCAGGAGGAAATGCTGTGCCAAGACCAATCTCCCATGTAAGCCAATGATCTATCATAAAAGAAGTACAACAACAAGGATAAGGAAGTATTTTTGTAATCATTTTACAAGAGTGCAAAAAGAAAAATTATAATTACAAACAAATTAATAATTTGTAGAAAAATGATATATAGTGACAATATATGTGCAGAAATACAGTGAAGAAAGTAATAAAATAATATCTGAAGAAAGTTTTAAAAATGAAGTAGAAATGTTAAGAAAACACTGAGGTAAATTATGAAAATGTGCCAACTTATTCTTAAAAGTATGTAAAAAATACTAAAATTCATGATATATAAACATTCAATTAGTCATCAAAATGATGACATCATTACATGTTAAGAAAGTGGAAAATTTTCCACTTTTTATAAGATTTACTTTTTAGAAAAGCACACAATTTTTAGTATAAATATAAAAGATCTCTGGAAGAATCTTAGAGATGGTAGGACCACACTTTGAGACCAACAGTTAAAGTCTTCAATAGAGCAGACACAGTATGATAAATGAATGAATTAGTGCTATGAGTTGAATTATATCTCCCCAGAAGTCCTACCTTGAAGTATCCAATAATTTACCCTCATTTGGTGTGATTAAAGTTGCTACTGGTTAATATAAAATCAATGTTCTATTATAGAGTAGAGCACCAATATTCTGGTGCCTTTTAGAAAGTAACATTATAAGAAAAGGTGGTCATGTGATGGAGAAAGCCATTCTGTCAGCTGTAGCTCAAGCCAACAAGTGCCAAGAACTGCCAATCCTTACCAGAAACTAGGAAGGATACCCTGGGTAGGCCTTTGTTGCAACTACCCTGTTAGGCTACTTTATAATAGCCGCCTGAAAAAATGTAAGTAGTAAGCAAAATTTTTTTAAGAACTACAGCTAAAATAGATATTAATTCCCATTGGAAATCCAGAACAGATGTTCTCCAATAATTCAGGAACTCTTTTGCTAAAAATGAAAAATTAAACAGAAAGTTGAAAGCCTCACCCAAGTCCTCTTTTGGCCTGCTAAAATGAATGTCATCTAGAGATTTGATAGTTTAACCCATAGGTCAGAGCTCATCTGCACATTCTTGTGTTATCAAATGTTTCTCTCACCAGGACCCCTGTAAAAAGTCTGTCTTCTTAGAACTGGAACTGGTAAAGAAGACAAAGACTTTGTTTACTCACCAGACCTTGAACTACTGCTTTGGAGTTCTTGTGCTAATCTGTATAATATGGGGTGAAATTGTGTCTGATTCCAGCCTGTCTGCAAGGGGAACATTCAGAATAATGGTTAGGAAAGAAAGAGAAACAAACCAACAACAACCTCATCCCTCTAGTTACACCTTCCTTCAGTAGAATGTGTTTGTTTTTGGGATCTCTTTCCAAGTTCTCCTTAGAAAATTTCCTTATCCTGGGGCTGAATAGATAGTATAGCGGGTAGAGTGCTTGCCTTGCTTGCGGTCAACCTGGTTTGATCCCTGGCACCTTATGTGTCCCCTGAGCCCTGCCAGTAGTGATCCCTGAGTAACAGAGCCAGGAGTAAGCCTTGAGCACAGATGGGTGTGGCACAAAATTTAAAAAAATAAGAAACAAAAGATTCCTTACCTTGGGTCCCCATAACAATAGTATGGAGGGTAGGGCACTTGCCTTGCACACAGCCAACTCCAATTGCATTCCCGGCACCCAATTTTACTCCCTGGAGTCCACCAGGAGCCAAGAGTATTCTCTGAGTACTGGTGAGTGTGTCCCCCAAACACACAGAAAAACAAAAAATTTCCTATTTCTGAGAAATCCATGGGTAATGAATTCTGTGTACTGTATTCACTGGTTATATCAAAATTTTATAGATTCTATTGCTAAAGGAAAACTGAAGGCAAATTATTCTTTGGAATAGTGGGTTGCTGATAATCATAAGTTGGTTCCATTTGCCAGATAAGGGAATTCAGAGAGCAGAGAAAGACAATTACATTGATTAATACTGAAACACCAAGAAGAGTGAATATTAACCTGGGGAGCTTTGACTCCAAACCACTGTAGTTGTAACAGACAGCCTCTTACCCCCACCCCCATAACCTCATTCTTATTGAAGTTGTCTGTAATACCAGACCTCCGGAAGTCTTTAGCATTAGAGGCTTGGAGCATTCCCCCCACCCTCTTTGTTTAACTAATTCATGGTCACTCCATGTGGGTTATTCTGGTTTGACTCTTTCAGGTCAGACACAAACTATTTTGCCACAATTAATGTTTTGGTCAACAATGTGCAGACTTAAAGCCCTGAGTTATATGACTAGGCAAATAAAACCTGACCACAAAATTTGCTCTGCTCTGGTTGGTTATGATTCACCCACATGGTCAAACCAGAAGCCTTGCTGCTTTCCCCCAAACTTAGGAAAATCCGAGTGTCCTATTATTCATCTGCCCCTCTAGACACAGGCAAAGCCAGTCTGTCTAAATTGTGGGGCTCACATATTTGATTTGTGTAGTGCCATGGAACAATTTCAACAGGGGTTAGTCAAGTATATGAAGCTGAGAAACATCCCAACATGCTCAGAAAGGGTGAAGTTCAGCCTATGGTTGCAGGAAGAGAGCAGCTTGGCCATCCACAAGACACAGAGATTCCAGAGAATTAGCTAGAAGAGTTATATGTGTGTGTAATATATATGTGTGTATATATACAATATATATGTGTATACATGTATATATGTGTATATATGTATGTGTATATATGCACATAAAATCATGGAAGGATTCAAGCCAGAAAATAAAAATTATTGATTTTATGGGTAAATCTATTTTCTCAAATGATTTAGAAAGCTCTGTTTATTCATTTGCTGACAGTGTTTAGAATATATAGTAGCCACTGTGTCTGCAGATATATTTATGTTGGGCTGTTTGGCTTGGCTTCACCTCTGTACTAATTTATAACAGTTTCAATGTAAACCTCCACTGCATAGGTCAGAGAAGCCCGGCATTCTCACTCTCTTCCCTGCAGATAAACCTGCAGCACCGGCTCCCACTCCATAGCTCCCTGGGCTCATCTCTATCAGCTCTATGGAAATCCTTCACTTCGGAACGCCTGGATGCTGAGGAATTTTAATTCACATTCCTGAGTTTCAGCGTTGTGTGCCTTCTAAAGAGGATTCTATTTTTTCCATGAACTTGATCATTAGAAACAGTTGTGGAATTTAAAATTACATGCTCTATTTTATGGGCTTTGAAGGCAATTTTAATTGAGAGGTAGTCTGTTAAATTGCAAGATTTCCTAGTGCAGTTGAATCATAATATATTTTGGTTTTGATGGACTTTGGTTTAAATAAAACTCAGTAAGTTGAGGAGTACCACTTCATTTCTGAACAACTTTTACCACATTGTATTCCATTCTTCTATTTTCTTTCATTGGTGAAGATTGATATTTATGAGTCTGTAATTGACAGATACTATAACATATGGGACAAAATTCTGACTCAGGGATTTTCTTAATATATATCAATGTCATCAGTGGATGAGAGGCATTGTATTAAAGTTGTACTTTGGCTTTTTAACTTTCTTCTAGACTTTCCAGACAATATTTTCTAGATATGTTAGAATGTATCTTTACATATTTTAATTCAAGAAGATATAATAGTGGACACTGCATTAAAACTTTATTTATGATTTTTATAATGATAAAGTCAGCAATTTAATTTTGAAACAACTTAAGACGTTTTAACCAACTGTGTAGTCATTATTTTAGTAGAGAGGAATTGCTTGTTTGGTTTTAAAAATGTAGCCAGCTTTTTGTAATTGTGTATTGCATGGTGGTATAATAAATTTTTTTAAAAAAAATAGCCAGCTCTTGAAAAACTTACTATCTGCATTTAAGAAAAAAAAGAAAATTTTCAAGAGAAAACCAAATTGATGGAGCAAAGACCACTAGGTGATAAATAAATGGTGCAGAGTGGAGATTTAGGATGCAGATTTAGGATGAATAACCCCAGCAATAACCTTAGATTTGGGATGCAGATTTAGGATGAATAATGGTGCAGATTTAGGATGAACAACCCCAGCAAAGTGTGTTTTCTAATAAGGAACGTCTTCCTCTGCTGGAATGTTCACAAAACAGTCGTCATACTTGGATGAACTTTTCTTGTTCTCTTAATCTCTTATTTATAAAGAAATGCATATTAACCACCTATTCTAGGTCATACACTCTGATGGCAATGTCTTTACCCCAGCTGCTTTACCAGACAGGATACATTTACCACAGCTTTCCAGACAATACCACCTCTGAGAAGTCACTTAGGGGAGTCAGTAACCACAAGGACTGTCCTTCAGTTTCCAAAACTCCATTGGGGTATTGTCGAGCTAGTTCTGGAATGAAGCAGATCAATATGTGAGTCTCTTCGTGAACAGTGTAATCATGGCCAGGTTGTTTTAAATACTTCAAGTTTGTTAACATTGCAAGCATTTTCCCCCCATCACTATTTTTTCTTTTCTTTTTGGGTCACACCTAGCAATGCTCAAGGGTTACTTCTGGCTCTGCACTCAGGAATTACTCCTGGCGGTGCTCGGGGACCAGGTGGGATGCTGGCTATCAAAAGTGGGGGGAAGAGGAGGGAGCATGCAAAGCAATTCCCTCCCAGCTGTGCTTTCGTGGTGGAGGGGTGGAGGGCATCAGCTGGTTAAGATAAAACTTTAGGCTCAGAAAGCAGGGTGAGTGTGGGTAAACCTTGAATTTCTTTTTGGTTGGGTTGCTCAGAGATCCTGGATCATTCCCAGTAGTACTTGGTCCAGTTGTGCCACTTCCCTGCAGAGGGATTGCCTTTTCGCCTTTGCACACACCAGAAATGCACTCGGCCCCTGCAACTAAAGTCTCTCCAATCCCAGAGAAGTTTTGTCTTTGGGTATTGAATTTGGAACAAAACTCATGATCACTGACTTATTTTTTATAACATATTCTCTAGTAGTGTGAAAAGTTTAAAACAAATTTTAAATGACTTTAACATAAGAATAGATTTGTAATTTAATAAAAAATTAAACCATAGACAATAATAAAGACTCCACATATCACATTTGCAATGTTGTCAAATAGTCTATTTTATTTCCTCCTGGGATGAACCCAGAGCCACGGCAGAGCCTAGTAAGCTACCCGTGGTGTATTCAATATGCCAAAACAGTAACAATAATGGAACTCATCCTCAATGAATGAGACGTTACAGGTGCCTGCTGGAGCAAATTGAGCAAATTGAGCCTCATATTTATTCATACTGCCCCTCGAGGTGTTGCAGTGCCCGGCTGTGTAGACAGGTGGCAGACAGGAGGCAGACTTATCTAGCCCAGGGATCTTCCCTTGGGCCCTGGTTGGTTAATCGTCTGACATAGAAAAAAAAAAATCAGCCCCCTGGGATGAACCTAGAGCCACAGCAGAGCCTGGCAAGCTACCCTTGGTGTATTCAATATGCCAAAAACAGTAGCAATAGTGGAACTCATTCCCAACGAATGGAGATGTTACTGGTGCCCACTTGAGCAAATCGATGATCAATGGGAAGACAAGTGATACAAGTGATACAAGTGATTTATACATATGTCTGTGTGTTTTATGATCAGAGGATATTAATACATTAATGCAAAGAGTAGCAACTGAATAATTTTAATAAAAACTGTGATACAGATGCAGTATTTTAGGGTCATAATGTCAGTAACTATACAATAGTGGATATAGGGAGTAACACTGTTTATTTTATTAGTCTTATATTGATAAGCATTTGACAGCAAGTGCATTTGCTCCTTTCCTTTTCTTTTTGGCTATACCCAGTAGTGTTTAGTTCTTAGTTCTGGCTCTGCATTCAGGGATCATTCTTAGCAGCACATCAGAGACCATATGGAGTGCAGGAGATTGAACCCAGGATGGCTGGAGGCAAGGTAAGTAGCCCCTACCTCCTCTATACTATCTCTCTGATCCCTACAAAAAATTATTATGTATTCCTCATAAAATAAGGATCATTGGAATAAATTAAGAAATGAGACTGTTGGACCAAAGTTTAGTCTTTTGAACCATTATATAATTAATATAAAGATTTCTCCAGAAAATAATTGAGATGAGAAAATAATTTCAAAATCTGAGTACCAATTTCTAATTAACATGAACTTTTTCTTCTTCTTATTTTCTTTTTCTTTTTTGGGTCACACCCGGCAATGCTCTGGGGCTACTCTTGGCTCTGCACTCAGGAATTACTCCTGGTGATGCTCGGGGGACCATATGGGATGCCGGGATCGAACCTAGGCCGGCACAGGCCGGCTCGTGAAAGGCAAACGCCCTACCCGCTGGGCTATCGCTCCGGCCCCTCTTCTTATTATTTTATTTGTTATTTTAGTCATTGCTTTGGGAGTAACACAGTGCTCAGAGTTTACCCCTGGCTTTGTCCAGTGGGGACCATGTGGTATGGATGAGTCTCCCATATGTAAAGGTTTATATGCTATAAGCTATCTCCAAACTTGAAATTCTCCTCTTTAAAGAAAAAATTCCAGTATAATATGGGATAAATGATACCTTTTAAGAATAAAGCTATTTTTTTCAGGACATGCGTTTAAAATTTAGAACAGTTTTACATTTACAGAAAATTGTTAAGTAGAGTAGAGCGCTGCTTTGCTTGCTTCTATTGTTAGCAATTTGACAGTAGTATGGAACACTTAATGTGTTAAAAATTACTAGGACACTACGATAGCACTGATATTACAGAAATTCATATTTTATTCATATTTTCTTTTTTTCTTCTACTGTGTATGCATTTTCTTTCATCAAATATCTGTTTTTAGGGTCTTGTCGAGGATATTATATGTAGTCTTGCATCCACAACCACCTCCTGTCAGTGAGAGCTTCTCATACTTTATTTTCGGGAGTTTTGAGGAGGACATTGTGCTGTGTTTCAGAACATCCTTCTACTGGTCTTTGTTTGACACTGGCCTCATGATTATGTGAGGTTTATGTGGAAGACCACAAAGATCAAGACCATTTTCATTGCATTATATCCAGGATATATGCTAACCTCATGCCAGAAATGTATATGCTATCCTCATGACTTATAAGGGTTGCAGCTGTTTTGGATTGGCTGGCAGAAACTAGGCTTGACAAATTTCTCCACTATAAATTATTCTTTTATTTTCCCTTCCCATATCATGTGCATTAAAAAGAAGTCTTTACATGGAGTTTATAGCTAAGAAGTGAAGAGTGATTTTTCACTTTCCAAAGGGTAGTTATCTAGTCAGTTATGTAGGTACCCATCTACAAACATAGATGCAGCACTATTTATTAAACTATTGATAAGCTACAAGTAGAATCTTTGACATTTGCTCATGTAGGTGGTAGGTGCCATAGGAATAAATTCTAAAAAAATCTAGGTTTTTATCAAAATTAATTAGGATTTTCTGAAAGGAATATGTCTCTCATTTTTTATATATTCATACTTTCATTTACTGATCCATTTGTACCAGTTAATTTGATTTAAGTTAATGCTATTTTATGCATTAAATTCTTCCAATTTTGGTCATTAGTCACTCTCAGATGTTCCCTATATCACCTTCCTATATTCATGATTTTAGATTTTTTCTCACCCCCTTTTTACTTTAATTATTGCTTTTAGTTTAAACTTTCCTTGCTTTTTAGGCATGGCAAGATACTGCTGGTTCATCTTGCATAATTCTTGCTCACAATGAACATATTTTAATATGTGACTTTATTACTGCTGCTTAGTTTTCAAGAATTTTCCATTTATATTACATTTATATTCTTTGTTTACTTATAAGCTATTTTATTTTTTTCTTTTGACTATTTTTACTATAGTTTAGGCAGCCTAATGGCAATAGGAAAGATGGAATTTACCAGTTAATTTTCCCTAAAGGGATAGCAGGTGTGGTAGGGAGCAGGGATGCAAGATTATGGAGGGCACTACTGGGCAAGTGAAATAATCCCTCGTGGACACTTTTCTTAACCTAGCTAAAGATTTTTCTGCAGTTGGTCTCAGATGCTTGGGGATGCCTGCTATCCTGGCACACAGATCAGGCTCACAGTGACACTTGTCTTTTCCAAAGAGCCCATCACAAATTTTGAACTTAGCCCTACCATCCCAGACTCAACACTGTCTTCTGAACAGTTCCTAGCAGTTTTGTGAGGTCTGTTACACATAGACTGTTTTCCAGAACTGGGGTCCAGAAAGGAATAATCTAGATTCTCGCAGCAAGACCTGGAACTTCTGGCTTCCTTTCCTCTGCTGAAGTGCCCATTTTTTCAGGTTTTCCTCATTATAAATATGATGGGCCCGATTCAACAGGTACATTGGGCACATACTATTGAAAGATGAGAAACTCGAGCTGCATTTAGGATTTGAGCATCCCAGCATCTTAAAATATTTTTCTAACATTTTGGGTTTGGCATAGCAGAGAGTGCCAAGATTCCTTTCCTTTCATTTTTCAACCCACATATATTTTCAGGGAAATTAAGCTCGTATGTTTCTGATTCATTTACTGTATAACTCATCAAAATATTGTTTTATAACAGTTCTTGGCAGGGCATGAAACCTTTTAAAATACAGTCTTTCCTCCTCTTGCTACTAAGGAAGCCATGATTTACCAAGAGCACAGCACCAATTAACTCTAAAGGATTTTCTGAATAAACTTCACACGAGCACTAAAAGCTTAATTGGGGTCTCTGTGATCAATCAGAATACAAGTCAATAAATGTCAGTTGAACATGCATTCTGCATGTGTTGGGAGTGTTGGGATCTAGAACTAAACATATAAATGATAAGTGGCTTCAGGTTTCAAATGTATGCCATGATGATGATAGATAATATTGACATTCAACTTATTTGTTGATATAATTTTGTGCTGACTATGGAGTCTTTTCAAACATCTTATGAACTTTTCTCAACAATTTTATAGGTCACTACTCCTATTTTTTATGCAACAAAATTGGAATGGATAAAGTTTACTAAATCAAATCTTATAATTGTTGGTAGTAGATTTAAGACACAAACTTTGGGAGTTTTATTGTAGGGCCCAGCTATTTAAATTGCTAAAGAGTAGAAAATAAAAGTACACTGAGACTAAGCTTCATGTTACATTGCTGGAGATAGAAGTGAAACGTCATTGATGACATAAAATTCTTAATTATGACCACAGGATGATTTCATGTTCCTTGCAGGTTAAACCTTCCCTTTGTCAAACGTCATGTTTGCACCACTAGAATTTCCCACAGTGCCTGACAGATGCTCCTGAGGTGTCAGTTCTGTGACATGTGACCAAGTCCCTTCTCATACAATGAAGCCTATGAAAAAAAAATCTGTTGTAAACAAATACTTCACCTCATGTTATTCTTAATACTCATAACTGAACTGTCTTCCACAAACACCAATTTTGTCATACTTTTTCTAGTATTTTATATCATTTGTTAAATCTTATTTATGTACTTTTTAGTTTGGGGGGACACACTTAGAGGTACTTAGGGGTAAATCCCCAGTGGTGCTCAGAGTCCATGTGGTAGCAGAGGTCAAACTGGAGTTAGGGCTAGATCAATAGTTCAGGAAGTAGGGTGCTTACCTTGTATGTGGCTGATCTGATTTCAATCCTGACATCTTGTATGGCACCCTGAGCACTACCAAGAGTAATTTCTTAGTGCAGAGCCATGAATAACTCCCTGAGCATAGCCATGGTTTATGCTTAACATAGTGGTACAAAAATAAAACCAACTGGGGTCAGGAGCATGAAAGGCAATTAGCTTTACCATTGTACTCTCTCTAGCCAAAATTATCAATGTGTTCTTAAATGTATTTGGTAGGCATCTGAAGGAATCTCCGTTTGTCTTTGAATTTGCATTTCTCTAACTACTGCCATAATGTGATTTTTTTTTCTCACACTCCCCCCTCTGTTCTAATGTTAGTTCACTTCTTTGTGCCCACTGGTATCCGAATCATCTCACTATGTGAACAAACCAGTCATAGCATAATAAAATTGGTATATTTTTTCCCAAAAAATATCTGTCCTGTTCACACTGTATATGACATGCTCCACACTGTGCCTTGCCTAAGTTAGTTTGTGTATGATAATGTCATTCATGTCTATAAAATAAAAAGGAAAGCTACTATCTTTTGTATTTTCCTTTGTGCCTAAGGTTGCTAAATGATTTCCTTAAATTGCGTGATTTAGGCCTTACAAAAGTCTCCAAGAATTAGCACCTCACTTCTGGGAAGAGAAACCTGACATCTGATAGTGAGGTAGACAACACTCAGAGCAGTTGTTCCGATGCAGTGCCATGAGATCACCTCAGAATAGTAGGAGCTAGAAGTGCACCAGATATAGATTTCTCAAATATGTGAATGGGCTAAAATGTCCTTACCCTAAATTTGTTATTTTAATTTACATTTCCTATAAAATACATAAGTGATTTAAAAATTATGCTTATTTATTTGACTTTTGGGACACACTTGGCAGTGCGCAGGGATTACTCCCAGCTCTGTGTTCAGGATTCTTTCATGGCGGTGCCCTGTGGACCATATGGGTTCCAAATATTGAACCTGTTGTACACAAGGCAAGTACCCTACTGCTTTACTAGTTCTCCATCTCCAATTTATTTTTAATTTGGTTAATATATTATATCAGTTTTCCTGAACGTGCAGTGATTTGCATGGGGTTAAATGACAAATGCACAATTTTGAATCCAGAGGCCAGAGCGAATAGCACAGCCGTTAGGGCATTTGCCTTGCATTCAACTGACCCGGGTTCAATACCCAGCATCCCATAAGGTACCCCAAGCACCAGAGGGAGTAATTCCTGAGTGCAGAGCCAGGAGTAACCCCTGAACATTGCCGGTGTGACTCAAGAAAAGCAAAAAAAAATTTTTTTTAAATCCATTATATCACAGAGCAATCTTTGACTGAAAATTGTTGGCTATGAAATTTTCACTGCATAAACAGGACAAAGGACAAAGAACCTCCTTCTCCGGGCACATCTCTTCAACTCCACCATTCTCCCTGCATTAACATACGCCTCAGAGACCTGGGCCCTACGAAAGCAGGATGAGAATGCTATTTGGGTCTCCCAGAGGAATCAAAGAGCTATGCTTGGAATATCACGCCTCACTCAAGTGAGAGAAGGAATCTGGAGTTCCAACCTCCGTCCCTATTCCAGAATCAGGGATGCTGTCTTGTTTGCCAAGGCATCGAAAATCAGATGGGCTGGACATGTAATGTGATTTGGAGATGACGACTGGACTAGAGCCGTTACTGACTAGATCCCACGAGATGTCAAAAGATCACGTGGCCACCCACCTACAAGATGGTCAGACTTCTTCATCAAGACCCTGAACAAATGGTTTGAGGCTCTTCATATTCCTGAATCAACTAGATGCCTTTGGGCTACATTGGCAAGTGATAGGGTCAAATGGAAATGTTACTGGCACCCGCTCGAGCAAATCAATGAATAACGGATTCATTGATCAAGTGATCAAACAGGATCACTCAGAAACTAATCTTTAATAAAGATTTCAATGACTACTAGACTGGTGGAGAAGAGGAAGGAGTTGCATTATTGATTCCAATCATCAGAGGTCATTTTTTTGTTCTTGAAATTGTGGAGTCTCAGGCCTAGTTCTCCCATTTGCCGGGAACCATAGGATAAGATTAAGGGAGGGGGATAGAGTGAAACTAATGGCTTGAACATCTAGTGAGTCTGGAATCTTATCTGATAAGGGGGTTGCTAGCACAATGAACTCTAGAATGGAAGGTAGACAAGAGATAATTCAAAAGTTAAACACATCATTTGAAGGTTGCACAGATGCTGATAATAACACTGAGTGTATGACTCCTGGGTGTGAGTTGCTAAGTCAATAAAACTTACTGCAAGGGTAGAAAAGTGTTCACACAATTCATGCAATTCCCAAGACCTCACTCACAAATGTGACCTGATTAGTTAGAATTTTGAATGATTAATCCATATATACTTCCACATTTTTAATAAGATGGAAGAGTAGACAAGATTTACCTTCTTATTCTAAATTGTATGATTAGCAACTGCCAGCAGTGGTCATCTATAGATACTCAATAAATATTTTTTGAGTACATGAATAAGGCCCATCCACCTAAAGTGAGAACATAGTAAGGTCAGGGAGGAACATTGAATTAACAGCTTTTATTCAAATAAATGGGCACACTTCACTTGGAGATCATAGGCAACAACAAAAATGTGGTAAAGATGCAGGTAAACGAGATGATATGGCTCTTGTAATTAATGGGGATTTATTTGTGTTGTGTCTGTGTAGGTGGATAAAACCCTGGAAGCAGTATTGAAAAGGTGTTGAAAAGGAAGCAGTATTTCAAAATTTCATTAAGTCAGTGACAAAATTGTCTCTGCTTGAAAAGGCTACAGAAAAGTTTAATTTAGAAAGGGTTGGCATTGCTGCTTCCTAGTAGGCTAGTACAGTGAGCACTGTGTGAAGATGCCAGGAATTTAAGGGAGATTTCTAATTACAGATGAGAAGTGCCATGGCAAAGATACACAGACATATAAGGAGGGCATGTAGGCTGAATCCTGACAAGAAAAAGAATTTACCAAGGCAGCCTTAAAAAAAATCCAGCCAGTGAAGTAAACTCACCCAGACACAAGAAATGGTAAGCAACTATTACCACACCTTAGTCTGAAAGAGGATGAATGAAACAGCAAGTTTAGGCACTCGCAAAAAGCCAGATTATGGAGAAAGAAATACTGATGGGAATTATGGCTTGGGGTAGTAGAACCACTGGCAGAATCATACCTGCAAGGCATGGAATAGTGTAAGGGAATAAATACTTTAATCACTCTCTCCATTAAGCACCTGTACTTTCTTATTGGCCTTCCTAGTAGCTGTGCCTAACTGGAAGTCAGAATTCAGGAAAACCCGGAAGGTGGCATCTGGAGATTTTTTTTCTAGTACAAAAGTGGGCAAAGTAGAGCAAAGCATATGTCTAGTCAGTGAATGCACATTAGCCTATACCGTTGCTGTGTACAGAAGAAAGAAGAGAGGGATGGACAGAAAAATTTAAGAATCAGAAGCCTTACAGTGATTGATTGAGTTAATATTGGATGATAAATTTCTCTGGGACTTCTGGTTGTCTCAGTTGCTCTGCAAGACACTCTCAGGCAGCATATAGTCATTTTTGCCAATCATGGACAACTCAGTAAAGTTGAATGCAATGGATTGGAGACAGGTATCAACAATTGCTCTGTGAGATTTTAAGGTCCTATAGAAATCCCAAGATTCTCTCCTATTTGCAAAAAAAAAAAAAACAACTTTGTTCTAGAGCCATAATTACTTATTTTTTTTTCAATTTATTTATTTTGGTTTAGGGTCACATCTGGAGATGCTCAGGACTTATTCCTGACTCTAATCCAGTTATCACTTCTGGCTAAACTTGGAGAGTCATATGGGTGACAGGAATGGAATCCAAGTAAGCTGTGTTTCAGCTGCCCTACCTACTGTGCAAGTTCTGTAGCCCTGTATGATTACTTTTTATTTTTCTGTATGAATACTTTCTATTTTTTATTATTTTCTAGGTCACATATTTTTCTCTTCTTTTGATCAGAAATCTTATGCTATAGCACCACACTCTTTTAAGATTAACTTTTAAATTATTCGTTAATCTGAAAATTAAAGCATTATTCACCAAGTCAAAGGCACAAACCATCTCTGGTTCCCTGTAAACTCTTTTATCTGCAGTTTATGTGTCTCTGGAGACACATAAACAAATCTTGAGCAACATCAACAAGATCCAGAGATTCTTCTGACCTGCACTAGGCTGAGTCATCCAGGGTACCTTGGGTGGGTGTGGCTGGGAGGGTGAGCCCAGCACCTCCCAAATAGAGCCCTGGCAGCTGAGAACCCCCATACACCACAATCACCACCATGCTCTTGGCTAGACTCCACTGGGACAAGCCTCATCCAGAAATTAATCTGTTGAAAAACTCAGGTTTGCAGTTTTCTGACTAATCTTTGAATAATGCATACTAATCTTTAGGTATGCAGGTTTTTTCACAGAGTCTGGGATGGGCTATCTCCCCCCACCCATCTCCCTGTACTTATGGAAACTGCTGCAGTCTTGCACATGCAGCCCAAATGCCACCCAGTTAAAAATTTACCTCCAGCTGTATCACCTTGCTAAAAATTCTGGACTCCCTGGGTGGACATCTCAAACTCTACAACGCTGATAAGTTAGGAGTAGCACGTCAGATTGGATGGGATGTAATCAATTTCAGTTAAACAAAATATCAGCACAGAAGCCTTAACTTGTAATAACATCTTAGTAATCTTTTATCGAAGGGCTTAATAGTTCCATGATAAGATACATAATCTTCACTTACTTTTTTCTGAGAAAATATTTTTTGATTGTTTGTTAGCAAATTATAACAAGCAATGTGAAATAAATTACTGAGGACCTAGTTTGGGAAAGTGCTCAAGGGGTGGTTGGGAATATAGGAGATAATGGTGGTGAGAAGGTGCAGTGGTGTTGGGATTTGTGTTGGTATACTGAATGTGTGTGATGAATAATCATGAACATCTTTCTAAACCACAGTGTTTATATAAGGAGCATGGGAAAAGAAAATTAAATTTATATATTATATATCCATCCTAATAAAATAAAAGTAGAATTCACCATATACTACATATTTCATTATTGTGTTCATATTTAGACTCAGAGGCAAACACAAGCCTTGTTAGTTTTCTTTAATTAGAATGTGTCCCTTAACCAGTTACATAGGAAATCAATTCCATTAAAGTACCCATAATAAAAAGACCTTTCTGGAGCAGATAGAAGACCCAAATTTTTCTCTAAGAAGGAAATGATTGCATGTGTGTATACAAAATGACTCTCTCGCTGAAGGAGATTATGGTCTTGGCAGGAAGAGAAATATTAAGACAATTGGAATCCTGGTATCATTGGGTTAGAGAGTAACATTTAACATCATTCAATGATAGGTTCTATTCTCAAGGGATGAGCTTGACCTTAGAGCTTCCTCTTCTGTAAAATAATATCTATAATTAGGATTATCATTCTCCTTTCTGTAAGCAGTGGTTCTCATTTGGGAGCAGGAGAGCCCCCCTTAGGGGACATCTGGAAATATATGAGATGTCTGTGTTTGTATCCAAGGCAGGAATTGCTATCAACATGAAGTATCCAGGAGAGTTGGGTGATATCCTGCAATGGGGGCCAGTTGTGCTCAATGAAGAAAAAAATGCCAGTCGTTTAGCCACAGTGAGGCTGCATGTGGTTTAGATGCCAAGGAGACTTCTCTGGATCTCTCTAGCTCTAACTCACCACTCTCAGCTACTCTGGGCAACTGGTCACTTTCTTGCTGATCACACTTCATTGCTAGTGCACACACTAGATTTCTCTTTTCTGGAAGTCAGATATTCCTTCTTATTTCTTGCCTGTTTATTCTTAAGAAAGTGATCTAGCTCCTCTGAGTACTCTTTCAGAATTCTCTCTCTTGAGCCTTTTTTTGAAATGCAGCAGCACATTCACTACTTACAGTTATGAATTGAAAATAAATCCTGCCTCTCAGAGTACTCATGAAAATTAAAGAGAAATTGTCAGCAAAGAGCTTCCTACAAATATGCCACATGTCTTCATATTTAATAAGTGGCAGAACACTTTCCTTTCCTCAGAGTGCACATATTTGACATATCAAATCAAATCAAAACCCTGTTGATTCGCTTCACGGAATATCTAGCAGATTCTTGCAACAGTTTACAAACTTTTGGGAGCAAGAGAGGCGAATAAGTGAAATTTTACGCATCTGCATAATGAAATCATTTGAGGGGCGGCTGACATTCAAGAGACTCAATGGGGAAGGATGTTATTCTATCTGAACCATGTTCACTGAATCAAGCACATTTTTGGATAATACCAGGTTGTATTCTCCTGAATAGAGGATTTCATGCCTGATTTCCAAGACTTGCTTCCACAGAATGGCCTCCTATGCAGCAACCCCCTGTGTGTGTCCCATTTTGCAAAGAATCCTAAGGATATGGGCATTCAAGCTTTATTTTGAACTTTCTAGATGGTACAAGCTTGCCAAACCCAAAATATTGTTGTAACAGCATTAAGGGGGATTTTTAACAAAGTGCAACTCTTCTGCAGTAACTGACCAGTACTGAAATGTTCAATCTCCGAGTTAGAGTTTTGTCATTCTTGAAGCAGGAAATGGTTCTCTGCAAATATTTAGAAATGCTGTGGAAACTCTGAAGTTCACATCCATGGCAACCCTCAGGCTTGCAGGCTGTAAAAGGCATCATGCCTTCCTTCACAGAATTATTTAATTCCTAAATATTTGTCATAAGTGAAAAAAATGAAGCCTGACAGTGAAGAGGCAAGCTCTTCCAGTCCATTTTAAGAAGGCCCAGTTTGACATCTGACCCCTGCAGTCCCATAAACAGCAGCAGAAATTCCCTTTCCACTTAAACTACATCTGCTGGGCAAGTTTTCAATAAAGCAGCAATTCATGGAAAGGTTTCCCCTTATTGCAAGTGTCAAAGTTCTCCTTGTTTAAGCTAACTGTTGGCAAAGTGTGCCTGGCCTCAGCTGTGAACTTTGCCTCATTGCCTTACTTCTCTGGCAGAAATAGACTCACAACCAATTGTACCAAGACTGGCTCTCTCTCTCTCTCTCTCTCTCTCTCTCTCTCTCTGTATATATGATATGAAATAGATTGAAATGAAGATGGATATCAAAATCGTTACTGAAATAAATAGCACCAAATACTGGCAAATATTCTCTGAAAGCCTTTAAAAACGTTGTATTTGTGTACATTTACTTGACTTAATATAAAAAGATGCAGGCACGCTATTAAGTATGTGAGGAAAAGCCATTTGGCTTAAGATCAGGTATCTTCATTTAAACTACACTTTTGTTTCTGAATTTGCTGGTAAATAGTGGACAAATTATTTGGGACATGGAAACTGAGTGTTATTCACTGTTATTAAGGATACAGAAGATAATCAACCACTAACATGGGGACAAGAAAGCATAAGAGCAAGATATTTTGGTAAGGAGGCAATTTAATTTTGCACATATTTTGTGTCATGCCAATGGGTAGTGCTTTCAATGTTTGTTTGTTTCGGTTGTTTTCTCATGTGAAGTTGGTATGGTTATATGATAAGAAGAGTAGAAAATGAAGTGTGGGTTTATCAATGTTTATATGAGTTGAAATGTAAACATGGCAACATTCACCAAAGGCTGGTTTGTAAAGAAAACAGAAAAGAGTGAGCTCAGCTAGAACCCAGGATTATGTCAACCCTTAATGGACAATTAAAATAAGTATACATTAGCAGAAATGATACGGTAAGTGGAAAAGAGGAAAGGATGTATGCTGAGACATGTCTAAAGGGTTCAGTTTTAAGAACTAAAAATTCGTTCATAATTCATTATTTGAAAGCACACTGGAGGCTGCATTAAGCTGTTTCAATGAGAATGAAAACCAAGCAACACGAGGGAGAGGAAGGAAGTTATTTTGTCAGAGAGAAAGAAAGAAATAGAGCTGTTGGGTTTCAAATCTCAAATATCTCAAAAAGTCTTCTAGAAACTAGTCATAAGGTCTCATCTATTTTGTCTCTAGGGAGCAAAAGAATAGCAAATGCAAGTTTGATTTGGGTTGTACCTTGGTAGATCCTGCTAGCAATAGAAAGGACTGAAGACATGAAGAGGCAACCTTAGAAAGTTCCACCCCAGAACAAGATCAGCTGCAGATGGACAGTGAGTCCAAAAGGGAGCACAGGAGTGTTCGATCCATTCTGCTTCTGTGGGTCTGCTCAGAGACCATCTGTACAAGGCTCAGCATCCTTGTGAACTGGGGTAGGACAACAGCTCACACTCTTCTCCATCCTTCCCAGGCCACAAGGTCAGAATGGCTGATTATTATCTTTTCCTGTAATGTCCCATATCAATGAGACAGAGTTCACCGGGAAGGCCTGGTGTTGTGCTGTTGAGTGTTCAACTCAGAGTTGAAAAACCCCAGGGCTGCCTTGAACTTTGCCGGGACTCACCAGGGGATCCACCCAGCTCCTCTAACTTCACTCTAGGGGTGCTTTGGGAGAGAGCCCTCTGAATTTATGAGTCTGTGTTGCTTCACTAATTGATTAAATGAAAAATAAACACCTCTGGAGGGGAGGTCTGCCTCTTACTTGGACCAGACTATGTCTAGCTTCTGGGCTGCTCCGTGGGTTTCTCAAAGGCTGCTGATGATTATGCTTACAAAGAGATTCTCCAGGCCATGAAGCCTCTCTCAGAAAGCCTGGATCACAAGCATCCAGATTAGGTACTTTAAAGAGAAAAGGGTCATAATTCTCAGTTTCAGAGGGCCAAGGAAGCAGGAGCTAATGAAGATGGATAGTAGGGGAGAAGGACAGAGTAAGAACTTCAGGAACTGCAAGTGCCAAAACATGAAGGAGTTCCATTCCTTTCCTCCCAGATATAACTAATCTCCAACTCAAAGACATCTGACAGTTTTAAGAAAACACAAAGCTGTTGTTATTGTTATTGTCTAATGATAACATTTTAAACTTTTTAGAGTATTTGTTTGAGAGGTACATTTTTATTTGAAATAATATTGGTTTATTATGCCATATAGGTTTCAGTTGTGCACATTATAAATCAGCATGTTTATGTTACATCATTGTCACCATTAAAAGTCTAGTTCCCATTCTTCACTACACAATTGACTTCTATCTGATTTTACTACCCCACATCTCTTCTGCTAGCCACTATTATTTCCATATAGTTTAAATGTTTTTGTTTTGTTGTAAAAATATTTAAATAACAGTATATCTACAAAGTTTATACCTAATGCAACACATCATTATATGTATGTGCCCATAACATCTAAGTTTGAAGAAATTACAGGAGCAGTTTTGGCAATAATGAAGGGTCTCTCACATGCAGTTATTTGGTTAATTGATAATTTAGTCATTTGTTAGTAATAATCGAGAAGTTATTAAACACAATGTTAGATGGAAGACTGAGAAAAAGTGAGGATGATAGCCAGCATCATTTCTTGAAAAATTCCAGAGACTTGAGAGAGAGTAAAGGGGTTAAAGAGATTGCCTTGCAAGGGGCCAGTGCTGGGAATAGTTCCTCGGAAGTGCTCGTGTCTATGAGCATGGCCAGGAGTGACTGCTGACATCAAGCCAGGAGTAAGCCTGAGAACACAGGTTATGACCCCAAAACAAAGCTAAAGCAACAAAGACCCTCCCAGTCATTTGATCTTTAGGTGACTTTATTTCAAGAGATAGGAGGAAATTATCTGCACTTCATGCCTCCTTGTCACCTTATAATCATTGATTAATGTTTGTCAGAATTACTACTGTTTAGATATAGCAATCAATCTTTTTTGCTCGAAAAGAATCAATTTTAGGATGGCAAATGAGTTTCTGAAAATATCTTAATACTTACATCTAATTGAATTTGCAATAAATATCCTAGTTTGGTAATATTGAGACTGTTTGTGAACTCAACTTAAACACTAAGTGAACATAAACAAATGAAAAGATACATGTTTGTAGATGTGTGAATTCATGTGTGTATGTGTGTGTACAGAAAAAAAGTTCTTGGAACAATTAATCAACGGTAGGAATTGTAGAAAGGAAGACAAATGTGACGGACGGAACAGACCAGAAAGAAAGAATTAGGAAGGAAGGAAGTGAAGGAAGGAAGGAAGGAAGGAAGGAAGGAAGGAAGGAAGGAAGGAAGGAAGGAAGGAAGGAAGGAAGGAAGAAAGGAAGGAAGGAGGGAGGGAGGAAGAAAGGAAGGAAGGAAGAAAGAAAGAAAGAAAGAAAGGAAGGAAGGAAGGAAGGAAGGAAGGAAGGCAGGAAGGAAGAACAAAGAAAGAGGAAAGAAAGAAAGAAAGAAAGAAAGAAAGAAAGAAAGAAAGAAAGAAAGAAAGAAAGAAAGAAAGAAAGAAAGAAAGAAAAGAAAGAAAGAAAGAAAGAAAGAAAGAAAGAAAGGAAGGAAGGAAGGAAGGAAGGAAGGAAGGAAGGAAGGAAGGAAGGAAGGAAGGAAGGAAGGAAGAAACAAAGAACAAAGAAAGAGAAAGAAAGAAAGAAAGAAAGAAAGAAAGAAAGAAAGAAAGAAAGAAAGAAAGAAAGAAAGAAAGAAAGAAAGAAAGAAAGAAAGAAAGAAAGAAAGAAAGAAAGAAAGAAAGAAAGAAAGAAAGAAAAGAAAGAGAAAGAAATTAAGGATAAAATACGAGGAAAACGAAGTAAAAAGGAAAAGACATAGGTTGCTAGAGCCTCTTTTTACAGTTATTTTAAGAAAAATATGGTAACCAGATTGTTGTGTATTCCTATGTATGAATTCAGCAGATAAAAATGCTTACTTCGGTTTCAGTGAGTTGCTGACTTTATTTTTAGCTGGAGAGGAATTTTGCTATAAAATGAATCACACTTCCAACATCATATATAGAGAAAGAGAGAAAGAGAGAGAGAAAGAAACAAACAAACAAACAAACAAAAAGAAACAAAGAAACAAAGAAATATGTACCATATATGTAACATATATATGTACCATATATGTATACATACATACATACATACATACATACATACATACATGGTACATATATGTGGATACTAAGACTTAGATACATCTACTGACTTTGGTCTTTAAATTGACACTAGGAGGGGCCCATTTGGGTCATTGAATTTGAATGAACGTATTTTGCATATGATAAGGGCATGAATGGGGAGGGCAGGTGGAGACTGTCATTGATTGAACACTTGTGCTCATCCAATTGTTTTTACTGAAACACTATTTCCCAATGTGATGGGATTTAAAAGCATGACCTCTAGGAAGTGATTCATTCTTTTAGACAAGCTCCCATAAATATCATCCTTGCCCTTTAAAGTAATAGAACTCAAACATCTCTCTCCCTTATTACACGAAGGCATGAGATGATTGACATCTTCAAACCATAAAGCAGGCTCTCCTAAGATTCAGGAATTATCCATACATTGATCTTACATTTTCCACTCATTTGAGCACTTCTTATTACACACTTATTTAGTGTGTAAGAACACTGTGAACAGAGAATTCAATATGCTCAAAGGCCTGAAAAAAGGCAGAGTGCAGAAATAACTTCAATTTTATTGTAACTAAAACAAATATGGGAGCCCTTGTCTATTCCTGCAATCCACCACTATCATCTCTACCAGCTTTAAAGTAGGTTATTGAATTCCATGACCTTATGAACAGGAAAGAATAAATGATTTAAGAAATGGTTTCAAACTGAAGAAGAATAAAATTTGACTACTGATGACATTTCAATATTAATCGCAATCAAAATACTTCTGGTTATTATTTTGAAATCCATGTCTGACTTCCAGAAGATTGGGTGAAGAATAACACCTGGTAACTTCAAGATGTCAAGATAAAAACTATCCAACTGATTATAGGAACATTGGTCAAGTTCAAAATAATAACCACACATAAGCATAGTTCAACTCTCTTTTCACTTTCTTTTTTTATAAAGTCTCAACAGCTCCAGCTGATAGCATCATGGAACTTCAGACAGGCGCCCACGTTGTGTATAATTAGCTCATGAAAGTTGTCTAGGAACTAGCCTTTCAAGGTTACAGGACCAAAATGACCTGGCCTGTCAGTCCCTGTCTGGCTGGGGCCCATAGCTGCATGGACATGTCAGATAGCAAATAGTCCTTTTGACTTTAAGTCATGAGAGTGAGTAGGTCCCAGCTTGTTTAACTCAGTGTTGTGCTCACGGGTCCAGTGCTCGACGTGGGGCTGGCTCCTTTCCCTTGCACATTCATTTTATTTTATGGTAATGTAACAGCCTCTCTGAGTTGCTGGCTACAGTAGGAAAATCAACAGCAACAACAACAACAGAGAACAATCCACAACCCTAACCCACTCCCGCCCCCAAAGAAAACAGGCATGTAAATCTGGAGGCAAATCTCCCCAATCACTTTAGCCAGCAAGGACCATGTCAAAAGTGAGCCTAATTGATTTCGACAGAGAGGAAAGTGGTAATTGGAATGAAACTTGTTTGAATAACAACTTAAATGTTTCTTTCCTTGCTTTCCAGATTACACGCACTGCAAAGCCAGATTTCTTTCTCCTGTCTAGTTCACAGAGGACATTCTGTGCTCATGGGGCACTGTGAAAGGAGGAAAAAATAAAGCTGGTGAATTTGCCTCATTCTAGAAGACTATTGGCCCAGGTCCAGGCTCACATAGATAATTTATTGATGCTTATTTCCAGAGCCTGTCTACTCTGAACCTCCCTTCTAAATGATGAGTCTTATATTGCTCAGGAGCAGGAGGGTATCTGTAGGAGCAGTGACCATTCACTCAAAATTGGGTAATAAAACTGAAGTTAAAGTTTTTATTATTTTTAACATTTTTAAAAAATTATTTTAAGTTTTGTTCTTTATTTAAACACTGTGACTTATAAAGTACAGAGTTTTTCACAGAACAGTTGTTAGAAACATTCATCGTTCAACACGAATCCCACCACCAGTGTGCTACCTCTGATACAGCTGGAGCTAGAACGGAGAACATCAGGTTACTTTGATGTAGCTGGAGCTATGGTGAAAAATGCAAGCCCACTTTAGCCAATTTTTAATAGGTAGCCAATCAGAAATGGGCTGCCTGGGAGTGGGACTTGAAAAGGGAGCCCTAGGCTCTCTTTCCATTAGAGAAGAAAAAGAGGAAGAAGGAAGAGGAAGAAGGAAGAAGAAGGAAGAAGAAGGAGGAAGCCGGTCTTGCTGGCTCTCTCCCTTCCTCTCTCTCTTGGCTGCTCATTTTCTTGCCAGCTCCCTCTCACTCACCGGATCAGGTAGGGTGAAGCTGAATGGAGGTGGTACACTGGATCAGGCAACATTGGAGAAAGGACTGGGACAATGTCCATGGATGGCGGAGAGGCCTGGCATCTGGGGAGGGAGCTGGAATCATCTGCCTTTTCTGAATAATAAATTAACTTCCCTTCATCTGAATTTTGTATGTTAATCTTTCATGCAATTCTCAAGAATCCACTAGTATAGGAAAAGTATTTTTCATGTTAACACCACCACCATCAAAGACCCTCATTTCCCACCCACTCTCCATCCTGCTCCCCTAGCTGGCACTAATTATATTGACCATTACAGCCCATATACAGGAATGGTATTGATGAAGTCATGACTTTTTTTTCTCCTTTGTTATGTGCAAATATGGCCAATTTGTGTTCTTGCACTCACTTTGAGAATTTCTAGAATGTAGTGGGTTTCTACTAGTCAAACCCCCCCACCACTGCACCTATGGACAACACTTATTTCAAATTTTTCTCAACCTCTGTATGAGCCTGTCCTAAGCATATACTGAATAATATATTACATATATGTGTATGTATGTATATATATGTAATAGATTATATATAGGGATATATATAGGGATATATAGGGAGATATACATATACATATATATATATATATATATATATATATATATATATCCCTGTACTCCACTGACCACGAGGTGTCAGGGATGGAGAGCGACTTCCAGCCCAAGCCCACCCAATAGAGTCTCAAAAGAACCCAGAGGAAACCCCACACCATGTTGGCAGCGTTTTTCATCACCCGGACACCATAGCTCTTCAGAGAACTCCACCCAAGAGACTAAGCCAATCTCAAACCTGGCTTGCCAGAGACCCACCCTACAGAGACCCACCTTTCAGAGGAAAGTATTTCAAGCCCAGGAATGCTTGAACCACAGACGCGGATACACCAGGCAGAGCTGCTACCAACACTCCCTGTTGCACATGGATGCAAAGCAGTCACGTGATTCATTTGTAAATTACCAAGAATATTCTACCCACCCCTCTCAGAGATCCCTGCAAGCTACTGAGAGCATACTGCCTGCATAGCAGAGCCTGACAAGCTGTCCAACATGTATTCTTTATACCAAAACCAGTAAAAACAATGTTTATTCCCTGACCCTGAAAGAGTCCTAATTACAGCAGCACTAAGAAGGAAAAGCAAGGAGAGGCTGATAAAATCTCAGAGCCAAACTAGGCTGCCAAAATGAAGAAGGACTTAAATGACTATCTGTACTTTCAATGCACATATGCTGGCATCGGAAGCATATATTGAGGACCTAATGAAGGACAACCATGCGAGCAAGACGGCTTCTGAAAGGATTCAGCACAATCGACCATATCCACATGGTAACCAATCTCATTGGGGTTTGTAGGGAGTTCAAGATGCTGCTCAGTCTCATGTTCATTGATTTAAAGAAAGCCTTTGATTCTGTGGATACTGAAGCAGTCATCGAAGCCCTAGCCAAACAGGGCATTCAAACCCAATACATCAAGATCCTTTCTAGAGCTGTATTACGGATTCACCACCAGGATCTCACCATTCTACAAGGAAGTGATCATTGATGTCAAAAGAGGGGTTCGACAGGGTGATACCATTTCACTGAAACTCTTCAGTGCCACCCTCGAGAACATCATGCGACCAAAACCTCCCAGCCTCCCCTCGGTCACTCTCCCCCAACCCCGCCCCCCCCCCTCAACCTAAAAATCAACAGCCCCAAAACCTACTGAACACCCCGCACGTCCCCAACATGCGACAATTAGAATGGGAAGGAATGGGAGTGAAGATAGACGGTTGGCAACTATGCCACCTCTGCTTCGCTGATGACATCATTCTAATAACACCAAACATTAGCCAAGCAGCACAAATGCTGGCTGACTTTGACCAAGAATGTGGAAAGGTAGGTCTACAGCTGAATCTCAACAAAACAATGTTCATGAAAAACAAACTAGTTCCAAATGTCCCATTCACTCTCAATGGAACAAACGTCTCTGAATGCAGCAGTTATGTGAACCTAGGTCGAGAACTCAACATGATGAATGACCTAAAACCTGAGTTGCACAGGAGGAAGAGAGCTGCATGGAACGCCTTCAAGAGCTTGAAAAAATCACTAAAGGAACAAAGAAACTCTGGCTCGGGCATATCTCTTTGACTCCACCATTCTCCCTGCATTAAAGTATGCCTCAGAAATCTGGGCCCTAAGAAAGCAGGATGAGAATGCTATTCAGGTCTCCCAAAGAGGAATCAAAAGAGCTATGCTTAGAATATCACACCTCACTGAAGTGAGAGGAAGGAATCTGGATTTCCAACCTCTGTCAATGATCAAGAGTCAGGGACGATGTCTCCTTTTGCCCAGGTGTTGAAAATCAGATGGGCTGGACATGTAATGCGATTTGGAGATGACCGCTGGACTAGAGCCATTACTGACTGGATCTCACGGGACGCCAAAAGATCTCATGGCCACCCACCTACAAGGTGGTCAGGCTTCATCAAGATCCTGAGGTTCTTCATATTCCTGGAGCAATCAGATGCCATTGGGCTATAGTGGCACGCGATAGGGTCAAATGGAAACATTACTGTTGCCCACTCAAGAAAATCGATGATTAATAGGATGTCAAGTGATCAAGTGATATATGATATATACTGAATATGATTATTTCAGAATATATCATATATAATATATATAATTATTATTCAGTATGTATATATGTTACTTTTTTGGGTCACACCAAGCAATGCTCAGTGGTTACTCCTGCTCTGCACTCAGGAATTACTCCTGGCAGTGGTCAGGGGACCATATGGGATGCAAAAGATTGAACCCAGGTCATCCGTGTGCAAGACAAATGCCCTACCCACTGTGCTATAGCTCTTCTCCATATTCTATGTTGCTTGTTGGAGCTAATTCTCTAAATATGGTTGGGAATATATTCTTAGAAGAAATACAATGAAAATTATTAAACCTCACAATGAACCCATTGGGCCATTTCAGCCCACTGTATAAGAAATTACTGATATGCTCCTATAGAACAGACATCGTGACCACACACTTGTGATTGTATGCCACATACTTAATTCTATCAAATGTGATTGGATACTGGCACCTCAGTATACCAGGCTTTGAGTGGCTGTGTTCCATGAGGAGAACCAGTAGCATCTCTGCTATTTGTCTGCAACTCTGGATCACGACTGTCAGTGCCAGAAGCAGTTCATGGGCACAACCACCAGCCCTTCCAGAGGGGTCAGAGATTGAGGGAGGGTTCCCATCTTAAGCTCCAACAAAAGCCTAGTGAGTTTACCTGTAGCAACTCCGATAGAAATCGGCTCCTCTCTTGGGTGAAGCTCTAGAGCTTTTTTCCAGTCTAGCTCCTTTTCCAAGTATCCAGACGCAGTGAATACAGTAGACTCAAGTTTAGGCCTGCTGCAATAGTCCTATTCATTCAAGTCCTCTCCTGCAGGGAATAGCATAAAGAGGTATAATCTGGGAAATGGTTCAATCTGAAAGCAAAGCCTTCAAGAACAGAATTAGAGCTTTTACAATTGAGAGCCTATACTGCAGCCTCATCAAATGGACACCTGACTGGGCTGACCACTTGACTTTATAAGTTCCACCTACAGAACTGTGAAAATATTCTATCTTTGTGAAGCACTCAGCCAATTGGATGTTGACACAGCATCTCTGTGGACTCCAGTAGTGACCTTCTTTATTTTTCTACAGTGAAAAAAGAAGTCTTATTTTTTTTTGTTTTTGTAAACAAATTTTATTTTATTTTATTATTTTTTAACCTACTTAATCCCATAGTGGTGCCTTTTGGACCTTCTGCAAGTTGCTTCTGTCAACCTTTGCTCCTCTTGCTCATTTTTCCTGGAGTATTGTTCTCCTCTGATCTCCATAAGACTCAATTCTGTTTTTTCTTTCTTTTGAATTGCACTTTTAATCTTTTTAATTTTTTTTTTTATTTTAATTTAATGCTTTACCCTTTTTTGCCAGTGAATCCACATCTTTAAAACAGCCCAGCGGTTAGGGCATTTGCCTCCTATCCCTGGCATCCCATATGGTCCCCAAGTACCGCCAGGAGTAATTCCTGAGTGCAGAGCCAGGAGTAACCCCTGAACATTGCCGGGTGTGACCCAAAAAGCAATAAAAAAAAATAGACGTTGGAGGATCTGGAGCAATAGTGCGGAGTTGGGTGCTTACTTGCATGAGGTTGACCCGGGTTGAATCCCTAACACCCCATATGGCATCCTGAGCCCTGTCAGGTGTGATCTCTGAGCACAGATCTAAGAGTGAGCCTTGAGTACAGCTGAGTTTGACCCCAGATTAAAAACAAACAAACAAATGAGTAAATGAGTAAACAAGTAAACAAGTAAATAAGTAAATAAATAGGTGGAAGCTTTTGACAAATTTTTCTTCCTTTCTTATATGTGAAGATAGTAAAAGCCAAGGGGAATATAGAGGGATGAGTGATCAGAGATAGGGCTTAACTTGTGTGTTTCTCTCTGAGTTTTTATAGTCTTCACCAGTGCTCTGCAGGGAATTGTTTGGAGCTTCCATAGCAAATAACAAAATAGCAATTTGGCATTTATTTTTATTTTGAGCTCCTTTGTATGACAACCGGCATTTGTTCATCATCTCCTCTTTGCATTCCTGAAGGGAAGAGCCTGTTATATTCATTATTATTTCTGGCAGATTTCATGAGAAACTATCAACAGGTTTATTGAATTTGCCCAAAGGGAGACATTTCTTATTTCTACCCCCTTCACTATATCCCCCTTTTAGGAACATAGTAATGGGAATAGAATATATGTTTGAAAGTATCTGTTGAATGAAATAATCAATGTCAAAGGATGGATTAATCTATAACTTCTCACTTTTGTGAAAGTTGCTGGTGCAGCTCCAGCTCCCCTCTTGCTCCATCAACCAATTTGTTGTGGAAAATTGTCATCCCTGCAGTTATGCTGTTTAGACTCTACTAAATTGTCCCAAAGCTCAGCTGCCAGTTATAAAAATCTATTTGGATGTCATCATTTCATAGACAATCAAAGTATGATCTAAGTTACCTTCATTTTGAAGCTAAAGACATTTACTTTCACATGTAGTAGAATTGCAAAATGTTCTGATTCTCAAATTTTCTGATATTTTTACATCAGAAATTTGAGACAACGTTTGAATTTACATTGTATTCAATGAAGGAAATATTTTAAATTCTAAAAGAGAATTGTTATTGGACAAGAATTAGGATATGCTCATTATTAGCAAGTAGGATGAAGCCAAATCACTTCTGATGTATCCAAGAAATCTCAGCCACAAATGGATATTAGAGGGGATGATGAATGATTTCAACATCAAATGATGTCATGCTCTGGCGTGTCAGGGTGACGTTCCAAAGACATCGTTATTGCCTTTTCAAATGAATTGGTAAAAAATTGAAACTCAGGAAGACTGCAGTGACTGTTTTTCAACATACATGCAATTTTGGTATCCCTCTAGAAGTTACTTCTCATTATATCTTGAGATACAGTTTCATCACTGTGCTTACTGTCATAACATTGAATACTTGTAATTAAAATCCATCTTTAATTGGAATGTTCAGTGTGCCAGATATACTCAAATTTATCATTTAATTGTTTTTTTTTCCTGAGGGACATTTCATCATTTTAGTATATTATCCTTATTTTTACAAACTAGTAAATAATATCCAGATATTCAGAACTATTTTGTTATAAATTCTGTCTGTACCATAACACATTACCATAGAGATTATCAATTCTAATGCCTTCCCTTTTATTGGTGAAAATTTAAATCCCGTATCTGACAGGTAGTTGTCCAATAGGCTAACTGTGCACTCAGGAATTACTCCTGGCGGTGCTCGGGGACCATATGGTGGGATGCCGGGGATCGAACCCTGGCCGGCAGGGGGCGCGTGCAAGGCAAACGCCTTACCCGCTGGGCTATCGCTCTGGCCCCCAATAGGCTAACTGTTGGCAGGAAAACTGTCTCCATAGACATCCAGCTTGCTAGTCTCAAAAAAACAATGCAGTGTTTTTAAACACTGTTTTCGGATTCAACACATCCCTGGAAATGGAGAAATTTGAAAAAAAATAAAACAAAATGAAAACGCAAATCATTATTACAACTTGCTTGCCCTAGAATTTCAACAGAATTATTCTGTCACTGGCTAGATGTTTTGCACAACCACCACCCTTTCCTCATTGTTCTGCATGTTGGAGGTCCAAGACCAAGGCTGGTTCCTTCCAAAGCTCTTAGAAAGTTTTCTCTTCCAGGTCTCTCTCTCTCTCTCTCTCTCTCTCTCTCTCTTTTCTCTCTCTCTCTCTAATTTGCAGGCATAGTCTGTTCTCTTATTTTTTTTTTAGTTTTTTGGGCACCTTTTTTCTCTCTTTGGTATTTGTGCACCAGTATCCTTTTCTTATAAAGACTAGTTACGTTGGATAGACTAGGTCACCCTTGTGATAGTTTTGCTTTGACTTTTGGCACCAAACCCAGCAGTGCACAGGGATTACTCCCAGCTCTGCACTCATGGATCACTCTTGCAGCAAGCACCCTGCCTGATATACTACCTCTCTGGCCTCATATTTTAGTTTGATTTTCTCTATAAGACACTATTCCAAATAAGCTTATTTTCTAGGACCCTAGAGACTAAAACTTGAGTTTGGGAGGATACAATTTACTCGGTAACCAGCACATGCACACATCTATGGGCACACACACACACACACACACACACAC
Source organism: Cryptotis parvus (assembly GCA_021461705.1). Classification (NCBI taxonomy): domain Eukaryota; kingdom Metazoa; phylum Chordata; class Mammalia; order Eulipotyphla; family Soricidae; genus Cryptotis; species Cryptotis parvus. The sequence goes on from JAJIBD010000187.1 coordinate 182,581, forward strand.
ACACACACACACACACACAGAGTGAGGTTTTAAGAAGAGAAGTTCCTGAGATTATTACTTAGGAGTATAAAACTCATTTCTTGGGCAGAGTAGGTAGCTTTTTTAATGTCTGAACTCTTTTTTTTTAATGAAGAATTGTAAAGCCATTTGTAAGGAAAGGTAGTAGAGGAAAAACAAAAAGAGCAAAGTTGTAAGATTAATTTGATACAAGCCTCAGGCTACCAAACAGGAATTTTGGGCATGAATTCCTAAGGCCTTGGTTCAGCTCAATCTCTATCACTTAGCAGCTGAGATTCTGACCTTAATGCAAGCTTCCTGTTATCTTTCATCCGAAAAATAATGTTTCTGATGCCACATAACTGTAGAGAGTATTCAGTGAACACTATTCTTGTGTGAGATAGATTTAAAATTTATTTGAGGAGAAACTAGTAATTAAAAATGCAGATTATCTCAGTAGATATTGCTCAACACCATGAGTGATTATTTCTAGACTAAATTTGACTTACTACAAGCTTCCCTCTCACACTGGCAATAATATATGAGATTTTCCACCAATTAAATCTATCTGAAACACCAAACATTAAATTATACGGCCTTAGGATATATATGCATAAATAGTTTAATACCCCAAAAACAGCATGGTATAAAATAACAAAGAATTATTCCCAGTGGTGCTGTCAACTTTTCTCTAAGGTTAATTAATCACTGCAAATGAGTGTAACTGAAACAAGCTACAGATTGATGTTGACTAAAGCTATGACTTAAAATTCTTAAGAAAATAACATAATTCATTGGTCATAATAATAAAGCACTCCTAATTAGTAAATCTTTAAAAGTACAAGTGAGTTGGAAAAATGAACCAAAATAAACATCAAATTTATACATGAAAAACCATTGTAATTAGAATATGTTTGTCCAAAATGAATAAACTAGCATAAATAGTATATTTTATGGTATGGAGGCTTTTATTTTCTGTTTCATAAAATTATAATGAGTTTTACATAAAACTTTTTTTCCTTAAATACAAGCTTTTCAGGCCCAGAGAGATTGTAGTACAGGTATTTGAGGATTTTCCGTGCATACCATCAACACTATGCACGGAAAATCCTCTTGTACCCTATTTGGTTTCTCAAGCACCACCAGGAGTGATCCCCAAGCACAGAGCTAGGAGTATGCCCTAAGCACCACTTGTGTAGTCCATGTGTAATTTTTAAATTATTCACAAAGACCTCATCCAAGTATTAGACTTTGTGTCTAAACAATAAAGTTCATCAAATATAATTAAAATGAAATATATATATAATTATTGTTGGTAATTTTCCTAATATCAAAGTTTTTTTGCAGTCCAATATGCGTTAATATTAATTTCTGAATAAACTCTGTAAGTAGTTACCTTTTACAAAAGATACACATTTTATTGCTATATATGACACCTTTGAAAAATTTTTCAAATAAATGAGCTATTTCTTTTGGGAATCATGGAAACAAATCAACTTAGTCAATTCATATATACAGTAGCTTGTTCTTATATTATATGGATTATCATTATTCTTAAAATGTTGTTACAACCAATAAAGATGTGGTACTCGTAGCAAATGTGGGATCTTTTGAGATGGTAAGGGTAAATAAAATGTAGTTATAAAAATAAAACTCCATGAAGTTATGGAATGATGGAAAAGGCACATAAAGAGAATCACAGCAGAGGTAGATAAAAACATGTTGAATCTTATAAAGTAACCCAAAGAGAAGCTTTTAAAATTGAATTTAGGGCAGGAAGAATTATAAAATTTTTATGTGCTTCATGTGGATTTAAGATTAAACACCACCCACTTGCCAGCTATTCTTCAAAATGGGGAACTTAAATTTAATACAGGTCAACAAGACTCCTCCTCTTAGCTCATCCAGCCTGATGCTTCTAAAATAAAGTATAAAATATACATATTTCCAATTACTCAGGCCAAAAATGTCAGAGGTCATCTTATTTCTAAGTCCTTTCTATTTTACATTCAATGGAACATGATATAGTAACTCTAAAACAGTTTCTGAATGTAATAGTGTCTGATATTACAAAAGCTCCAAACCCAAGCCAACTCTTCTTTTCTCTCTACACTTAAAGATCTTGGCAACCTTACTATATTTTGCAACAGCCTTCACCACCACAACAATAGAATGTTCTTAAAGAAAAAGTCATCTCACCTTGCTCTGCTGCTGATAATCCCATGATCCCAATAGCTTTGTTTTCCACTGAAGAATATATATATATATATATTCTTATATATATAGACAATATATATTGTCTATATATATATATATATATATATATATATATATGATACAGTGATACAGTGATACAGTCACTGTATCACTGTCTTCCCATTGTTCATCTATTTGATCGATTTGCTCGAGTGGGCACTAGTAACATCTCCATTAGTCCTGTCACAAGTAAGTGCAACCCAAGGGCATCTGCTTGCTACAGGGACAGGAGGAGCCTGAAACCATTCTTCAGGTTATGGAACTGAGGTCCATAATAGTTACTAGTCTTTGGCATAAAAAGTAAATAAAACACGGTAGCTTGCCAGGCTTTACTGTGTAGGTGGTATAGTCTCAGTTGAAGGCTCTCAACCCGAGCATTTACTGATGAAATTTAAAGGGGAAGATCAGGTTTTCTCTTGGACGGAGCTCTGAGGAACTATGGAGTCTGGATGTTGAGAATGACTAAGTGCATGATGTGTGGTTTGTTCTGGCTTCTTGCCAGGCTTACTGGTATCAGTCAAAACATGTCTATAACTGTTTACTATGTATAAATGTGGAAAGAAATTGGGAAGAACCTTATGCAAAATTCAGTATGCTATAAAAATACCGAGCCGCCACTTTGCGGCCGGGCGCCAAGGGACATGTGGGTCTGGCGTGGGTGGGTCTCTCTCTTCCGGGGCAACTGGCATGGAGCCGGAGGAAAGAGCAGGGCCCAAAACTCCACTCCGAGTCCGGCCAGCATGGTCTCTCCCTGCTCATGAGAGCAAATCCTTGAGCAATGTTGGACTCGGCCAGGGGATGGCCGAGCCCCTTACCAGGAGGTCAGTTCCATGGGTTGCTTCCACATGGGGCCAGAAGCAACCCATGGAGTTATAATATAGGATATAATATATCCTATATTTTATAATATAGGATATATTATATATTATATAATATAGGATTATTATATATAATATAGGATATAACATATCCTATGTTATATAATATAGGATATATTATATATATTATTAATAATCTAAATTTGTCTATTTCCCTTTCAATTCTTCCAGGAAGACTTCTTGAATGCCATCAAAGAAACTGGCTTAGAACTCCTAGTACAATTTCCCTTATGGGCTTGGAGACATCCTTATAGGCTGTGCATCCCACACTTATGATACTCTTCTTGTTGCACTCTAACAATATGTACATCTTCTGAATTGACTGTGAGATCCGTGTGCACTTAATAGGTGAGAGACTCAAGAAGCCAGATATCTTGCTACTTCTTTGGGATCATGGTAACAGAATAATTCATAAAACAAATAAAGAAGAAAATATAAGTCTTGCTTCCCTTGCAGCTAGGTACAGCCATAGCACATCTTTCTGGCCTTTAAAATAAAAGTGAAACTTATAGTGAACTGATCATATCTGCTTCTATCTACTATTCTCTAAGATATAAACACACAGTTAAACACACACGCACACACAAAGCATAGGAGAAATCTATGAGGACTAATTCTGTATACAAAATGTTCTGTAAATTCAGGCAGTTGTAGTAGGTTGATCTAGAAAATTTTACCTCGAGGAGGATGGATGGAGGCAGTTCAGAGGTGATAACATCTAATAAAAGATAGATGACAACCAATCCTCAAAACTAAGGGTATCCCAGTATTCATTACAGCAAGCCTTAACACACAGTGCTTCTCTGGGCAAGTTTTCCTCTTATTTCTTACCTGTGGATTTTTGTCTCTTTAAGACACTGACTTAGCTTTAGTTTCTACAAACATGGGACTTGATTCAGTGATTTGAGTTTATATAGCAAATTTGGACAATAAATCCAGAAATTAGGATATCCCAATTCCCAGAAACTCTTCCCTGCAGGACATGTGGCTAGGTTATATATGGTGACTTCTGTGTTGGTTGAGTACTAATTCTAGGTAACACTTTTTTCAGAGACTCCATAAAGCACTTCAGGGAAGACTTTTTTCTAAGTCAGATATAAGATTGGCATTAGAAGTGGGATTTAAAAAATAATAATAAAAAAAGAAGTGGGATTGCTATAACTGAGCATGAATTTATGTTCAGCTGTACAATATTGGATAAACTTGGACAAAACTTGAGAGGTAGATTGTGGGACACTCTGAGAACCTACTCAGGCAGCAATTTTTGTCCTTTGGAAGTTACTAAAATCCTTTCCCTGCATTCTATCCCTTAGAACTTTATAACCTGTGGGTAGTTCCGAACATTCTTGAACCTTCCTCTTGCTTGCTTCTTTTCCTGGGAATGAATAGATCTTGCTTTTTTAAAGTATAATTTTTTGTAAGCATAGTTTATGTACACCTTTTTCCTATGTCTTATGCTATGTTAAAAGATTCATAGTCATGCTCTCAGTGAATTCTTACAACAGATTTCCTGGGACCAGCTTCACATCTTCCTTTTTCAGACGGAAACTGACAGGGGTAGGTGGCAGAGTAGAGGTCTAAATCCCAGTCACAGAAAAGCCCCAAATTCATGGTCTTGGTACCTCTCCCTTCTGACTCTGGGCTTACTTCACCCTCCCACTCTCACCCCACTCCGCCTCCACACTGGACCTTACATTGAGCTTCTCTCTTCAGGTTGAAGGTTTATTATACTGAGGTCATTGGGATCTGTTAGAGACAGCAACTCACTCACTTCTTGGGAGTACCCTCCCTGTGACAGATAAGTATCTGCTCTCTGCCTCCAACGTCCCCAATTAGAGTGACTTCATGCCATTTCTCAGCAGTCTGTTCCATTGCCTCATGGCTCCCAGAGGTCTCACATTTTCCCTGATATTAAACTTCACTATTCCTCATTGCAGCTTGCAGCTTGTTAATTCTTATTCTGCCCTTGTTGATTAATAAGACGACTGATCCCTGCCCTTGTCACAATATCTCTTTATGAATGTGTCGGCAGAATGATGGGTCCCTTCAGCAGCCCTTCCTTAAGCCTGAGCTGTTCCAATTCTATTAACCTCCCCCTGAAGTCTCCTTTTCCAAGCCTGGGACTATTTTTTGTCCCTCTCCTCTCAACTACGTCAATTAGCCTATGTCCTTAGATAATTTATAGTGTCCAACAGGGAGCCCGTGGATGGAGAGGGGGCCAGCTCCAGGCAGAGACAAGCACTGGGCTGTTGAAATTCACTTTCTCCTGTTTTGCAAAGTGATATCTTGATTATTTTTTCCTAGAGGCATGAAGCCAAGCTCTCTCCCTCTTAATGTCCTCTTTATGAACTTGAAAATATTCTCAGTGGGAACTGAGTTACAGTCTCTGGAACATCTTCCTAATTTGGTGGTGAGTACATCAAGGCATCAAGGATGCAAGGAAGGTCCAAAGATACTCAATGTCTCAAGAATATAGTTCAATTAGGGACCAGATCTGTTTCAGGTCAATATTCTCCTCAGTACAGCCTGAAGAGTAGAAATTGAAAATATGCTGTGCTTGGCTCCACTAACAGAAAGAGGGTCCAGAAATGTGGTGTCATTATAGGCAAGAGAGCAAAGAAGAAGAGGCAGACATAGAATTGAAAGTTGAGGAAGGGAGCATTAATACGCTTATATCGCTGTCTTCCCGCTCATCATCAATTTGCTCGAGCAGGCACCAGTAACATCTCCATACGTCCTGTCTCATGCTAGTAGAGCTCAAGGGCACCTGCTTGCTCCAGGAACATAAAGAGCCTCAAACCATTCCATCAGGTCATGGGAATGAGGTCTAAAATTGTTACTGGTATTTGGCATATCAAATACGACACGGGTAGCTTTCCAGGCTCTGCCATGCGGGTGGCATACTCTTGTAGTCATCTTTAAATCCAGCATTTATTGATGAACCACGTGAGCCAGGCTGTGATAGGCTGGTCTGCTGGGTGGAGTTCTGATGAGAGGAAAATCCGGATGTGGAAAATGGAGGCCCTCATGGAGTGAGGGGGGGGGGGGCCGCCAGGCTTGTTGCAAGGTTCTGCTGGGGTGGCGGGCCAGGGCTAGAACCCACCATCCCTCCTGGGTGCCTTGTTAGTGGCTGGGCACAGGGAGAGCCAGTAGCAGCTCTGCCCCATGTCTGTGAGTCTGTGATGTGAGGGCCATCTGGTTGCGACATCTGTCACCCCATTGATCGCCAGGGTTGATTCGGCTGATCTGGCTGGCTAGGTGGGTGTCCCCTTCCTCCCTCACCGCTCCATGTGCGTCCCTCCTGAAGCTGCACGCTCGGTCGAAGAGGACAGCCTTCCCTGAAAAGAGATGGACCGGTCTTCGGTCGAGGGTATACAAGTAGCTGCGCTCCCCTGCTAGAACTTCCAAACAAGCATTATTAATACATCCAAGTTAAAAATCTTATTTTTATTAAAACACCTGATTTAAAAAGTTATTCATAATTGAGTTTTCGACATGCAGTATTCCAGCACCTACCCCATGGTGGAGGGAAATGTCAACTTCCCTCCACCATGACCATGGAGCTTTTGTGATGTATGCTAATACTTTAAGCATTAATTATTATTACTGTAGTCATTATAATTACCATTATTCCAAAAAAGTAAGACTTCATGTCGGAGAACGGCCTCTGGGGTCCCCGACAGTGTCAAGACAGAGGTTCTTTTCTACCTCCGAGGATGCGGGAGAACAGATGAAGACTCACGAGTCCAGTGCAGTTCCAAAAATGGCTTTTAATAGTACAAAGCTCTTCCACAGCACTCCAATATAATGAACAAACTCTAGCTCTGGTCTAAACTTAGACCATACAAAAGAGCCTAAGTCTCCCACCAAAAAAGAGAGAATCTCACCTGAGCTGAGTCCTACCCAGAAGGAGCAAAAGGCCAAAGAGCAAAAGGCCAAAAGCCAAAAGCCAAAAGCCAAAAGCCTCAGGAGCCAAAAGCTGAAGGCTGAGGGAACCAAAAGGCAAAAGGTTAAAAAGTGAAGGGGCCTCAAGTCAGCCCCTTAGATACACCCAAGTAATCTGATCGGGAGGTTGTCGTGTCAACAAAGAACCCTAAACAGAGTGTAATGCCACACCCTATTTCAGGTATAAACAAAGGTTATGCCAAGGACTAAGGAGATTATCTCTTATGTAAAACACTGAGAGAGAGAGGGCTGATATAAAGTAATACATCTTAACTTCATGAGCTTCATGTAATCTAGATGGTACCCACAAGGTCCTTCTTATTATCTGTACCAGGGTGATTCTGAGTATCTTGTTCTCTTGTACTGAAAGGGTCACACTCACCTGCTTAGAGCAAACTAGTATGATCCTTCCTATAGTCTTCCTATAGTCTCAGCGTAGCCAGGTGGTAGTCTCCTGGTAAATTCTAACTGTCCCACGCTGGGTGCAGTGGGTATAAAGAGGAGCTGTGCCCAATCTAGAAAACATAGAAGTTTTAGTAGATGTATAAGTCAGAAGTTATTCAATTAAGGTGACTTCTGTAACTGCCACACCCTCTAGCAGTGTTTACATAGAAGAGAAGTCTCATTAGAATGAACCTTGACTTAAGTAGATTAAGCTGGGAGTGGGCAAAACAACAAAACTCCCAGAATAGCTAAACCTGTCCTCCAACAACTTCAAACCTGATTTCTGAAATTTTCTGAGTTACTATATTAACTTTTTCTGAGCTACTATATTAGCTTTCTGAGTTACTATAATTTTCTGAGTTACTATATTAACTTTTCGCCAATATTACATTCCCAGATAAAGTATGTCTGGTAATATTGATATGAAATATTTTGTTCTTACCACAGTCATTTTGCCTTTTTATATCACTTGTATCATTTGTATCTCTTGTCTTTCCATTGTTCATAGATTTGATGGAGCACCAGTAACATCTCCATACGTCCTGTCATATGCTAGTGTAGCCCAAGGGCAACTGCTCACTCCAGGAACATGAAGAGCCTCAAACCATTCCTTCAGGTCATGGGAATGAGGTCTATAATTGTTACTGGTTTTTGGCATATCAGATATGACATGGGTAGCTTGTAGGCTCTGCCATGCAGGTGGGTACTCTTGTAGTAGCCTCTCATCTCTTGCATGTATTGATGAGCCACAAAGCAGTCATGCAACAGGGAAAGGTTAGCTTTTCTGCAGGGTGGAGCTCTGATGAACTGTGGAGTCCAGATATTGAAAATGGTGGCCCCTCATAGTGTGGGGGGTTCTCTGGCTTCTTGCAAGGCTCTGCTGCAGTGACGGGCCAGGGTTATAACCCACCTTCCCTCCTGGGTGCCTCATGATCATCTGGGCACAGGGAGAGCTGGTAGCAGCTCTACCCTATGTCTCTGAGTCTCTGGATCAGGCATACCTGATGCCTATTTATATGCATCCTCCAAAATAATTTCATGAAGGAATTTCTAAAAATCTGTGGTTAACTTTTTTTTGCCCATACCCAGCAATAGTGCTCATAGGCTACTCCTTGTTTTGTGCTCAGGAATTACTCCTGCTGGGCTTGGGGGTGACAGGGACTGAACTCTGATCAGCTGAGAGCAAGGCAAGTGTCCTACCTTCTGTAATATTTTTTTGGTTCCAAAATATTCTTTTATTTTGGCAGGGGGAGGGTGGGAGACCAACTTGGCAGTACTCAGAGTTTACACCTGGAATTATTGGAACCCAGGAATTACTCATGGTGTTGCTTGGGGGAATATATAGAGGATGCCAGGGATTGAACTCTGGTTGTGCATGAGGAAGGCAAGTGCCCTAACTGCTGTGCTATTTCTCCAGCAAGGATTCTAACTACTTTTCTTTTTCTTTTTGGGCTCATACCTAGCAGTGCACTCAGGAATCACTTTTGAAAAGTGCAGGAGACCATATGGGATGTCCAGGAACAAAACCTGGGTTGGCAACATGCACAGCAAAGGCCTACTTGATTCACTATTGCTCAGACTCTAATGAATTCTGACAACCGATATTCAGTTTAGTGAGTTTAAATTTTTTTTCTCAGTTGTGTTTTGGTCACAACCAAAAAATGCTTGGGGGTTATTCCTAGATCTGCACTCAGGACTCCTGGCAGTGCTTGGGGAACATATGGGATGCCAGGGATGGAACGAGTATGTTGTGTGCAAAGCAAGCACCCTACTCGCTGACCTATCATCTGGCATGCTAAGTGAATTTTCAAGACAATCTGCTTCTTTATAGCTTCCGTACTGAATTATTGTGTACCCTGCTCTAAATGTTTTATTTCCAAAGTACACTTTTACTGACAGCAAACCTCCTAATTTTAGCATCCTTTGCCCTGGGGATTGCTTGACAACTTTCTGAATCATCAAAGTTTATTTCTTTGCTTGACATTTTCGGCATTTCCCTGCATAAGGTAAGAAGAAACCAGGATGCATATACAATATGTTACTTGAGAACCTCGACTACACCTAATTCACTCATTCGCAGGTTACAAATCCTGGAAGCTGGGTGATATGGCACAGTTCTATGATGTTTTCTGCCCTACCCAGTGAGGGGTGCCTTTGGTCTAATTCTCAGTAACATCTTCCTTATTGCTTTCTAAGGACCTACTGATAAGTAGTGCCTTTACTATTCATTAGTAGTATGTTTAAATTGGAATTTGATCTGTGATGGTTTTTAATATGTATATAACAACTACCATTTTCAAAAAGTCAAATACACACTTTACATGCTTACTCTACTCTGTCAAAGCAAATACCAACCATGGTCTTTTGATTTCAGCAGGTAAGACTAGCATGCCAACTACCAGATGGCTTCCATGCTGCAGCTCATTCATTTTACAAACTGCTAACAGCTTATTTAGGTATATTTCTGTGGACTCTAGGAGCCTCAAAAACAGGAACCCTTATATTGGTGCCACTCATTGTTTGCTGTGTCACCTCCTGTCTTCTCCTTGCTTTGCTGTCACATTGGTTTCAGTTACTGCTTTGCAACTTATTGTCTTGCCTTTTATTTCTATCTGTAGTGTTTGACTTCCTCCCATCCTTGATATTCACTCATTTGCATGTCTATGTTCCTGCTTTGGCTGTTGAGCCATTGCCTACATCGGCAGACTAAAACCTCCAGTTAGTGGCATATTTACATACAAGTTACTGTTCCCACCCCTATCTGTTGTGACTATCTGGTCATTAAGCAATATTTAGAACACAAACTGGATTATCTTGATTATTTGATCCATACCCCTTCCCTCCCTTCCTTCATGATAGTAGTATCAGACACATTCTAATACTGTAACCAATGCTTTCTCATAACCTCATAATTTTTCTGCTACTGCTTCATCAAATTTAGACTTCAACAAAGGGGGCACTGTCACTTGCCAATGCAGTCACTTCACATGTGTGGCCAAGGGTGCTCTGGTTTTCAAATGATCACACTAGGCCATTGGTTATTTGACTGTGACCACACAATTCACAAATGGAATTAGAAATTCAAAGAAGACTTCATACATACAGAACCTGTTCACACAAAATCCCAGTGACCATGTCCTATTGTTCTTCCTATGTTTAGTGGGCTGAGTTGAGGAAATATCTCGAAAGGTATAGAATTTGGGGATATATAAAAATTGTGGAGTCTGCATGATGCTGGGATAATCAAGTGTGAAAAGTGAGATAGAAGATAATGATTGCTCTAAATTGGTTGAGATATGAATAAATATACATATACACATGGATATTTCCACTTATATTCATATATATATAAATAAAGACATTATTTCTTTATCTTATAAGAGTGGGATCTGAGAAAATAACTGGAATGGATAAAGAATTAGGGGAAATTGTATTAGTTGAGAACAAAACAATCCATTTGGAATAAAGTAGTTCATGAATACATGACAAAAGAACCTCAGTTATAGAATTTTGGTAGGTTGGGCAAACATATTTGTTCACTTGTATCATTTGTATCACTTGTCTTCCCAATGATCATCAATTTTCTTGAGCGGGCACCAGTAACATCTCCATACATCCTGTCAGAGGCTAGTGTAGCCCAAGGGCATCTGCTAGCTACAGGAACATAAAGCGCCTCAAACCATTCCATCAGATCATGGGAATGATGTCTACAATTGTTACTGGTATTTGGCATATCAAATACAACACTGGTAGCAGGCTCTGCCGTGCAAACATATTTGTAATCATTATTTAGTCAATGAATGAACATTGAAAATATTTGATAGATATGTACATTATACTATAGATCATCTAAAGATATAGCCAGTAGTTCTTCCCTTGTTGTATAAGCATTTGCTTAGAAACTTCATTTGTAAGACTAACTCTGTAGATTATCCAGTACCACTGAATGGTTGTAAGGTTTCAACTTAAAAAGAGATACTTGATTTTTCCCAGAATATCTCAAGTTATTTGGATCATCATAGCTGACTACCCCAGTCACCCTAAAAGCTGTGAGCCTCCTTCTGAATTTTTCTTGAATTTCTAACCCAGAATAGAGAACAGATGCAATGACTAGTTTTGTAAGTTACTGTGTTCAGATGTTCAGAAGTTCTTTGGCTATTTGGCAGTAAATAATGTGCAGTATGTGAATGAAAACAACTGGTAGTAGCTCATTGACTATGTGAAGAAAATAAAAGTAGAGAATGAGAATATTTTATTGTCATAACTTTCTATAAGGTGATGAAATTTTTATTGGAGGAAGTGTTGAAAATGAACGTGATTGCCTTAATTCTACTCTTCTGTCTTGTATTCTAGTTTATGCCACTCATTTCTAAATTCTTAATACCATATCACGTTGTCCAAGAGATAGCAGGTGTCTTGTATTTTAGGACAAATCAATGAATAACTTTTCCCTGAGTTGTCAACTTCAGCATCTCAAACAAGTTGAGAATATAGAAACAAAGTTAAGAAGAAATACAATGAAACACCATCTACACTTCTATGCTCATAGCAGCACTATTCACTATAGACAGAATCTGGAAACAACCAGAGTGCCAGAGAACAGACAACTGGATAAAGAAACTGTGGTACTTCTACACAATGGAATACTACTCAGCTGTTAGGAAAAATGAAGATATGAAATTTGCTTGTAAATGGATGGACATGGAGAGGTTCATGCTGAGTGAAGTTAGCCAGAGGGAAAAGGACAGATACAGAATGACTGCATTTATTTGAGGGATATAAAAATATATATATAATACCAATATCCAAGGCCAGACAAAACATGGATCAAGAGGTCTTGCCATTGGGTGGAATCTACTGCAAGTGTGTGGGAGTCAGAGGTTAGGTAAGACAGAGAAAGGAACAGTGTACTAATAATCATTGGAAATGATAATAATAGCAGCCTAGAACTGAGCATTGAATGTAATCAAAGGGACCTCTAAATGTATGTATTGCAAGACACAATGTGTAAGAGAAGGAAGAGAGAGAGAGAGAAAGAGAGAGGAGAGAGATAGGAAAAGTGCCTGCCACAGAGGCAGGCTGGGGGGAGGTGGAAGGGAATCAGGGGACATTAATCAGGGGACATTGTTGGTGGGAAATGGGCACTGGTGGAGGGATGGGTGCTGGAACACTGTATGACTGAAACCTAAACATGAACATCTTTGTAACTGTATATTTCACGGTGGTATAATAAAAAAAATTAAAAAAAGAAAAGTATTGTTGGGTACACACCCTGGTCATGAATTCCTAGAGATTTTGCATCTTGCCTGGAGCTATCTCTTGTAGATCACATTGTAGATAGAGAGCAGGAAGACAGATCTATGACTCTCTATGTGGCAGAGTATCTTTCCATGTATTCTAGGTTAGTTGTTCAAATTGTTTCCTCTCATACTACCACAGATCCCCTGTGGGACTGGATAACTCTACCAGAGTTTGCCTGGCTATGTTAGATCCTCCTTTAGATAAAATAGCCATAATTAAATCAGAGAGAAATGCTGTTTGCCTCTTGGCAAGTTAGTGTGGCTCTCAGTAATTCTAAAGGTTAGTACCCAGAACAACCCTGGAGTAAAGACAAGGATCTCATGAAAGGTTGGAGAAATATATACCAAGAATATTTATGGCATAAATGCACACCTTTTGTATTAATCCTGAGATGCATTTCACCTCATATGCCCTTCCCCCATCTCTACAAAGTGCTTGTAGGAAACTCTTGAGACAGATCTAGGCTAGAGCAAATTAGCATTTGGACTGCCTACGCCAAGTTTAAGCACCTGATAGAATTGGCCTTGACTAAGACCCATTGTTGTGGGCTGGGCCAGGGGATAAGAGATATATAAGAAAAGCTTTCTTCCTTTCTCACTTTCTTCCTTTTTCTTTCTCACAATCCAGTTTGGATTCCTTTTTGCCTGCTTGTTGTTTGGGTCTGCTCTCAGGCCTAAGTACATGGTTTGGGGAGTAGTGAGCATCTTGACTGAGAATCCAAAACCCACCACATGGCCTGGGTAATGCTAGGAACTGGAAGTTTGGGGTTTTCCTGGTATTGGATTGTAGTGCCAGAACTTGTGCGAGTAAAAGCCTTTCGGAACTTTCCTGGATTCCAGAATCTTTATCAGCCAGCCGCCTGTCTCCTTGGGGCAGAAGTGGATTCGGTCCTGCTCCCTGATACTGCCAGAAACTCAGCCCAGAAGCAGAGGCACAGGTTCCCAGCAATGCACATACACACCAAGCAGATTCGCTATTTAATAGTAGAAATCATTCTTTAAAATGTTTTAGTAAGACTATATTAAAATTTGTGGCTAATAAGTTTTAGTAGTCAGGTTTGTGAGCAACTGATCTCCAAGTTACACCCTGTACCTCTGAGACATTGTACTCAGATGTTAGAGAAGGATTTAGAAGGTTTGTTTCCTTGAGCTCCTTCACTGTCTCTGTGATTTCATATAAGTCACTTACTTGTCCTCTCTGTCCTTTAGACACTATCATGTATAGTTTATGGAATTTTAGGCAGAATGAAATGATTGCTTTACTAAATAAAAATGAAGATGTCTGCATATTTCTAGTCCATCTAAATTGAGGAAAATAGGAATTAAAGATCTATTGTTATTATGATGAAATGGTTATTTAGTGTGATTCCTATCTAAGTAATTACATTGAATATCGATACCTATATTTAAATCTAAAAATGTATAGATATATAGCTATACATACCTATATACCTTGTTTAAATTTCCCCTTTAATTGGGACGTGGAGGAATCCATTTTTTAATAAATTCTTTGGACTACACTTCCACAGTTACCTTAAGTAGTTGAGTAGAATCTTAGACATATGAAATAATGACCCAATTTAAGTTGCTATGTTTTGGTAAAGCACTGGAAAAGAGGAAAGCACTTCAAAGTAATTAACATGAACATGCTCAATTACGTTTCTGTGTAGCATGCCAACACCACTGCCTGGAAATTCTGAAATTAGCAATCTCAACATCCCTGATCATTAGCACAATGGAACCCCAACGTGTCTCTCTCTCCTCTCCCATGATGGTCTTTGAGAGAATTATCAAGTATTAAAAGGTTAAAAGTGGAGAAAACAGTAGCAAAGAAGGGTAAAAATGTTCTTCCATCAGGCCAATGGGTGGAAGGGTAGGGTCATTGAATGTGGCCTTATTTCTGCTGGCCATGGCTCTTTCCGACCCCAGCTCCAAAGTAAGCTTACTGTGTAAGCCGGAATGAAATACACAACCCCCTTGTGACTGCGTGCAGCAAAGCATTCTCCGTTTGTGGTTTTCTTCAAATGAGGCTGCTTGGAATATGTGTTTGAAAACACTGAGACTCTTTATTAATCAAGCACTTCACTGGCTCTGCCAGCATAACGTTTCATTGATGTCAAAACTCCCTTAAAAATGGTTTTGGAGCCACTTCTTGTACACAGACTTCAACAGAAGAAATATTTTTGGAATTGCAAATAGAATAATTGAGGCAAATATTTGCCCATTTGGAAAGCTTCTGTAATGGCTTTAATTTTCAGCTGCATCTTAAACGTGTAGATTTGGGCATTGGAGACAGAGACAAGGGAGAGCAACGAAGCACATCCCAAGATCTGGACTCAACACCGCTGGCAAGTTGTAAAAGATAAATGTTCTGAGGAGAAAAGTAAAATTCATTTTTGAAAAGTTGTATTAGATTCCCAATGAGTGCACGCAGGGGTTAAATAATCAATTCCATACTCCAACCCAAAGGACATGGCAATTATGAAGAACTTTCTTCGCAGTTAGCAGAAACTAATGGGAAAGGAAGCTCGGAAGACTAGCAGCAATGACATCCTTCTAAGAGGACACCCAAGAATGGATGGTGAAAGCAGAGTGCTATTGCCATATATACTAAAATATTAGAATTTTATAGGAAATACTGTATCCTAATTAACATCATTGACAACGTGCTTCTCTATGTAAGTATATAAGGGGTCCTATGCATTCAGGAGACTTGGAAATTCTGGTTTTAATTATGGGGGAAGATCCAGAAGAAGAGTGGACAGGCCACTTGCATTTTGTCACCTCCTGGGTTCCATGAATTTCCTTCTACTCAAAAAGATGATCTACTTTTTGTGTATTAGTGAAACAGGGTTTTGGTCTGCAGTGTTAGAGGACTGCAAATTGTGCAGTTTTTATTTCTCACAGGTGTCAAATTCTACATGAGGACCCTTCGGAGAATGGATATAGGCTTTGATTCTCATGATCTGTGCTCCAGAAAGTGTAGTCATGCCATAATTAACTTTGGGAATATCTAATTTTTTATCCGTGGGAAATAAACTTGTTTGGCAAGATTCTGATAAGGTTTTGACATATGTTGATGGCAGTGAAGCTCTAGAAATTGTAGCTCAGAAATATGCTTAAAGTTGTAAAGTTATTTATGTCTTTGAGATGTCTACCAGCCCATAGCAAGGCTCTCTCAACTCTCTGCCTCTCATTTACAGAGAGATTCCTGCAGCTTGTTTTTGTTTTGTTTTTCTTTGGATTGGGGTTATGTCCGGCAGTGCACAGCCGCTACTCCTGGCTCTGGGCTCAGGAAC
Organism: Cryptotis parvus; assembly: GCA_021461705.1. Classification (NCBI taxonomy): domain Eukaryota; kingdom Metazoa; phylum Chordata; class Mammalia; order Eulipotyphla; family Soricidae; genus Cryptotis; species Cryptotis parvus. The sequence continues at coordinate 198,700 of JAJIBD010000187.1, forward strand.
GATTCCTGATGGTGCTTAGGGGATTGCATATGGTATGATGGATCGAATCAGAGTTAGTCTCAATGAACACCTTACCTCCTGTACTAGCTAGCTCTCCAGCCCCTATGTTCTCATTCTTGACATTCCCTTTTACCAATATAAGTTCACTTGGTTTAGATAAAATAGCACTGGGTCCACTAGTTTTCTTTGTTCATAAATGCTGCATGCATGCATGGCTTGCAAAGACTAAGTGAATCTGCATGGGTTATCTTGATTGGGTGAGATGTTCAGGCTAGGATACCTATGTAAAAGCTCCATACTTGTATAGAAGCCGTGTGCAAATAAAGATAACTAAAAAGGCAATATTAGAAAACATCATAAAAGTTACTACAGCAAAATAAATGGTGACAGAGTAAAGAAGGTGGAGAGAAAAAGCTTCTCTCTCAACGTTTTAATTCCTTGTCCATTGTGGCTTTGGGGGTCACCCCAGGCACATTAGTGCTCTCATTTCCTATAATATATAGGACTTTTCAATACTCTATCCTAACAATGTTCCATGAAGTGAAGCAAGATCAGATAGGATTTTCTTATAAAGCCACCAGTAGATCTCTTTACTTCAATGTCTAGCTAGATGTCACCTGAGACAAGGAAAAGATCATAATGCTCTGTGTAGAAATGCTTCCAGAGATGAGAGGAAGTTGGATCTGGAGAGACTGGTCAGTCAGCTCTCTCTCCTTCAGCCAGGGACCTGCATCCAGGCACTACCTTCTCTCACACCATTGCTCTTCAAACACTTTTCTGACGAGCTGCTGAAAAATTCAAAGAGTGTTGCTTTTATAAAAGGCCACTGTTACTTTAACAGATATTGCCGAAATGCGCCTGCTTATCCCATATATTTGTTATTTTACTTCTATCAAACATTTCACACCGGGGTGGGGTTGGTATTTTTTCTCCTTTGCCCAATGCTCATTCCGGTGTGGTCTTGTGGAACTAGACATTCACACTGGAACCTGATGATGTGATGACACCAGGCTCTCCCCATTGTCAGAGTTGTTCTCAGGACAACTTTGCGTGGAGGCATCTCTGTGTGGAAAGGAATTGGCTTGTGAAAAGAAAATATGTGACTCCTGAAGCAGGCACACAGATGGGGGGTGGGGTGAGCTGGGGGGTGGGCAATGCATCCTCAGGAGACAATAGAAACAAGATGGGATTTAAGAAAAGTACTTTGTCCTGTTCTAGTGTAGTCAGAAAGTATTATGGCTGGGTCCACTGTGTGGATAATGGGCCAGACACCTAGTGAAACTCTAACTGGTGCCAGCACCTGCCCAGAGAAGCTGGGGCCCCTTCTGGAGAGAAGTTCCAGCTGGAACAAAGAATTGTGATAGAGACATAAAGAAGAACCACCAAAAGTTCCAGCTCTTGCCCTTGGTAGCACCATAGCAGTGGATTCTAATCTACACAGAAACCACACAGGGGTAGTATGGAATAAAATTAATAAAACCAGCTCCCTACAGGACAAAAAAAGTGTTTCCGTTTCCTGGAGGGGTGGCCTATATCTTCACCTGAGATAAGTATTCCAGGTTCCCCTCTGGAGAAGCCTACCATATTTCTTGAACATACTACTCTTTCTCATTTTTTTCACAATCCCTAAATAAAACTGTTTTACTTCAACATATCTGTTCTTCTGAAATTCCTTTCTATGAAGAAAGATGATGATCCTGGATAATCTAGGAATAATCTAGGCCTGATTCTCCTATGTGACAAAAAAAAGTTCCATGCTTCAGAATGAGTTCCATGGGTCCCCATGGAATCAGGTTGCAGGGATCATTTCCCATGACACGATCACTATCGCTGTCTTCCCGTTAATCATCTATTTTCTAGAGCAGCACCAGTAATATCTCCATATGTCCTGTCTCATGCTAGTAGAACCCAAAGGCATCCGCTTGCTCCAGGAACATAAAGAGCCTCAAATCATTGTATTAGGTCATGGGAATGACCTAATATAAATGTTACTGGTATTTGGCATATCAAACACGACAACAGCAGCTTGCCAGGCTTGCCGTGCAGGTGGCATACTCTTGTAGTCACCTCTAAATAAAGCATTTATTGATTAACCGTGCAGCCGCTAAGCGGCTCACGCCGGGCTGTGATAGTCTGGTGTGCTGGGTGGAGTTGTGACGAGAGGGAAGTCGGATGTGGAAAATGGTGGGCCCCATGGAGTCAGGGGTCGTCTGGCTTGTTGTGAGGCTCTTCTGGGGTGGCAGGCCAGGGCTAGAACCCACCATGCCTCGCGGGCACCTCATGAGTGGCTGGGCACAGGGAGAGCAAGTAGCAGCTCTGCCCCATGTCTGAGAGTCTCTGGTTCAGCATACCTGGGCCGGATTGAAAAAAAACACTGCTGCAGGGTGGGTGTGGATGATCCGGGCTGTGATAGTCTGGTGTGCTGGGTAGAGTTGTGACGCCCAGTGCCCAGCTGCTCATGAGGCGCCCAGGAGGCATGGCGGGTTCTAGCCCTGGCCTGCCACCCCAGCAGAGCCTCACAACAAGCCAAACGACCCCCTTACTCCATGGGGCCCATCATTTTCCACATACCATGACAGGCAGAACAAGAAATTTAGGTGGCATTTGAAGACTTCCCTGTGGGGCTGGTGAGACATAAGGGCTATACCATGCAGGTGCCCCTTGCAGACTTTCTTCAGTCCTGTATTTCTCCAGCCATTTCCCCCAGTGACTAAGACAGGTAAAGAGAAATGTGGTAGATTCCTTCCTAATGCTGCCATTTCTTTTCCCCTGACATCACATAAGCTACCCACTACACTCTTATACCCGTATTACACCACCTAGGACAACAGAAAAGTCCTCAGTGAGAACAGCAAGTTCTGTAATCCCAGTCTTTGCTCAGCCAACTGGGTGAGCACTCTCTCCAGGCATTTTTTATTTATAAATTTTTATTAAGAGACAACATGTGGGGCCAGTGCCATAGTATATCGGGAGGGAATTTGCCTTGCAAGTGGTCAACCCAAGTTTAATCCTGGCATCCCATATGGTCCCCGAGCACCGCAAGGCATAATTCCTGAGTTCAGAGCCAGGAGTAAACCCTGAGCATCACTGTGTGACCCCTAAAAGCAAAAAAAAAAATCCAGAGAAACAGAGAGAGACAACACTGTGTCATGGAATGTAGATTGATTGGGTAGAGAGTGCTAGAGGACACCATGCAGACTGAAGTCAGTCATAGGAAGGGGATAGGTACAGAGTGGACTCTCCTACGTGGGACTTAAAAAATACTTGGCTAGATAGCAACAAAGGGCCAAAGGAGAAATGATCCACACATCTGAGTTTTTAGGGAGAGAGTAGTTGTAAGGGAGGGGCTTTGGGATCCTTGGAGGAGGGGTGGGTGCACTGGTGGTGGGTGTGAGGTTGACATTACGTAAACAAGGAAAAGTTAAAAAAAAACCCAAAAAATGGGAAAAGAAAACCTGAAATAGGATTGAAGTCCTTAATTCAGGGGGTATCTGACCAGCAGCAAACTGGTTAATATAGTCCAGTTTTAGCAACTTTGTTGGCAAAAATAGCATGTGGTGAGGAGGAAATATGACAATGACAAGTATGACAATGACAACGATAGAGCCTTGATATAAATTAAAGTTCTATCATGTTCTCCACCTAACCCTGTAATCTATTTTCCTCTGCTAGTAAATAAACCACTATTGAGGGCCGGAGCAGTAGCACAGCATGTAGGGCATTTGCCTTGCATGTGGTCGACCCAGATTCGATCCCTGGTATCCCATATGGTCACCTAAGCACCATATGGGAGTGATTCTTTGCTCAGGAGTAATTCCTGATCAAAGAGCCAGGAGTAACCCTGAGTGTTGTCAGGTGTGACCCCCCCCAAAAAAAGCAAAAATAAATAGATAGATAGAGAGAGATATAGATAGATAGATAATAGATAGATAGATAGATAGATAGATAGATAGATAGATAGATAGATAGATAGATATAGATAGATAGATATAGATAGATAGATAGATAGATAGATAGATAGATAGATAGATAGATAGATAGATAGATAGATAGATAGATAGATAGATAGATAGATAGATAGATAGATAGATAGATAGATAGATAGATAGATAGATAGATAGATAGATAGATAGATAGATAGATAGATAGATAGATAGATAGATAGATAGATAGATAGATAGATAGATAGAGATAAACAAACCACTATTAATTCTGCTGCAGATTAAGAGTGTCTTTAGATTGCTAGTTCACAAATATGGTTTTAAAGAGTCTCTAGCATTTTTGTTATGCCCCTACATATTTGGCTGATATTTTATATGTCTTATGAAGGTCTATCTACCCAATGAATTCTAATGCAAAGTATATCCTGGGATGAGATAATAACAGTTGACTTTATTCACAAAGTTTCTGTTAGTTGACAGACACGATGCATATGTTATTACCAGTAGTTCCCGTTGCCATTTGAGATGGGTGTCCTTGTTTTATATATTATATATACATATATATATATATATAATTTTTAATTAACAAGCGAAAGAGCAAGTTTGCACTAGTGTGGGTTAGATCAGATATTAGATGTCATAAATATCAATTAAGTCGTATCTGCACAACTCTAGAAGTTTAATTCATTTCATTTCTTCATCGAATATCATAGAGACAGATATATGAAACTCTAAATCAGAGAAGCATGATGGGAAAATGAGGGGGCAGATTGAAGACCAGAACATTGAAAGGGTAAAAGTTCTGCAGATCTCAGATCAATTTAATTTTTGCAGATCTCTGATCAATTTAATCTTTGAATACAAAGACTGTCCTTGGAGATGGAATAACCTTGGAGATGGAATAGGGAGCATAGGACTCTCACCTAATGGCTATAACATAAAAGTAAAAGATAGTAGCTGTTAGCAGTTAATATAAAGAGGCAGCCATGTTAGGGTTATATGAGGCGTATCCAAATAGAACAGAGCCTAGGTGTTAGTTCCATGGATAAAACAAGTTCCTTCTCTGATAAGATAGCAGAGCAACAACAGCGTGTAGATATTTATCAGCATTTTGTACAGTAGAGGAAAGTTAGGTCCCGGGAGAGCAATAGAACTGAGTATAAGTTGCCTGAACTATTTGCCCTTTGCTCCATAATTACTCTTCTTTTTTTGGGGGTGAGGGAGTTGGTTCTCTATCTCCTCATCTGTTTCTTTTCCTTACCAGTTTCATACATGATGACTTTCCAACTTCCATTCCTTACAACTCAGAGAAAGCAAGAGATGCTTGAAAAGTTTAGTTCCATTCAGTACAACAAATATTTATGGATCCTCCTCTGAGCCAGTTACCAGGCTAGGCACACAGATACAAAAATGAGTGAGACGCAGTCTTTACCAGGAAAGGCAAATACAGGGCACCAGAACTGCCACTTCCTCCTCCTCCAAGGCAGACATCATCAATCAATCCCCACGTCCTTCCTGCTGAGTCTGCATCTGGTGTCCACTTCTCCTCAACAGGTCACTGCTATCCATCAATGGGAGGAGAACAGAGCGTGAGATGAATTAGTCGTCCAGCTTCAGGAACTCTTCCATCTCAGGAAGGGAGGGTGACTTCGATATTTCCTTATGTGTATTAATTTGCATGACTGAATTTTTGAGAAGAAGCTTAAGGAAAACAGGGGAAGTAAGGAGTAAGGGGTGTTAGAAAGTGTTCTTTCCTCCATAAGTCTAATTGCAATTACTTAGATGGAGAGGGGGGTTCTGTTAACAAAGGTTATGGCATCTTTCAGAATGCAATTTCCCTTAAGTGTAGGTTATTCTTATCATAAAGGACTAATTTTAGCATACAGCTTGAGGGAAAAAATTAAATTCTAGAAATACATTTAGAGAGAGTGTAAGCTCTTGCTAGAACTGTAATCCATCTACCCCAGGGGTCCTAAGAATGTGCTAACCCCTCACTGCCAGGTCTTCTGCAGCCAACAAAATCAAGCAGCTAAGAACTCCTTGGGGAAGGCAAGGGAGTGAATGGGGACCTATTATAAAATACACACCTTCAAGAGAACAAGAATTACAGGTAACTTCCCTCTTCTCTGAAGCGAGTGGTGGTAATAGAACTCCTCTCTGTGGACACTAAGAAGGCCTTGCTTGTTCTGTGGCTTTGGCCATTTATATCTAATTTATGTTTTTAATTTTCTGGAAAAAGCCCAGAGGAGCCTGCTGCCTGATGGAGTGTGTGATACAGACTTGGTAAACACAAATTAAAATAGAATAATAATACTCCCATGACTCTGCACAAAAACACAATCCAAAACAAAGTTACAAAATTAAATCATAAGGCAAAAATGACCCTTCAGTTTGTCTGAAATGACCTAGAATATAAAGGAAAAATTGGAAAGGGGGTCATTAAAAATGACAGGATATAGCAACAGGCAGGGCTAAACTAAGACTTAAATGTTGGCCCTGCTAGCCGTCCTGAAAAGGGAACATTATAGCTATGAAAAACTCTGAATTTCACAGTGAGAAGAAATCAAACATAACACTTCTCACTCTGAATCACTTTACCCAAAAGAGGGTTTTGAATTGAGACCTTCATTGCTGCCAATAACTAAGTTTACCTAAATAATCTCTTGCATTTTGGAAAGAGGGTAAGGCCACTGCTCTTTGGCGGATTAAAAAGAGTAGGAAAGGTGTCCTAGAAAAACCTTTTCTTTCCTTGAACTTTTTCAAAAATCTCTTCTGCTTAAAGTCCCTCAGCTCTAAAATAATTCCTCATGGAGAGGCTAAAAATTGGAAATAGGAGCTTATTGATGGTGTATTTTTGCTTAGTATTGCTCAAGAACTATTGCATGGACTTTCAGTCTTGGAAAGAGTAAGCAAAAAAAATTTACCCTACTCTGGTTTGTATAATATATGTGGAAACATCCACACCTCAAGAACCTTCCTTTCATGCTCAAAGAGTTGAATTTAAACAAACAGGATATTTAGAATTCCCTTGGGCACCATCACAAGAATCATGATTGATTTTTACATGATGATTCTTACAGCCTTTCAATCTACCTGTTCTATTCTTATCCTAATTTGAAATTATGTGTGGGCCCACGAATAGTTACTTTCACTGTACACTACACATTGTAAACATGACTTATGCAACCAATAAGGAATGATATTTAACAGTCACTGGGCACACTTGCATTTATGATATTCTAAAATTTTCAGTAAAAACAAACACTTTCAAAGTTCCTGAATTGGCTTCTGTCTTAAGCACTTATGTGTATTAATTAGCTTAATCCTCACAACAATTTCACACATTGTATATTTCCTTAGGCAAATGATCAAGAACTGTGTATCTTAAAATAATGGACATTTATTCTTTCACGGTGGGAGTTCCAGAAATTTAAGTCAGCAGTCTGGATCTCCTCTGTCCACTCAGAGATTAGACACTGGGCTTTTAGTGGCTTTCTGCAGTCATTTGCATCCTAGGCCTGTGGCTATGCTTCCATCTCTGTCTGTCTTCACGTGATCTTTCCCTTTGTGTGTTTCTGTACAGGATATAATCTTTTATGTGTCATAAGGAGACCTCTATTTGAAGGGTTGGGGGTTTATTTAGTATCACACTTGGCAAGTGCTCAGTGCTTATTCCTTGGCTCTATGTTTAGGGACTACTCCTGGGGGTGCTAAAGGGAACTGTAAGTTGTGTCAGGGACTGAAGCAGGGTCAGTTCTGTGAAAAGCAAGTAAGTATCTACCCACTACATGATCCTTCTGGCCCCATAAAGAATATTCCTCATTGGACTCAAGGCCACCCCTAATCCAGGAGGGCACATTAATCTGGAGATCCTAGATGGCCTCTAAAAGATATGTATTTCAAACAAGGATCGTTGGGTTCTAGGTCGTCATATATTTCTGGGAGGGCCACTGTTCAACTTGCCTCATTACCTGGATGAGGAGATGAAATCAGTTTAAATCTCTTAGCAATACTGCAGAATAGAAGAGAGAAAATCAAGCCCTGAGAACAAGCCTCTGGACCCAGAGATCCCAAACTTCAGAATCAAGTATCCACGTCACTTGATTAGGCTGTACTTACTTTCTCCCTTAGAGATATTGGGGGATGAAGACACTAAACACTAGTTACTAGTTACCAAATTCTTCCACTTGCTATAGCATAAGAAAATGAGCATACCATGAGAATTCACTATCACTATCTTCCCGTTCATCATCTATTTGCTAGAGCAGGCACCAGTAATATCTCCATATGTCCTGTCTCATGCTAGTAGAATCCAAAGGCATCCGCTTGCTCCAGGAACATAAAGAGCCTGAAATGACCTAATATAAATGTTACTGGTATTTGGCATATCAAACACGACAAGAGCAGCTTGCCAGTCTTGCCGTGTGGGTGGCATACTCTTGTAGTCACCTCTACATAAAGCAATTATTGATGAACCGCGTGGCCGCTAGTGGCAGCGCGAGCCGGGCTGTGATAGTCTGGTGTGCTGGGTAGAGTTGTGACAAGAGGGAAGTCGGATATGGAAAATGGTGGCCCCCATGGAGTCGAGGGGTCATCTGGCTTGTTGTGAGGCTCTGCTGGGGTGGCAGGCCAGGGCTAGAACCCGCCATGCCTCCCGGGTGCCTCATGAGCGGCTGGGAACAGGGGAGAGCAAGTAGCAACTCTGCCCCCATGTCTGAGAGTCTCTGGTACAGCATACCTGGGCCGGATTGAAAAAAAAAAACTGCTGCAGGGTGGGTGTCGATGATCGGGGCTGTAATATAGTCTTATCTGCTGGGTGGAGCTGTGACGAGAGGGAAGAAGTAAGTGAATATAAATGAGAATTAAGTGAATATAAATGATGCCAGGGTGGATTGCAGCAAAAAGCATATTGGTGTTTCACTAGCTCTCTAGGATCTCCCAGGATTGGGCTTCTTAAACTTTTCTGAAACACCTTAGATTTATTAATTATTTTATTTTGAATTATCAAATTATTTGGTCATTAAATATTCAGAAATCTCTTATTGCTCCTATTTTTTTGTGATCTCCCCTGCCCCTCCATTCAATGGCATGATTCTATGTGGGGTTGTGACCCAAAGTTTAAGAAGCTAGGCTGTAGTCTCCCCACCAAAAGCTCTAGGACCTATCATCAGATCTCCTAGGCCCCTGCTGATACCCTAGCATTCCTTTAGACATTTTAATTAGTCCTATCCTTTCTCTATGAACTCCATCTAGTGGCTTAATTAAGTCTTCAACCTTCTCTGAGGAGTCTTTCTGAGATGGGAGAGGAGAATGATGTTCAGATAATAGATTTGATGTTAATCTGTTCTTTCCCTTTATCCAGTGGATGCTGGCTGGGGGAGAGGAAGGAAAGCCCCACTCTCTCATACCAAGGCAGAACAGATGATGCCATTGATGTGTCAGAGCTTCCCATAGATAGAGGCTGAACCGCTCACTACCAGATCCATGCTGTTATCTGTCTGCATCTCCTGCTTCACCTACTCTCCTCCCTCTCGTGATTATCCAAGATCTCCACAAATAAACCACAATGGCTCCAAATCTTCAAGAAAGCTGTGCTGCTGGAATCAGGTGGCATTTTTCATAGGAGCTTCATGTGCAATAAAATGGAAAGTAGCTCTCATCTCCACTTCAGAGATCGAAATAACTGATGTTCAGATGAGATACTCAGCATTTAGGAAAATGTGATGGGCTTGGGGTTCAAAAGCAGTCTCTCTTAGACTCTCCTGTCTGCTGGCCCAAACATCAGAGCAGTATGTCTTGGCTAATGAAAGTTTTGAGGGTCTTTGGAATCAAACAAACTTGGGAACTTAATAGATAATAGCAGTTTCTTGAAATGAAAAGGGGCAGTGGAACTCTTCATTGCCGATGTTTTCTCCCATTTTCTAGGCTGTGAGAAACCAGCATGTTGAATATAAGTTTCTTGACACTTGGTTTGGAACATTCACAGCGGGAAGGGCGGGACCATTTTTCACTGCAGTTTTTTTTCTGGTGCTGCAGCTTGTGAAGCTGAGATCTGTGACTGTCCAGTGCTGGGAACTTTCAGGGAACACTTCAGCTTCCTGAACATGCCGAAACTTATGACAGGCCACTTGGAGTCAGTCACCCACAGAGGTACCAGCACAGCTTCGGACAAAGCAAAAGCATCCCTGGAGAGTGATCCACACCTGAGAGGGGGTGAGAAATGGTGAAGGTCACAGGGTGACTGTGCCCACCTGGGGCACCGCTGCTGAAACCTTACCCCACGGCCCAGCAGATGATCAATTAAGGAAAGTGGTTGAAATTGCTCCCATGTTTTTCCCATTTTCAAGATGTGTTGGCTTGTGTGTTTGTGCATGTGTGTGTATCTGCATGTCTGTGCATGGTTTGTGTAGATGACTATGTCTAGTAGATGGCCATGCACCAGTGCCCTGAACTGGACCCATGTGCACGCTGCAGGTACTTCTCCTTCACACTGCATTCTTCTGAGTAAAGTTGCCCTGCAGCAAGCTTGTCCTCCCTGAACTTCTATCATCCATTCGCATTTGTTTAGGACCTTACTCTGAGTCACATACACCATGTAACAATTAGTTATATCATTTCTTCTATAAAAATTTAAAAGAACCATCTTTTTCAACAGTTTAGTTCTGACATTCCGTTTTTTCATCTCCTCCACTGCTGAGGTCTCCTCAATACTTCCAAGCGTGTTTTTTTTCTAGAAACATCTCTTGAATAAGCTGCTGTCCCAAACTGCCATGATGTGTCTTCAAGTGTGTTTCCCTCCCAACATACACCATGGGATTCCTGAAGACAAAGACAGTAACACAAATGTCCGGTTTGGCCATTTTATCTGGAACATGGAAGTTCCCTTGAGAAATAAGTTAATAAGTCAACACACAAAAGGATGAAGCGATACGTTTAACACCTCTCTATGACATTCTATACCTATAGAGTGGGAATTAAAAGATGGCTACATGTGTTAAGCTAGACAGTGGGTCCCACTCTTTATCCTTATCTTCTAGCTATTGTGAACTGAAGTCTAAGCATGTTTTGTGTGTTGGCCGATGGCATGTAGATGTAAAAGAGGGCATTCAGTTCCAAGCCCCACATTCTTTTCGGGTTGCATTCCTACTTCCCTTCTGCCCGAAAATCAGGAGGACCTTGGTGCCACAGCCCAGACCAAAAGCACAGTGGGAGCAGAGGCCAGTTAGTGATCTCTGGTTAACTAACTGGGCTGATAAGATCATGGCTTTAAGTCACTGATTTTGGGAGGTGATTAATTTCAGTAATACGACAACTATAATTAACCAGTAATTGAGTTGTATTTGCTTTTTTGTGGGAATTCAATCACACAATTACACCAGGACTAGAACACGGTTCACCTAGGTATTAAATATCACTATTATTAATGTTACATTTCCCCTATTTTAAAAAAAGAAAGTATTCTACAGAATGAAACTATGGACAGAAAAGGGAAACAGGAACTATCTAATTCAATCAGGTGGTCACAACTCAATTTGGCAATTCCTTGTTACTTGGTTAAAGTCTGATAGAATATGAATCAGGCTGATACATTTTTGTCAGGAAAGACCCTAAAATGATTCCCTGTTGGAAAAAAAACAGATTGGCACTGTGGCGCCCCAGCACGGAGGCTTGTGTAATCATCCCTGCTAGACAATGGAACCTCTTGGAACTAGTCTATGGTGTTTTTACTCACCAAAGCTCTTTGTTTGACAATCTTTCATGGTATTCATTCCTTGGAGCCAAGCTGTACACAAAAAGAAAGCTAGAAAGTGCAAAAACAGTGGGTTTACAGGGTTCAAGCTGAAGGTTCCTTCCTTGTTTGAGATGGGTTATCTTTGTCCCAATTTTAGCCCTAACTACCCTTTTCATCTGGAGATGAAGATGTTTGACTGCAGCCAGACATGTTCACCCTGAACACCCAAACTCAAGTCACATTTAGATGTCAGAGCTTTAACTCATCATGCGCTTTGCCTCTATCCCTCTTCCCACCCCCTGCCTGAAGGTGCCAGAAACTATCCCCATATCTCAGTGAATCCACTTGATTTCCAGAGCCAGGATTTGGGCCACCCATTACCCTTCTCATTCTTTGCTTCTCCAGTTATCCCAGACTCAATTTTAATTAATGCTCCAATCATTCCCATGGAGACAATGGGGGGCTTTACATGGCTTCCTTATCCAATGCATTTCTTTTTTTTTTTTTTTTCAGTTCAGGTTTTCATTTTATTTTTTTGCACTTTTATTTTCTTTTTTTTAATTTTTTTTTTTTATAATTACAAAGATATACAATTAAAAAGTTCATATTTGGGTTTTGGTCATACAGTGTTCCAGCACCCATCCCACCACCAGTGCCCATCTCCCACCACCAACGTCCCCAGTTCCCTACCCCTCCCCAGCCCACCTCCATGGCAGGTTCTTTATTTCTTTCCCTTTCTCTCTCTTTCTCTTTTCCTTCCCTTCCAGACTATGGATTACAGAACATACATTAAAGGGTTGTCATGTGTATCTTTTGCCTCTATTTAATGCTCAGTTCTAGGTTGGCATTAGTACCCTTGACAATTGTTAGCACACTGTTCCATTTTCTGTCTTACCTAGCCTCTGACTCCCACACGTTTGTGATAATTTCCACCTTTGACAAGACCTCCTGATATATGTTTCACTTGACCTTGGATATTGGTATCATAATATGTACATATATGTTTATGTCATGCAACTTAGAGAGGAAATCAATGAGTTGAAAGTCAATGCATTTCTTTGTTCAAGAAAAAGGATTTTTTTGGGGGGCTAGCTTTGGGAAGATCTATTTGGGCAAATAGAAAGAAAACAACAGTCCTCTTAATCCTCATCATGGCCACAGCCCCTGCTGTCTGACAGCTTTGGCAAGCCTTGTCTGGTCACCTGTCTGACCTTTGACCCTAGCTCAGAAACAAAGGTCATGGTGACCACAGCGAGAGGCTGGCTCTTCACTGCTCAGGTGTGAGGAAGAAAGCGAGGGCAGCAGTGAGAACTGCTCTGTGCTCCTAGGGCACTCAGCATCCCAACCTACAGACAGAGACCCTTGAGGAGTTTCCGGGCAGTTACCCCCTACCACTCCCAGCTAGGCCAGGTGTTGGGCAGGTGAGGAGAAGGGGCACATGAATGAAGGCAGCTGGTCATCATTTTCATTCTTAGTGGCAGAAGAAAGGGGCAGACAAAATGAACTGTCTGGCCTCAGGAGAATTGGGACAGGAATGCCTACACCGACAGAGCAGCCAGTGCTGAAGGTCAAAGGACAAACTGATTCCTGGGACCTTTTTGATGCCTGAATTTTTAGTGAAGCTATTAGTGCCAATTAGAATGACACCAGAGAAGAGGCTGGAAAACAGGGGCCCCAGAGCACCTTAGGAGAAGAGGTTTGACCGGCTGAGGCGCAAAGAAAGATGGGTGATTAGGAAGCATAATTTGCCCAATTACTTGTGATTTGGCAGAAGTTGGTTTTTAGGACTGTTTTTGTAACCTGAAAATGGGGGCCTTAGAAGCTTTTGAAATGAGGGCAAAGCACAGAGAATGGCATGATTTCAACTCAGGGCAGACTTTAAGAACCTAAACATTGCCTTGATAGATTGGGATCACCATGGACCCAGGCTTCCATTTTGTCCCTGACAGGGCCAGGAAGGGGGCCGTGTGTACACAGGGTTGAGCTGTCAGACAGAAGGCTAAAGGAGTACCTGGAAATTCCTTTAACACTCTGTCACGGATCACCATTTAGATGGACTGGGGAAGCTATTCCAAAGCTATCCACACATAGTAATAAAAAATACTGTGTTGACCTTCCCTCTTATTAGCTGTGTGAACTCTGGCAAGCAACTTACACTCTTCAAATTTCAATGTCCACATTTGGTGTTCAGGCCTAGTAATGATTGCTTTCAGCATCAGGTGGGGAAACAGCAAAAGGTAATTAATACTAATATAACACAAACCACCATATTCTGAACTGACTATAAATATCAGCTCATTAGTCCTCTCTTTATGAATGTGGTTTTCATGATCTCCATTTTATAAAGGAAGAAATTGTTCAAATTGATTTTGGGCTTAATCCTGGCATAGAGATGTAAGCCCTGGAATCTTAATATTTCTATATCAATCTAAGCTCCAGGGTAAAGGGTATGGGTATATGAAGACTGTTGCTGGCCTCAGTTTTAAATGTTTCATATATGTGAGTGTTCAGGCCACATATATGAAAATCTCAAAATCTCAAAATCTCAACCTATTGAAATTGAGACAAACTGAAACAGTTTAGTGTATATTATTTAAAATAAGGATGAGCCCATATGACACAGAAATAGCATTATGTTTTAACAGGAACTCTAAATACTCTTCCTGATGTAGTCTACATAGCTGCAAAATCATAGCAACTAAGTCTTTCATTGTAAATTAAGACCATTGAGTCTGAGTGAATATTTCCTGGTAACAGTTACTTAATGCCAGTTGTTTTAGTCTCAATTTGTTCTTTCAAAAATATATAATCCAGCTTCAGAAATTAAACCTAAAACTTATTCAAAGAGATCTTTATATTCTAGTCTATAAATGATTGGATGAAGGTATATATGTTAGAGTAGTAACATTAATTTTGTTTCAGTGTTTACCTTAGCCAAATGTATGTCTGAAATAAACTGTTCAGAGAGAGATAAAGAGAGTTCCTTAAAGGAAAGAAGAGAAATTGCAGATCCCTGCTGGAATGAAGGGACTCCAGAATAGAGTGCCCTGTGACTGAACTATCTTTTCAGTGACTTGGAGAAAACAAAGAACTAAGTTAGGTTGTCCACAAATATAGAAGTCATCCCATTAAAATATGTCAAAAAGGTTGAGTGAAACAAAATGGAATAATCTGGAATATTAGAATAATAAAATGATTCGTCCATACCAGAGTTACTTAGACAAGCTCTACTGCCTCTCTGGAGAGAACTGTTCTCTGCTCCTCTGCATACTGTAGGATTTGGCAGTATTGCCAATCTCTAGGTGTCATCAGGACAGGCATTTCTAGTGAGGACAACCACAGATTTTTTCTAGATGTTGACAAATGTCTTCAGAGGTGTGATATTGTCTGTCCCTGGAGGAAATAATTCACTTATTTTTTTCCCTTAGAATTATATGCCAGGTGTTTTTGACATAGAGGATCATATGGCCAGTATCTCTGTTATTCAAAACTCATTGATGTGCAAAACCAGTCATAGCCAATATGCAAATAATGAGGTGAACTGTGTTCCAATAAAACTTCATTAAAAAAACAAGTGGTAAGCTATATCTGATCCATAGTCTGTAGTGTATGGATCCCTGATTTATATGACTTAGAAATAATATGGCATTAGAAGATGCAATGTAGTATTTATCTTTGGGTTATAATGAACATTTCCTTTAAAGACTACACTGAATACCACCAAAAGTTTCACACAAATCTGTTTACCACCATCTAACCTCCTAGATTTATAACACACAGGCACACTTATTTTCTGTCCAGGACATAATTTTGACATCTTACTACAGATAATTAGGTATCTCTGTGACTAACATTTGATGTTATTTATAACATAGAAATTTTTTGTGTTGTATATTCTTGAAGCCGTGTTTTTAGAGCCCATATCAGTTTTAATTTAAAATCTAGTTTTGACCTCAACTTTTTTTTTGTCTCAAACTTAAAACCTCAGTACCCTCAATTTTTCAACACTAACACAGCAACTTAATTCTGTGATTCATATATCATTACCACCAATAATATTTCTAAGATCACTTGCCTGTGTTCTGAGCTCTAACAACACTTATTTGTGGTGATACTATAAACTAAATGCCAGATTTCCACTTTGTTTTCAATATCTCAACCTTTCTCCAACTGTGGCCCATTTCCAGCCTGTTTCCTTCCTGTAGTTGTCATTATCCTACCAGTTGGCTTCCTAATCTCACACTATGCCAACCCTATTTACCTGTGGTGTCCTTGGAGTATTATGGGGGGGCAACAGGGGCCATGTGATCCTCAGTTGAGAAGAATTTACTTAGAAATAAATTTTTCCAGTATAATGTATAATTGATATGTAGATCTGCACACTTTTCAGGTTTATAGCATAATGATCTGAATCATATATCTTGAAATGACTACCACAATAAGTTTAGTTAATATTCATCCTCTCAATATAGACATCCTAAATATAATGAGTAGTTTCTCATGACGAGATTTCTTAGAACACTTTAAAATTTTTCTTAGAGATTTATTTGAACACTTTAAAAAATTTTTCTAGAGCCACAAGAAAACACAGAGCAGTGTTAAGTAAAATCAACAGATTCTATTTTTATCTAATATTTTGCTTTTTATAAAACATTTTATAATGGAAAGGTCATGTGTTTTGACTTTTTGCATCCAATTTCCACCTCCTTTAGTCACCACAAATCTGATCTCTTTCTAGGAGTTCACTTTTTGTTTTTTTTTTTGACTTTGTTTTGATTCTTAGATAACTAATATAAACAAGTTTCTATAGTAATTGCTTTTCTGTCTGATTTAGTTCAAGTAGATTAAGGCTATCATTACCCAGACCTGTTAATTCAAATGATTAGGTTTTCTTCCCTTGTGATTGAATATAATTTCCAAATTCCCATAAATTCTATTTTGGGCATGGGATGTGTTCCCAGCAGTGCTCAGTAGGCTGGAGGGGGAATAGGGGGCTGGCTTGTGATGACACGCAACCAACAAGAGTTCGTTGGTTCTGTGGCCTGGCCTGCTGATGCTGGAGAACACCTTTCACCCCTGTGCTGTCTTCCAGCTGCCCCACAAATTAATTATCCTGTCAATGGACATTGGGGTGCTGTTCCCATGCCTTAACTCTGGTAAACAACACTGCCAATACCACCTCATATACGTTTTTGTTTCCTTCTTCAAAATGTTCACTGTCAGAATTAAATGATACTGAATGGAATGACTTAGCTGCATTATCAGCTTCCAAAAAGCAAGGTACAAAACTTTTCTACAGATTACTGTAGTGTATCTGTCTGTGCACTCTAGAATCCCAATTAACTGCCTAAATGTGAGTCGACTACAGAACTCTGAGACACATGACGCTGGAACTATGATCCTGGGATACATTTAATACCTTTCCAACTCTTGGGAACTGCTGTGATGAGAGTGGCTGATCATGCATGAAATGACCCCACACATTTGGGACACAAGGAAAGAGAGCACTCAGCATGCACATTGCATAAGCTGACATATCACGTGTTGAGTGGGTGTAAAGAAATGACATGGGGCTCACATAGAGGAGTTATTGACATGCTGGGAGGCCGAGAGGGGGGTCCCGTTTCCCTGCACAATTCTAGGGTTTGTGTCCTTTAAATGTGTGGAATATTACCAATAGGAAAATATCATTTATGTGGATCATTGGATTTCCTGTTTTTAATCCCTGCAAGCATTCTGGCAATCTTCAGAGTTAGCAGAAACCACAATCGTGCCGTGCAGAAACCCCAGCTCGCACAGGCCACCCAACCCCTAAGGGGAAATTTCTCATAACCGGCTCTTTCTCAGAGCTTACCCAGGCCAGGTGAAACAGCTGACCATAACGTGAGACCAGACTGTGCCGGAGGAACCAGAAACTGGAATCCATCACATCTTGAGTTTCTTCCTCCAGGCTTGCATCTCATATAAAATGGGGTGTGGGAGATACACACATTTGATTGAAAAATGGGAGCGGAGCCATGTTGTGCTTCTGAGGTGCTTTTTCCCTATGGTGTTTTTGGCCTTGGGTCCCGGCTCACTGACCCAGAGGAGACTTTTTCAGATTGGGGTTGAGCCAGTTATTGAGATTCCTCTACAGCTCCTGGTGGGCAGAGAGTTTGCACACACCGGAGATGACAGCAACAAAATGATCCTCTTGATATTTTCAGCACCTCCAGCCTATGTATGAGCCTTTCAGGCGCGGAGCACTTAACTGCACAACGAGAACTATTTTCGCAGATTTTTATCCCTGCAACTCCCAGTGATTCCGACCTCAGCTGTCCTTATGCAGAGAGCAGGTATGGAAAGGGCTGTCACTCTTATTCAGAGGCAAATGAGAAAAGTACAAGCCAGGCCCTGTCATGGCCTCACACGTGCCCTGAGGCAGTTTCCCTGCTAAGGGTCTGCACTCTTGGCAGCACCTTTTTTGGCTCTGGCTACTTATCATAACCTGACCTGCGGAAGGTGACATACAATTAAAGACCTCACTTGCTTTATTCACTGACATAAATGACCCCTCCTGGCACGTGTTCACTTATTTACCCTGGGTGTGTTGTCTTCCGTATTGGGTGACAAACTCCGCAAGGTGTGTCTGAGTATTGGTGTTTTATTAGGTGCCTGAAGCAGTAGTTGCACCTTGAAGTTTTTGCCTGGTGGGTGCTAAGCTTCCTCCTCAGCTAATTTCGAGCTTCTGAGTTTAGCCACTCTGGGTAGTGCCAGTAGTAATTCCAATCCATGTGTGCATTTAATCAAATAGTCACCACTCTTGTACCAAGAGAACAGAATACTGGTTCATAAGTTACCAGTGTGGGTTTGTGAAGAATGGTTCTACTTGTAAGTGGTGTGAGCATCATCCACTCTGATCGGCCACCTAGACTCCAAAATCAGCACCTGCCAGCCATTGGTTTATTTTCATAGTGATCCTCTGGGCTTGGTTTTATTACCGTTCCCATCCTACCTATTATGAAAGTGGAAACTGAGGCTGAGTGATGGAAAGTAATACTCCAACTTGTTTTACTTGTCTGAATGTCATCATCTCTCCTGGGATGTGCCCATAGAGCTCCCTGAGCATCATTTCAGGAATTTTCACCAAATAAGGATGATTTTTAGTACTTTTAAGAACCCGGGGAACTTGTAGAATTGTAATTACTTAACATTTGGGATGAAATTCTAACTGACACTTTTTTTTTGAATCAGGTCATAACAACATGCATTTTTTTTAAGTGAAACAGGTTTTATTATGGCGGTTTTAGGAAAGGGAAGGAGGAGAGAAAGTAAGAGAAAGTACACATCTCAAGAGGGGAGATCGCGGGCAACACATGTGCTCAGGCACCACATGTGCTCAGCAAAGTGGGCTCAGGCAACATGTGTGCCCAGGCAGCATGTGTGCCATAACATGCAATTTTTTTTTTGCTTTTTGGGTTGCACCCGGCAATGCTCAGGGTTACTCCTGGCTCTGCACTCAGGAATTACTCCTGGCGGTGCTTGGGGGACCATATGGGATGCCGAGGATCGAACCCAGGCCATCCCAGGCTGGCCGTGTGCAAGGCAAACACCCTACCCGCTGGGCTATCACTCTGGCCCCAACATGCAATTTTTTAATGGAACTTCTATCTCAGAAACCTATAGCACTTAAAACACTTATTTAAAATAAACTTAATTCTCAGAATTCATAGAATAGGTTGAGAATTATCTTGATAGGAAACTAGCTGCACTAAGACAATAGAAGCACATAAAGTGTCAGAGTTGTCTTAAGCATAATGACATTTAATGATATTTAATGTGTTAAATGCATAATGACCCTCTATTCCCTAAGTCTGAGGGGACCATTTATATTAACACAAACAGAATAGGGAATATGATTTAAGAGGCATCAGGATTTGTTGGATTGATAGATGATTGCAGGGTAGAAAATTTTTTTGTTGTTCTATCATTAATGAGATTTATTGTTAATTCTCAACAAAGATGATATCGTCTTTCTGGCTTTGTGTTTTTCCCCAGAAAAAGTAGCAGAAACATTATGTACAGTAATCCTTCACTTTGTGTTGATAGGATCTTGGAAACTTTTATTTCAAGTGAAATAATATTAAAAGTAACTCCTCACATAACTTCATTTTGTTCAGTGTCAGCTAGAATTTTTTCCCATCAATGTTGTAACAAAAGCATGTCAAATAAAACTAGATTATTTGAGAACCTACTGCCTGTCAACACTTATTTCATGTCAACAGTGTAAACTAGAAAGGCTGTGATTTGGTTGTTCATTTCAACCTGAATTTCTGTCTTCCTCGATATGAGACTGCATAGTGAAAATTATAGGATGGACTGCCGCCTTCACCACAGCCCTGTATGTTGCTGATGAAATTATAATGACATCCGTTATTACAATGATTGTACGGCGTACCTTTGTCTTTTTCTCTAACTTTGAATAAAATACTTGAAAATGATTCCCAAATAGAATCTTAAAATTATTTACATCTCAGGATCACAGAACCATGACTTAAGCAACTATAAATCTTATTTGGAGTATTTCCTGACTGTTCAGAGATTTTAAGCTTGGTTCAGCTTAGGAAGGTTCATCTGCTATGAAAAACAGGTAAATTTACTGACTAGAATCAAAGGATATAGGGATAAATGACTCTCAAAGTTCCCGTGGCTCAGCACTGGTAAAAGAATGAGTCATGCTCTTATTTCTCACTTAAATTTTGTGATATTCAGTGTCATGTCACTGGCTGTTACTTCTTTTCACTCCAGGATTTCTGCAACTAACTTATTGTGTCTAGTCATAACTTTTATTTTATCTAAGTCCCCCTGAACTTTGGTATATCCTTATCTTCTCTTTAAAAGGTATCTGCTGAATGGAGTCAGGAACTTACAGACTCAAATAGGATGCATTAGATTATAAAGACCCCTGATCAATGATCTCAACAACAAGAATCAACCTTCAGTTTGGAAGGACAGAAATCCGAGATCAGGTCTTAGCAGGGTAGATTTCTCTTTTCTTGGCTGGAAAATATTTTTTACTAGCTGTGATTGCAAGAAATTTGTCCTATGTGTGTAACTGTCTATTCTTTCTTTTCTTTTTTTTTGCTTTTGGGCACACCCAGCCAGGGTTTCTCCTGCCTGCAGGCAGGAATACCCGCAGGCTGGGGGACCAAGGGAGCCGACGAACCCGGGCCGGCAGGCAAGGCAACGCCCACCGCTGGCTATTCTTCTTTTCTTTTCTTTCTTCTCTCCCAAAGATCACCAGTCATATTGGGTTAGATCCTGCCCCACTTTCCTCATTTTAATTTGCCTGTTTAAAGATACCCAGCTCCAAATGCCATCACCTTGAGAACTCCTGGGAGATAAGGCTTCAACTCAGTGGTGATTGGAGTAGGGGAAAAGGGGAGTGGAGGGTTTCACTTTCCAGGTGTGGACATAGAGAAACTGCAATCTTCATAACCTGGATGCAAGAACACCATAAATTCTTTTTACTCATGCTCTATGATATGCAGGGAATTTGCATATTTATTCCATTGCATATTTATTTTGTTTTATTTCTAGAAATTAAACAAATTATGTCTATGGGGCTTACTGTGTCTGTGAGGGGTAAGAAGGTAACACAACTTTCTTCAGATCACCTTCATGTTGCTTAAAAATCATGGGTATACTGGCTTTTTGTGTTCAAAATCTCTGTGGTACCCAGGGAGACTCCACACCCTGCCAGAGCTTCAGCAGCCATACCCACACCCCATAGCTACTGCTGTAGAGACCACCCAAGTTCACTACTTCACAACTAATCTCTGCAGAGATGCCAAGTTGACAACATCCCCAGGTACACAGGTCCTGGAGCTCCTGGAATGCAACACCTCCAAATCCCTCAATCTGACAGTACAAAATTTGCCCAGGAAATTAGACGAGAAAGGAGCATAGACGCCAACTAAGCTCAATGAGCAAAACACAGTAACAAAAGACTCAGCAACTAACAGCTCAGTAAATCCTCAGACAAGGACTTTTATACACCCTTGTGAGATATATAACAATGTTCATGAATTTTCTTTTACTGAACTTCTATTTACTAATTCTACTTGCCATTTCATTTTAATAATAATAAATATAAAATAAGTTTTTCTGTGCCTAGGGGTTAGCTTAGGGGTTAGATGGGAAATTGGGGGCAATGATGGAGGGAAGGTCCCACTGGCAGTGGGACTGGTGTTGGAACATTGAATGTCTGAAATACTGTGTTTTGAACTATTTTGTAAATCAGTGTTTAAATAAAGTTTGTGTTTTTTAATAAAAAGATGATCACGTGTCTGGGAAGTGACACAAGTTGGGATTCCTGTCTACCTCCCATGCTCCCTCCTGCAAATTGCTCCTCTGCTGGATGCAAATACCATTAGAGTCCTCTAGGGGGCGCTTTTGGTGCCACAGCACAAGGCTTGCCACTGACTGTTCTTAACCCACAAGGAACAGGGCCCTGGGGGTGAGGAAAAACAGCTGGCAGTGTGACTCCCAATGTGGCATTAGCAGTCTAATGAAAGGCCACTTAGCTGGGCCCAAGAAGGCTGAAAGACACTTAAGTACTGCATGTTCCAATAACTCTCTACCAGCCAGGCCTGAAATCAAAGCCCAAAGTGATTGGCTTTCTGAGGGGCAGCCTGTCTCCCAGGAATGTGGCCATGATAAACGAGAAATATGTATCAAGTGTGAGTCTTTGCCCAAAGGGTGCAGAGTAAATGCCTGGTATTATACTATTGTTTATTTGGGCTTCTCAAGTGCATTGGACTGAACAAGAGTATTTCTTTCACTGACAACCTCGGTCATTGTGGTGAAAAGATTTATGTTGCAATATATGAATGATGCCTCTGTATACATGCATGTGTTTGTGTGTGTGTGTGTGTGTGTGTGTGTAATATTTGGTGCACTGTGTCAGGAGATGGGGGGCTGCATTTATCCTGGAAAATGAATTGGAAATCTCAGGAAAGTTTTGCTGGTTACCCACAATTCCCCTTTGACAAACTGGCCCCAAATTTCCAACTTAATCATGAAAACTTTAATTTAAAGGGGGAAGTCAGGAGTCAGGAATTGTATAACCCTAATCACTTTCTTGTTTTAGATACTCTATGGTGACTTTATAGAAATGTGGCTAATTAACTTCTTTTGAACAATTCTAGTCATGGTGAGCTCCTTGCTGTCTTTGGAAAGACGTTTATTCCCTTAGCTAACAGCAAACTAACTCTGGTTATTTCAGGCTCTTTGCATATAAACACACACACACACACACACACACGACACACACACCACATTACTCCTCTTCACAAGGTAGAGTACTCTCAAGACTGACTCTAACCCTATAGCACTATGATATAGGTGCTCTTATTTCTCCATTTAATAAATGATGAAACCGAGGCACAGAATCTGAACAACTTGCATAAGTTCAGACAGCAACAAAGTGTATTTAAACCAAGCAGTGAGTCGTGGGGTCTCACTCCTTCTTTCTCTTAGTTCTCAGGCAGAATAAATATGACCACGAAAGTGTGAAAACAGTTGGGGTTATGCCAAAGTACCTAAAAAACAGCTTTTAGAGTTTCCATGGGTTAAATATGATGTCCTTTGTGCTTCCACAATGAGAATAACTAGAAGGGGCTGAAACTGAAACATGCTTACATTAATATCAAACATGCATATTTCAGCAAGGATTGTTTTAAAGAAAGGAAACGATCACTTTAATAGGATAAAAAGAACCCATTATCTTGAGAGCTGGGAAAGCACTCTCCCCTCCTTTCTGCTATTGATGGTGACACTGGAAAGTAACGTGGAAATTAAAAGGGAAGGATCTCTGAAGAAAAGGATTCGATTAACAATCAATGACAGAATTAGCACACATTGATTTTACAATCAATTTGAGTTTGCATAATTGCACTATGTATCAACAGGTGCTAACATTACCAAAGAAGTTACTTGAAAGTAAATGTTTCCTGTAGCTTTGTTAAATAGCCCTAGAAGGGTTAAGCCTTGAATGTGATTAGAGCTATGGGTCCAATTAACCACTGACAAGATAATCTGGAGGTTATAGAAATAGGCTGTTTGTGCCCACCATATGCAAGGCAAGCATTTTGATCTTTGCTAAGTAAGGGGGGCAAAAGAATAGAGAACAAAATGACATACAATGTCACTGAAAAGAAATCTCCACATAAAAAGTGATATAAATGAAATCATTTTTATCACAGAGGTGTTATGAGCATTTTAAGTTTTAGAAACCCTTAATGTGGGAACCAAAGTGATAGTACAGTAGAAGAAGCAGACCAGGGGTTCTATCCCTGGCATCCCGTATCAGCCTTGAAGCCTGCCAGGAGTGATTCTTGAGTTCACAGCCAATGTTCAATTCTTGAACATTGCTAGGTGTGGCCCCCCCAAACCAAACAACAGCAACAACAGAAGCCCTGCAAGCATGGTTCCCGATACAGGAAAGGTGTGTAATGAGGCTGGACACGTGTGTTTTAGCATATCTGAAAAGATTCTAATTCTTAACCTGGTGGTATTTTTTGTTTTTTGCTTTTTTTGGGTCACACCAGCAATGCTCAGGGGTTTCTCTTGTCTCTGCACTCAGGAGTTACTCCTGGCAGTGCTCGGAGGACCATATGGGATGCTGGGGATCGAACCCAGGCCGGCATGGGCAGGCCGCGTGC
The DNA here is from genome assembly GCA_021461705.1 of Cryptotis parvus. Classification (NCBI taxonomy): domain Eukaryota; kingdom Metazoa; phylum Chordata; class Mammalia; order Eulipotyphla; family Soricidae; genus Cryptotis; species Cryptotis parvus. The sequence goes on from JAJIBD010000187.1 coordinate 223,077, forward strand.
AAGGCTAACGCCCTACCTGCTGGACCATCTCTCCGGCCCCAACCTGGTGGTATTTAGAAAGAATTTTTTGCCTTAGAATAACTTGCTTCCAATTTTATATGCCATTTAGTGTACAGTTTTCCTTTTCTGTGTTTAGAGTAGAAGATACCTTTAGGGTAATAATAGGGTCTTCTGGAAATATACATATTGAATATATGCATATATAATATTTTATATATTTATACATTTATAAATATATATAAATAAAATTTATATGTAAAAATCTATAAACTGTATTATTATGTACAGTAAAATTTTATAAAATTATAAAATATTTTATATAGTTTATAGTCATATGTTGTATATATTTTACATTTTATATATATAAAATGTATATAATGGAAAATGTAAGATATTCCCATTTAATTAATTTTAAATTTTGTTTTTATTCTCAACTCATCAGGAATAAGATACTTGACTTTCAAGTATCAAGAATATTACCCGTGTATTATTTGCCATCTTCATCCTTGTGTCAGGCATAATTCTGTTGATATCCACTAAATATGTTTTCCCCTATATATACTTATTTATCTCACTATGCAGTTTTACACACTTTTATACTAATTTTAAAAATTTGTAATGGGGGATTTGACTATGAAGTTACATGAAAGCAATCACAGTATTACTTTACCTTTGTTCTCCATTTTCAGAGAATTCTCAGAACCTGACTATTGAAGTTATGTATATATTTCTCACCTCTACCCATAGACACACCAAATGGCAACATACTGGTCATGTAAAATCTAATTGTGCAGCTGTGACTAAAAATGAGCCACCCTCATGATGTCATGACTAGAACTTTATCGTGGCAATCAGAGGTGCTAAGACATGCTGTTGCTGTTATTAACTTTCTCTTAAATCAAATTGATGCATGTTTTCCAATGCACATTGAATAACTCTGTGTCTGGCTATACTTGGTTCTGGGTTTTTAAAGAAGAATCATGTCTGCATTCTCTGGGAAGAACTGATACTTGATCTCAGATATTTTCTTGTATCAAATGGTTTTAAATATTCTTCCTTGTCTTTCTTTTCTGTCATCACATTAACTAATTTTTCATTTTTCTTTAAACCAAAGTAATAGTCTCCTAGAATTCTAGCCTTTCACATCAAGCCATCCTTCTCAGCAATTCCAGAGTGACCTTCCTAATTCAGAATTGTAACTTTTTTTGCTAAATATTCCTTGGGGACTCCTGGAAACTTGCTGTAGAGGATTGCCACTGTGTTCTTAGTTTTGCTCACTTAAGTAGTTGCAGCTTATTCACTGTTACAACTTGTAATTTTCACTCCAGGAGGCAAACTCTTTTTAAAGTTTTTTTTTCTGTGTTTCTGGAGCAGAATGGAATGGAGTGGAAATTTTGAGTCATAAAAGCATTCTATTTTTACCTTTTTGAGAAATCTGTATAGTTTCCATGAAGACTGATCCAAGTTGACATTTCTACCCATGCTGAATGAAAATTCTTTCTAAACCTCACTCCCACCAGGTTTGGATGTATCTGAACCAGTCATTCTCACTGGTGCTAGGTGATAGCTCATTGCACATTCCTGATACTTGCTAATGATGAACACTTTTCATGTATCTCTAAGCCATGTCTGTCTCCTTTGAGGGAGAGTATGCTTGCATACATATGTATTTCTCTCCATTTTTATTCTTGTTGAGTCTTTTGAATACTTTATAAATCTTATAATTAACCCTACTTCAGATGTATAGGTCTATTTTCTTCCATTGCAAAGAATGACTTTTTATTTTAGTCATTATTTCTTTCACAGTTTAGAAACATTTTAGTTCAATGTAGTCCGATTTGTTTACTTTTCCTTCTGTTTTCTTTGCCAATGAACTTGAATTGCTGGAGATATCTCTGAAGCCAATAGAATGCAGAGTTCTGCTTATTTTTCTCACAGTAACTTATGGATTAGGATCTAATATTGAGAAATTTAACCCATTTTGAATTATATAGAGACATGAGATAGGATCCAATTTCATTTACTTTTTCCTGTGGGTAATCAGTTTTGCCAGCACCACTTGTTGGAGAAGCTTTCCCTACTCCACTTAATGAATCATGTCTCTATGTCAAAAATTAACCATCTGTACATCTGAGGACTCAGTTCTGGGCCTCAACTCCATTCCATTGGGATGAGAATCTTATTTTATTCCAGTACCACACTGGTCTCATAATTATAACTTAATGATGCATTTTAAAATCATACAATGCAATACCTTGTTGGAGTACATACCCTGATCACAGCTTCCCAGAGCCTCTGCATCTTGCCTGGAGTTACCTTCTGGAGGCCACCTTGTAGAAAGGGTCAGGAAAACAGTTTGGATCTGTGACTCTATGTGGCAGAATATCTTACTATGTATTCAATGCTAGCTGGTATAAATATTTCCTGTCATTCTTCATGGATCCCCTCATGGGACTGGAATACCAGAGTTTATCTGGCTGCGTTGGATCCTCTTTTAAATATAATATAGCCATAATTAAATCAGAGAGAAATGCTGTTTGTCTCCTGGCAAGCGAGCATGGCTCTCCCTCCAATAAGTCTAAAGGCTAGTACCCAGAACAATCGTGAAGTAAAGACAAGAATCTTGTGAAAGTTTGAAGACATATATACCTAGCTATAGAACAGTCGTGGCATGTATGCCTTCTGTATTATTTCTAAGATAGAGTTCATCTCAGATGCCTTTCCCCCATTTCTGCATAGGGCCTGCAGGGAAACTTCAAAGGCAGATCTTGACTAAGGTAAAATTAACATTCCAATAGCTTAGACCAAGTGAGATGCTTAGGGAAGAGAACCTGATAGAATTGACCCTGACTAAGATTCATTGTTGTGAGCCTGGTCTGGGGAAAGAAGATATAAAAGTAGCCTCCTATTTCCTTTCACTCTTTCTGATCTGTTAGTTCACTGTTTGCCCTGCTCTCTGTTTTCTCTGTCGGTTCCCCTCTCTGCCCATAAGCATGTGGTACCAGCCATCTTGGCTTAAGGATCCTGGCCTGAACATGTGGCCTGGGTCCAGCAAGTTTGGGGTTTTCCTGATATTGGATTGTAGACCAAGCTTTTACTGTGTGAGTAAAAGCTTTTGGAACTTTGGGACTTGCTGGATTTGCAAGTTTTTGTCTTTGCCTGACAGCTGCTGATCCCTGGAGAAGAGGGGATCCTGTCCTGCTCCCTGACATTGTTGGGAAACATAGCTGCACCCCAGCACCAAGCTGAGCAGCAAAGCAGTTCCCAATAATACCTCCTTGTGCTCTCTTCGACAGCACATCGCCGATAATACCTCCTGTCTATTTTTCCTCAACATTGCTTTAACTATATAGGGAAGTTCAGGGCTCTCCACAGATTTTAGCAGAATTTGTTCTACGTTGAAAAAAAGCATCATTCTTAAAAAGAAGCCATAGCTACTACAATAAAAATGCTAAAATTTTAAGTAAATCGGAATATCAAGAGTTTAAATAGAAGGAAAATCATTAATCAAGGCACATTAGATGTGAGTCTTAAAGAATAAATAGGAGTTAAATAACTATGTATGAATGAAAGTTCATTACAGAATGTGACAGAATATTATGAATAAATTTAAATGTGAGAAAAGCCTTTGTTTTCCTTTTCTTTCTTCTTTTTTTCTTTTTTTTTTTTTTTTTCTTTTTCTCTCTCTCTCTTTTTTTTTTTCTTTTTTGGGTCACACCCAGCAATGCTCATCAGTTACTCCTGGCTCTTTGCTCAGGAATTACTCCTGGCAGTGCTCTGGGGACCATATGGGATGCCAGGTTTGAACTGGGTTGGCCGCATGCAAGGCAAATGCCCTACCCGCTGTGCTATCACTCCAGCCCCCAAGCCTTTGTTTTCTAATTCCATGAAGAGCCATTAAAATTTTAATCAACATCGCATCCTAGTATTGGTGCAATGAGCAATAATGTATAAAATAACAATTTTACTAGATTTAGTAAAGGAATAGGACTGAAATGCAAGCAAAGCCTAGGCAAAGAAATATATTTTGGGAATCTTTTTTAAAAGGAATATTTTAAATGAAATTGATGATTGAAGACAGAGAAAAGATATTTAGGGCCATAGCAATTTCCAAGACTATAAACATCTCATTCAAAACATGGAGGTCAGAAGGGAGATTTTTTAAAGGATAAAAAAAAAAATAAAATAAAACCTAAAAATATTAGTCAACCAGAATTCTGTAGCAAAATGTCCCACAGAAATAATGATGAAATAAAATCACTCCCAGATGAAGTAGGGCTAAGTGATCTGTTGCCAAAATCTCAGTCTAAGATCGCCACTGAATTTTTTTTCAGGTAGAATATAGCTATGGGGGCGGCGGCCCGGAGGCGGCCGCGCCCAGCCCGGCGACCGCACCCGCCCAAAAAAAAGAATATAGCTATGTTATGTATAAATAAAACTCTTAAATATAATGTTAAAGATAAAAGTGGAAGTATGGATAAAGATATGTGGGTTTGTTTTGCAAACCATAATCATAGGAAAATTAACAAGCTACATAAATATCAAACAAAATAAAATTTAGACCAAGCAACATTACCAGAGATAAAATGAGATCTTTCATAATGGTAATAAATTAAATAAATTAAGTTTTTGCAAAGAGCTTCAAAGTATATGTGACATAATCTTACAGGAAAAAAAACAGGAGAGGAAGCGATAGGGTAGTGGGGCAGGCATTTGCCTTGCACGAAGCCAAAGAGGGTTCCATTCCCATCCCCAGAGTTTCCACAGAGTTATCCCTGAGAACAGAGCCAGGAATAAGTCCCGAGAATCTCCAGGCATGGAGCACAAAAAGAAAGAAACCATAAAACCCACACAGTTATATTTTGATATATAATCTCTTCTCAGTAATCAAACTCTGGTTTAATTAATTAATAGATGTAGTAGATGGGACCAGGAGATTATAAAATTACTGAACAATAACATCTACATATATATGTATATGTTATATATATGTATATGTTATTGTTTTATATATATATATATATATATATATATATATATATATATTCTTATGGGGTAGCGGCAGATCATACAAGAGTATGCTACCCACACGGCAGAGCCTGGCAAACTACCCGTGTCGTATTTGATGTGCTAAATACCAGTAACAATTATAGACCTCATTCCCATGTCCTGATGGAATGGTTTGAGGCTCTTTATGTTCCTGGAGCAAGCAGGTGCCCTTGGGCTCTACTTGCATGAGACAGGACATATGGAGATGTTACTAGTGCCCGCTCGAGCAAATCGATGATGAACGGGAAGACAGTGATACAGTGATTCTTATGGACAACTCAAAGCAACAACAAAATAAACTTTATTTTCTAATGTACATAGACTATTTGCCCAGTTAGAACAAAGCCTTGGGGTTGAAACAAAGGACAAAATTCATAGTTTTTCATTGACACAATACTGGATGAACTATTTAAATAACATTGTTCTGTTGTTTTCTATTAAGCTACACTGACAGTTGGTATTGAAGGATCAATACATAAATCAACATGGATTAATAAATCCATATTTATGAAGCCAAATAACCTTTGACAAAATGCAAATTTCATGTGTTTTCAATTGTTTTTACAAAGTAGACACTCGGGTAGTTGAATGAATTTTAGCATCTACAGAGATGCTAAAATTCACTATGTACCAAAAAGCAGTCAATATTAAAACACTTGTGTGAATAAACATTCAGAGGGGGTAAGACAGGGACGTTTTAACCCCCCCCCCCCAATTCTAGAATTGCAAGGAATGATTCCTGTTTTTCCAGCAGGGAGTTTGAGAATCTGCGGTGATTGCTCTTGGAATGTGCTTCTTTTGGTCCAGCGATGGCTGATCTTTAGGGAGGAAATTTCCATAGCTGTAAACTCCATTAGCAAACTGTCCCCTTTGAATGTTGTTTCCATGTTCCCCCAGCAGCCCTCTCACACCCCTACACACCCCGTGTTCTGAAGGATGACGAATAGTGACCTATACCAGCTCCGAGTTCCATCACCTAAGAAGATGAGGGCTCAGCTGGTCTGGAGCAATAAACGGTCCGATCCTGGGTGTTAGGTAACGTGTCGACATGTCAGCTCATGAAATGAGACAATGCAGCAGACTAAGGTGCCTGCCCTTGTATATGGTGACACAGTTGTGTTTTATGGACTGCAAAACAGCGTTGCACCTGAGGGGCTGGGGCTGGAGGGGGAAACCGGAAGACTGAGCCATTTGGTTGGATCAGCTCCACGCCACAGTCAAGGGGACAACCATAGCTTTTGTGGAGCTTTCTAAAACCGTTTGAATTATGAGATGTGACGTGCCTATGTTCCCACGTGCAACCGTTCGGGATGGAAGTCTGATTGTTTATTCATTCAACTAACATTTCAGGAGCCGGCTCGCCGGGCTGGGCATGCAGACACCGTGAATGCAAAGATATCAGACCTCAGAGGCAGCTCTGCCAAGATGGCTGAGGTCTCGCAGGACCTCTAATGTCAGAGTCTCATCACTTAAATTGTCCTTAGAAAGGCAAGGTCACTTCTCTGGGAGGAGAGCTGGCGCACTTCGTGCTAAGAGAAAAATCCCAAGTCCCCTCTAGACCCTCAGGGCAGACTCCAAAGCTCTGTGTGGTGGGAGTTAAGTCCTTCCTCTGCTGATCACTGCCTCTATCATTTGGGGCAGGTCGCTTCACTCCCCTCGGTCTCATCCTCTGTACAAATGGGATATGATCGTTTCTCCAACATCATGAGTCTCTTGCTCAGGAGAAAAATAAAGCAGAACAAAGACTGTAACTTTCCGGTATGAGATGAGAAAGTCTGGCACTCGCCAACCTCCAATGGGTGCATTTTAAAGTAACCAGACCCTGTACTTGCACTACAAAAGCTGCTTCTTTGAGTTACATTTTATTTCATTCTTGGGTGTTGCCCAGGTTAGGTAAAAGGAAGACTACCTATTTTTTTTTGGAGGGGGCAGGTGTTTTCTTAGGGGTGCCTGTGACAGGCTTTTGGCAATTCTTAGCCAACTATCCCAAAGTGAAGATGCTACGAGTGAGCTAGCCCAGCCAGTGGGGGACTACCTGGGCCATGAAGCTGTGCTTAGACGCCTCCAGGACAGCCCCCTAGGGTGCTGGGGACCATATAGTGTGAAGACGTCACAGGGGTCGGTCTTGTACCATCTTTTGTACCATCTCTGAGACCAAGCCCTGAGTCTTGGTCTGTAATATCTGCTTTCTGACTTCCTCTTCCCATGACTTAAGAACGCTGTTCATCTCGGCACTTCAGTTACTCTGAGCGCAGGAAGGGTGAGGTCAGATGACCTCCAAGGTCCTCTCACACGCCAGTATTTTGCACTCCAGAAAGGCAAAAATTGCACTGACCTCTGCTTTACAATTCTTACCTATTGCCTGCAGGGGCTATTTGCTGGTGGCTGGAGAGTGCTTGGTAAAAAGGACCAATGTCTCCCTCTAGTGGTAAGAAGGGAGCAGCGCCCTGCCTTTGATTTTCGGAGATCGTTATAGTTTGTAAACGCTTCGTGATTTAATATCAAGAAGCTAAACTTAACATACCTTGGAAAGACAGCAAGGGTAATACATCAAACTAATTTTTATGGATGATTTAATTTGTTCAGGGTGAAGTAGAAAAGAAAAACCTCTGTAAAATAAAAATGAGTGAGTATAATTAGTTATTTAAGGTAGCCCAAGAGGTACCTTAGGAAACATTGCGCTGCAATTTAATTTTTTAATTTTTACTGAAAGTAATCATGCATGCATTTTAGAAGGATCCCAGACTTATACACGACTTGTTAAGAATAGTTCAATCTAGTCCTCGACTCAGTTTCAGGAAGGGGGGGGGGGGAAGGGGTGTTAGGAAATGCATATTAATGGCCCAAAGGCATGGAGGCCTTTGACACAAAGGACCCATCTGAGTAGCCTTGAAAGCTCTTGAGATGCAAAATTCCAGGCCCAAGCATCTCCAGGTCCCTGAGAGAGGAGGTGGTCCCCAAGCGCTGGGGTAGAGGTTTCATATCAAAAGAAAACTCTAAACTGTTCCCAGCTCTCTCCCCTGGCCAGCCACTAGAAGTGGACTGGGGAGGGCAATTTGGGCAAAGTGTATCTAGAGTAACTAGAGAAGAGTCTCCGGCGCTGCGCCACCCACGTCTCTCCTCTGGAGGTGCGTAGCCCAGTCCTCTCGTGGCTGTGTATTTCACTCGCACTCTCTCTCCTCTCTCCTTCCCTCTCTTGATTTCCCCAATTAATTCGTTATAATTCATTGTTCCTCTTCTGCTGAAATATTTTTTTTCTGTGAGGGAAGGGCGACGAATCCAAAAAGCTTGGGTATGTTAGAGCTGCCTTTCCTGCAAAGAACAATTCCTCACTCCAGCCTGAGACCACAGCTCCTACAAGCGCAGAGCAAGTGGACGTCAGGTGCAGCTTGATGGACCTTGTGGGGGTAGCAGGGGGTGGGTTTCCACAATTGTGCAGCGCCTCAAAGCAGACTTTCATCAGTCCTGAATCTCCCAGGTATTTCCCCAGGGCACAGAGGTGGGTAGAGGAAAGCAGTAGCTTTCTCGCTTGAGGTTGTCACCCCCTCTCTCTGCCTTTTCACATTAGCCACTCGGGAATCATCAGTGGAGACACAAGACCAGCTCCTGGGCACCTGGACGGCCCAAACTTCAGAATCTCCTGACCAGCCCAGTGGGCCATCAGGCTGGCCATTTATCCAGGATACTGTATACTGCATAGTTTTGTAATATTGCTCCCACCCTGGCTCCCAACACACCAGCGATTGTTTTAGCTGACAGAGACAGTAAGGAGAATTAGCAGATCAAAGTTCAGCGATAGCCCAGCGGGTAGAGCTTTTTGCCTTGCTAGGCCGGCCTGTGCCGTCCCGGGTTCGATCTCTGGTATCCCATATGGTTCCCGAGCACCGCCAGGAGTAATTCCTGAGTGCAGAGCCAGGAGTAAACCCTGAGCATCGCTGGGTGTGACCCAAAAAAGCAAAAAAAAAAAGAAAGTTCAATAGATACTTCAAGAGAAGAAATGGTGCATTTCCAGCTAGCCAATCAGCAGGCACCCTTACCATTTAAAGTCCTGACAGTCACCTTAGCATGTAGCATAAAGTCGCAACAATTCCATGTTCTAGTTTTGCCTATGGCCCTCTGCACCTAAAAGACCCAAGATTATTTTTTTATTCTTTTCTGGCTTTTTTGCCTGTCCTATAACCTATTGCTTTTTTCTGGGTGCATTTTTGCATGCCCTAAATTATATTCTTAAAGACCTAAACTGCGTTGCCTAGGGAACTATCCCTTGGGCTTCTGGTTTGGAGGACAATGTCCCAAACAAAGTTCTTGTACCTCAGCACCACCGAAGTACCCAAGGCTCCGCATTGCTCTTCCCAAATCACCTCTAGTCCACCTTTTCTCTACCCACCCAGCACCCCAACACCTTCTCCCCTCTGTCTGTTAAGTCAGTTTTTTTTTCTTTTTGGGTCACACCCGGCAATGCTCTTTCTATCCCCAGATGGGATGCTGGGGATCGAACCCGGGCGGGCACAGGCCGGCCTTGAGCAAGGCAAACACCCTACCTGCTGGACTATCGCTCCGGCCCTGAGTTTTAAATGCTTTTATCGTGTAGTAACTTCATGTGTCACTGTTGAGAAGTAGAGAATTATAGATATGTAATAAGTGGCCCCTTATCTAGATGCTTAGAGAATATTCTTTAGCCCCTCTAATGTTCTGATAATTCCTTTTTAAAAAAATTTATTATAACACCATGAGATATGCAATTACAAAGATGTACATGATTGGGTTTCAGTCATACAGTGTTCCAGCACATGTTCCCAGATTCCCTCCCCATTCTCCAGCCAGCCTCTTTATCTCTCTCTTTCTCTCTCTCTCTCTCTCTCTCTCTCTCTCTCTCTCTCTCTCTCTCTCTCTCTCTCTCTCTCGTTAGCTCAGTTGTGATAATTCTTGATTTTGGGTCCAGACATGGAATTGTTTCTGTGTGCTACTTAAGCTTTTTGAAGTGGAAATTCACACACTTCAATAGACTTGAGGAACCGATTTATGATTTTTTTTGGTGAATATTTTACTCTTACTTCGCATTCTACATGGAATCCTTAATATTGGAAAAGGGAATCTCGTGAATGTTTCACTCACTGTAGTTTGGTCTCATCCACTCTGCTATTATTCTCTTCCATGCTTTGTAAAATTGGCTCAATTTTATCTTTAAAGATTTCTGCCAGGTTTTGATGACTTCTCTCATACTTGAATACCACTTTCTTTCCTATTTCTCATTATTCTAAGAGTTCTTTCTGTTGTTCTTTGAGAACTGCCATTTCATAACTTTCTTCAGTTTTGTAAATCACTTTATTTTTTATCTTTATGTTCTCTTCTTCCTTCGTGGATTCTATTTTTTCTCATTCATTTCTCTCTTCTCTTATTTTTTTCTGACTTTCTCACAGATATTTATTTCTTACTGTTAAAAGCCCTTGACCAAGAGCCAGTCAAAGATAGATGTGACTGTAGGTTGCCGGCATTTATACATAAGAGAGACCTAACTGGTTTCACTGCCCTTCCCCATAAAGCCTGACCGTTAATGTCTTTTCTCATGGGCTGGTCTAAATCTTTGACTAGAACTCTTTCATTTTCTTGCTTTTCCTGCACCTGAGTCTCCCTGCCAACACTGAGAGTTCAGGGTCAGGAAGAGGCACGGACTAGTCCAATGCCTGCTTGAGCCTCACTGAGGGACAGTGCTCAGATTCTCTCTATGCTCTTTGTGCTCCCCAGCGAAGGAGCCTCCTGTTTCTACCTATCTGAGGGGAATGTTGTAGCAAAAAAGGAAGGGATCCGGCCATCTGATGACTTTCCCACAGCATTTCAACCGCTCCTGCAGCTGTTCGTCCACCATGGGGCTGCCCTTTCAGAGTCTTTCAGGAGTTCTGTGATGTGCATCCAGTTGCCCCTTGGCTTTCTTGAGGAAAGCTAAGCTTCAAAGTCTTTATTTTTCTGAGTCTGCTAAGTTAGTTAACGCAACTCGGGCATCTGCTTTCCAGCTTCTGACATTGTCGCTGTCTTCTCTCAGTTTTGTCCTCATGGATTTACACTTTTTCTTAAATGGTTTATCAGTCGCCTCAGATTTTGTTTTTTGAGGGAGAAAAGTGGTTTGGGGCGAGTGTGCGATTAGTGTGACTCTAGGGTGTGTATTTGTAGGTGTGTGTCTATGCTTCGTTCATGCCCGACAGTTAGAAGTCATCTAATAAATTATAGTGTAAAATCTCATTTTTGTTCCATAGTTTAAGTAGGAATTCATTGAATTGTGGCTGGGGGAGGACGGAGAGGTTATCAGTAAGCAGCAGCACATGTCTTTGAAATAGGATGCACTATTGGGACTGAAGTGGATTATCACAGCCTCATTTTAAGTGATAAGAGGAGCAACGATTTTTTTCCTTTGTTCTTTTGTGTCCTGTGTGTTTCCGGAATCATACGCCCCTCCCTAGCTAATGTTTGCACACTTCATTTTAATGCAGCAATAATTCCATGAAGTAAGCACAATGATCCTTGTTTTAGAGAGAAATAAATTGCAACCTAAACAAACACATGACTGTTGAATTAAAAAAAAAATCCAAGATTCTGCTAAGTTCTTCTTGACAGCCTATAATCTCTCTGTTCCAGCTAACTCTGTTTCTTTGTGCATCTGAACCAGGGCAAAGTATCGAGTTGTGCCCTGTTGTTTACAATTACCCAAATTCTTTCTTGTCACAGACTCATGCTTGACTTAAAAGAAGGCAAAGGATGGCTGGGAAGGTGGTTTCTGATCAGGAGCAATGTGGACTCGTTCCGTGACCTTGAGCACATTGCTTCGCTTCTAGGGCCTCAATTTCTACCTCACTAAAAGGAGGTCACCAGAATAAATGGTCTGTTACATTCTGGTGATCTATCCTGCAGATGGTGAGCTGGAGGTGTTGAGAGCTTCCAGTCCGATGGGAAGGCAAATACTTGGCCACCCTCTAACTCTCTGTTTATACTCTGCAAGAAACTTCCCAACAGATAGTTCGACAGTCTTCCAAATGCCAATGGACATGAAATACGGGTTCTCCCAAGGACTTCTTCAGAACTGAATCTCTTCGTGTCCCCTTGGGGGAGTACAGGGTCTTGTCTGAGCTCTGGGTAAATAAATACTCCCAAATGTGGGATCAGAATTGAAGTCAAAGGAGAGATTGCAGAAAGCGTTGTGCCTTTTACCATATGGGACTCCACGCTTTTGATTATTTTATGAATGCACAAGGTGACACAGTGGTTTCTTCAAAGCCCTTCTTGTACATGCCTTTGAGAATTATAATCCATGTGAATTTAGATAATGAGGTAATTGGGTTTAATGACCGAAGCAGTGATTCAGGAAGGAGCAGACCTCAAATTATTTATAATAATAATTATTTCTAATACTTGTTTGATATTACTAAAGTAATAATAAAATGGTAATAACTTCCATTTGAGAAATAAAAGCAGCTCTCTATATAAATATATAATTTTATAAAACTACTTGTGTTCAAGCGACAGGCTATTTATTGAGTTGCCAATGACTGATTAATAATGATGTTTTAGGCAAAGTTAGTCTCAGGTCATTAACAGGGAAAATATGAAAGAAAGCATGAACATGTAATACTCATTTCAAACCCATAAATTGCTTAACCACAATTGTGAGCGTTTTGGTGAGCCATAAGATCACTTTGCATTGTGGGATACAAACGATGTACTTAAAAGTCTGTTTTAATTTAGAAAGTCTATTTATTTCAGGATGCATTAGCATTGTCTGTGTGCTTTGGAAAGATTAGCTCACTCAACGGTCATAATATTAAATGAAATAGGTACAATTATTACCAGAATTACTTGCAGCTTAGAGATGTGGGTGTGGTGGGAGCTTTTGTACATAGTTTATTATTTTTAACTTTCTTTAAACATCATGGCTTAAAAAGTTGTTCATAAACAGTTATTTCTCATATTCAGTGTTTTAACACCAATCCCATTCCCAGTGTGACCTTCCCTCCAACATTGCTTCAGTTTCCAAATCAGCCCCCAAGTCTACCCCCTTAGCAGGCATACATTTTTTTTTTAAATTTTATATTGCTTTTAAACTAAATAGACTGATAGAGTAATGGAAAAATACTACATGTCATATGACTCCAGTGCTGTCAACTTTATCATAGCTAACCCAACTTAAATACTCCATTCCTATTCCTGGCCTTTTTCTTATCAATAGCTGGTTTGGAATCTTGATGTCAACTTTTCATCTTATTGTCAATGAACTATCTGTTGACAAGTGTTCTGTGGTTTCTTAGCAGAATTGCTTGATCATAGTTTAAAACGAGATTATCCTTGATTTGATCTTACGTTGCAATTACATATCTCATTGATTATTGACATCCCATTAATATATTAGCATAAACTTCATAGCAATCACTGTCCAAGTTTTCCATAAAAGAGAAAGGAGGTAAATGTTTATTTTTGAGCCTTTGAAAATAAACTCTTTGTACCATTTTCATTAGTTGAAAATTGATAAAATAAGATGAAGTTGGGAATGTGTTTATTCTTTTATTCAGTGGTTACTGTAATTTGACTATTATAATAAATAAAATGCCTTTAAATTATAAAAATATAAAGTCATATATAATATTTTAAAGTTATAAAAATATAAAATTATTAAAATCATATAAATTAGATGATATAAAAATCTTTTTAAAAAACTAACTATAATAAATATTCACGAAGCTAATAAAGAAGGGATGCATGGAGTCAAAGGTGCATGGCTTCCAATATTAATTTTTCCCTTTTATAAAAGATTTGGGTCATGTTTTCTCATCATGATTGATGGAAAACTACAGTAGCTATATTACTCCTCCCGGGGTGATTTGGTGACATGAGAGCATATGTGTGAAAGCATTAGCCAAAATCATTATGGAATAGTTGAATTCTTATTAATTTATGCAACAAATTTGGCCGTAAGACAGCCTCTGTCTAAGATGAGACCTCATTCCAGAGCAAGTAGACTGCTTACACAAGGTAAGTGCTCAACTGTACTGAAATCATTTGCCCCAATTGTTTCCCTTCCTATTCAGCATGGCTTGTTTACAGGGTGTTGGATCAAATGGAGAAAAACAATGAGATGCAAGGCTTTCTCTGAGGAGGCAGCTGCCATGTAAAAGATGCCTCAGGACACAGGATGATCTGTTTGTGTGGTCATAATCCTCTGATCCCTGACCTGCTTTAATCTTAGGAGGTGGAGACCTTAGTACTCTTGTTCCCAGGTGGAGCTCAATGTTGAAAACAGAAAACACACACATGCTCTCTCTCTCTCTTTCTCTCTCTCTCTCTCTCTCTCTCTCTCTCTCTCTCTCTTTCTATATCTCTCTATCTATCTCTTTCTCACTCTCTCTCTCCCCCCTGGATATTTTTGAATATCATTTCAGATAGTTTGCAAACCTCTGATATATGCTATTTAGTCTCTTTTCTTCCTCATGTTGTAGGGTTCATATGTTCTGCTTTGAAAGAGTAATACAGATTTTCCTGAAATCTCATCTCCCTTGAGGATTTGGGATGCTCTTGGGTATCTGCCACAGTAAAAAAACAAGCTGAAAGAATGTGGAAATTTGAAGCCATCTGGCTGCTGGTCCACTTTCACACCGGCTCTAAGGGTCAATGAAAGCCCTCCAAGGGCTATTGAGACCCAGCTCCAACAGGAAACATTTGATCTTGTCCCAGTAATGCCCAGACATGTGGACTTAGATGTGTGAATTGTCTCCAGACTAGGTGGTGAAGAGACGATGTGAATTAGAAAGCTCAAAGGAGATGTTTGGAAACAGATTTTATTATCTTCCAAATTTATAATCCCTACATTCAAATACTGGGTTGCTATCAGATGTCAATTTTTCTTGCTAGAGTGAGCATTATTGGAATTTTTGAGCACTCAGTTTGGGAAGAACTTTGCTTAGTGTTAGAAACATGACTAAAAATGAATGGTAGAGACTCTGCCCTCCAGGGTCCCTGGTGGCAGACATATGAGCAAGCATTGCTGATACAGGGTGGTGTCTTCAGAGAGCTTCCAGCAGGGACTGCTAATGACACAATCATGCCTAGCAGAGAAGGCTAGCACGTATTCCACTGGGAAGTTGAACAAATAATAGGCTTGTTGTTCGTACAACTAGCTGTGAATACCTTACAAAGTGCCAGACGTTCTTAACCCTTCTGTTCTGACAGGAGAGGTGAATTCAGCCTTCAGAACTTCCATAACAAAATAGCTCCGACTGATTGGCTAAAATCACAGTTAGTCTCTCTCAGTTCTGGAGGTTGGGAAGTTTGAGATCAAGGTGTCCTAGGGATGATGGGTTTTACTTAGCTGCCATCTTAGCTGGTAGGTCACCTATCTGCACTAATCTCATCCTTCCTTTTCATGCTCATGGGAAATGGGGGAGAGTTCTTTGGCATCTTTGATGCTATCAGATCAGGCCACTCTTCAGCACCCATTCAACATGATTGCTTGCCTAGAGCTTCCTTTCCCAACTTAGTCACATTGGAGATTAGGGCCTTAATTTATGGATTGTTGGAAGGAAGATATAAACACCCAAAGGAGGTCAAATTTTATCTATGTCATGGATATGATGGTGGCAAATGAGATTTCTAGATTTTGTACCATGTATTATTTTGTCTGTGTTTGAGCCATACCCAGAGATGCTCAGAACATGTTCCTCACTCTGTGCTCAGGGATCACTCCTGGCAGACTAAGAGGACCATATTGGATAATAGAGATTGAACCAGGGTCAGCCAGGTACATAAAAGCACCCTGCTGTAACTTCTCCATGGTCCCTATAGCACACATTTATTATTGTGAAACCAGAGTAGGAATATCACACAATACATAAATTACTCCATGAAATTTGAATTACAGATTGAAAAAAAACTTTTTTAAAAATATGAGCAGTTCTCAAAGATAGCAAGGCATATGTAAATACATAATGCATTTAATTATTTATCTGACATGAAATAACAATGGGGTGTCATATGTTCTGATTTTTTTCTCTTGGGCTTCCTGTGGTGGTGAGATATCATATTTAGGGAACTGTGTATGACTCAGTAAAATAGACATGCTGGTAGGAGACACGAGGAGTGGAAGCAAGATTCAGATGGGACTCACTACAATTAAGGGAGTGTTGAATTATGACTTACCCCCTCAATCAAGTACCTTAACTTTCCAGTAAGAGGATCTGATGATGAGAAACTCTCACTGAATTACCCAAGTATCCAGAGATGAGGCTGTCATTCTTATTTGCATTGTCTTATTTTTGCCATTCAAAATGCAGAGGAAAGGCTAAATAGAAAAGAGAGGGAGTTCCTGGGTTAGAAGACAACCTACACTGGGACAGCTGTCTTAGCAGCTCAGGATATAGAGCAAGTTGCAAACAAAAATAGTGAGGGGTCTGTTTTATTACCTAGTTAGATTGATGAGGCAGTCAATCCATAGGTAGGAGTTTTAGGGAAAAGTGGTTAAGGTATGGATATTGAACATATATAATTAGAAAGCGGCACGTACAGAAAATGGTGGGGGAAAGTCACTAGCTGTTTTTTTTTAAATGGTGATGCTGAGAAAGGAGACTGTGGGTCAAGGATGGATCCATTTAATCTTCTCCATTGATCTGACCTGTCTTATCAGGGAATAGCATCATTATCCAAAAAATGGTATGATTGAAACCAAATCATGAAAGCTTTGTAAGTGTGTATCTCACAGGGTTTGAGTATATATATATATATATATATATATATATATATACTATCTATTTAAAGAAATATTATCATCTATCATTTATCTATCACTTGATCACTTGAATCCCTTTATTTATTGCTTTGCTCTAGCGGGCACCAGTAACATTTCCATTGGACCCTATCACGTGCCAATGTAGCCCAATGGCATCTGGTTTATTCAGGAATATGAAGAGCCTCAAACCGTTCCTTCAGGGCCTTGACAAGGAAGTCTGACCATCTTGTAGGTGGGCAGCCACGTGATCTTTTGACATCCCGTGGAATCCAGTCGGTAATGACTCTAGTCCAACAGTCGTCTCCAAATCTCATTACATGTCCAGCCCATCTGATTTTCTATGCCTTGGCAAATGAGACAGTGTCCCTGATTCTGGAATAGCAATGGAGGTCAGAACTCCGGATTCCTTCTCTCACTTGAGTGAGGCGTGATATTCCAAGCATAGCTCTTTCGATTCCTCTCTGGGAGACCCGAATAGCATTCTCATCCTGCTTTCATAGGGCCCAGGTCTCTGAGGCATATGTTAATGCAGGGAGAACGGTGGAGTAAAAGAGATGTGTCTGGAGCCGAAGGTCTTTGTCCTTTTAAGGTATTTCTTCTATGCCTTTGAAGGCATTCCATGTCACTCTCTTCCTCCTGCGCAGCTCAGGTTTTAGGTTGTTCATCATGTTGACTTCTCGACCTAGGTACACATAACTGCTGCATTCAGAGATGTTTGTTCCATTGAGAGTGAATGGGGCCTCTGGAACTAGTTCATTTTTCATAAACATAGTTTTCTTTAGATTCAGCTGTAGACCTATCTTTCCACATTCTTGGTCAAAGTCAGCCAGCATTTGTGCTGCTTGGCTAATGTTTGGTTTTATTAGAACGATGTCATCGAAGTGGAGGTGGTTTAGTTGCCAACCATCTAACTTCACTCCCATTCCTTCCCATTCTAATTGTCACATGATGTTCTCGAGGGTGGCGCTGAAGAGTTTTGGTGAAATGGTATCACCCTGTCGAACCCCTCTTTTGACATCAATGATCACTACTTTGTACTATGGTGAGATCCTAGTGGTGAATCCGTCCATACAGCTCACGAAGGACCTTGATGATTGGGTTTAAACACCCTGTTTGGCTAGGGCATCGATGACTGCTCAGTCTCCACAGAATCAAAGGCTTTCTGTAAATCAATGAACGTGAGACAGAGCAGCATCTTGTCCCTCCCTACAAACCTCAATGAGCTTCGTTACTGTGTGGATATGTTCAATTGTGCTGAATCCTTTCCGGAAGCCAGCTTGCTCGCATGGTTGTTCTTCATACAGTGTTCTGCCAATCCTGTTCAGGATGTATCGTGTAAACAGCTTTTAGATGACAGACAACAGGCAGATGGGGCGATAGTTGCCAATGTCGCCGAATGTCTCCCTTCTTGAACAGAAGAACTGTCCTGCTGGTTTCCCACTGGGAGGGCACCTTGCATTCGGACAGGTAGCGTGTGAAGAGCTGAGCTAGTGTATTGATGAGTGCCTATGGCAGATTCTTCAGGTGTTTGGGTCTGACTTTGTCTGGGCCTGGTGCTGTTCCCTTCTTTACTGACGAAATGGCATGTCGGATTTCAGAAGGAAGAATGTTGGGAATGACATATCCATCCTGTGGAATTTGGTATGTGGGCAGGTGGATGTGGCTATCAAAGAGATTTGAGTAGAAGTCATTGATAATCTTCTCCATTGCTTTTCTGGAAGATGTGATAGATCCATCAGGGCGTTGGAGGGCAGTCATCTTGGTCTTATACTTGGCGAAGGACAGGCGGGCGGTGCAAATGCTTTTCCTGGCTTCTGCTGCATCTTCCAGTATTTCTGCTCTTCTGTCTTTGAGGTCTTCTTTTATCGCTTCTCTGCACTGTTTAGCAAGCTTGGACGTTAGCATTTGGTCTCCTGAGGCCGGCGCCTTGCCATGTTGGCAAATGAGCTCGAGAGTTTCTGAAGACAGGAGTCCTTTTGTGTCTTTGTCTCTCTCGGCATTGTTCGCACAATCATGGAGGTGCTGAACCAGTTGGTTGTATTCTTCACCAATGTCGTCAATGGTGGTATCTTCCCATTTTGCTGCAATGGTGCCAAAGAGTTCCCAGTTGGTAGTCATTCTGGGAGTTCTCTTCCTAAACTTTGCAGCCTTTTCTCCCCGTTGCGGGAAGTAGAATTTTGCACAAAGGAGACAGTGGTCCGATCCTGTTTGGAATTTGGGGACGACAGCAACATTGGTCAGACAAAACCGTCAATTGAAGATGATGTGGTCAATTTCATTGTGGAACTGTCCACCAGGAGATTCCCATGTCAACTTTTTGCTTCAGCCTTCTGGAACTGTGAGTTCCCATGAATGGTGTTGGTGGACATGATGAACTCAGATAGTCTCTCATCCTGTTCATTCCATTCTAGGCCATGGGTCCCGATGTGGAGTTCTTCAGCCGATCTTTTGGTCCTGTCTTGGCATTAAAATCACCGACTATGATCTTGTAGAAGGTGTGATCGCTTTTATAGAACTCCTCCAGTTCCATGTAGAATTTCTCAATTTCATCTCCCTTTGTATGTGGATGTTGGTGCGTAGACAATGAAGATAGAAATTGATGGCAGTGGGCCACATTTTTCAAGTGTAATCATCCTATCCGGTTTGTTAGGCCTTCTAATGAATCAATGTTGACGGCCATGTTCGTGTTCACAAGGACACCAATTCCACTGATGCCTCTTTTGTCGCATGTTCCAAGGAACAATTCTTCTCCCATGTCAAATACAGCATGATGCGACTGACACATCCTTGTCTTAGTCAGACCAATGATGTCGTACTTGATAATTTGTGCTTGCACCATCAGATCCTCAATATATGCTTCCTGTTCCAGCATATGTGCATTGAAAGTACAGACACTCATTTTAGTCCTTCTTCATTTTGGCAGCCTAGGATGGCAATGAAATTTTATCAGGCACTGCTTTTTTGCCTTTCTTACTGCTGCCGTATTTAGTACTCTTTCGGGGTCAGGAAAATAAACATTTTTGTTACTGGCTTTGGCATATCAAACATGCATCGGACAGCTTGCCAGGCTCTGCCATGTGGGCGCTTATACTCTCATTTCTATCTATCTATCTATCTATCTATCTATCTATCTATCTATCTATCTATCTATCTATCTATCTATCTATCTATCTATCTATCTATCTATCTATCTATCTATCTATCTATCTATCTATCTATCTATCTATCTATCTATCTATCTATCTATCTATCTATCTATCTATCTATCTATCTATCTATCTATCTATCTATCTATCTATCTATCTATCTATCTATCTATCTATCTATCCATCCATCCATCCATATCTATCTGTCTATCTGTCTGTCTATCTATCTATCTATCTATCTATCTATCTATCTATCTATCTATCTATCAACTTTTAGCAAATGCACATGTCTTTGAACTAGTAGAAACCCATAGTTCTTTAGGGCATGTTTTCCAAAAAAGGCAAGCACCCTACCCACTAAACCATCTCTGGGGCCCCAAATAATAGATTGGTTTAAATAAAAATATGAGGTCGGCCAGTGTAGTAGGAAGTGTCATGGGAACCTGCAGTCTGAGATCAACTTGTAAGTCTGAAAGGCATATGCATAAGGAAACATCCTTATTTTGGGCTGAAAGTAATGGGAAACTTTAAGAAAATGAACAAAAAGTCTTCTAGATTAAGAGATAAGACACAAAAACCAAATGCAATGTATAATCCTTGATCAAAGAAATGAAACCGACACAAAGGACACCCCACAACCCTACCTTCATCCCTAACCCCAGGTGACTGGGAAATGTTTATGTAGATTGAATTTTAAGCAATATATTGGCATTAATTTGGGGGTATAATAAAAGCTTACGTTTCTAGAGGTAGAACAAATGTCAGAAAGATTATTCAAAGTTCTTTCTAAATGACAAGAACAAGATAGAGAGGGTACACACAGACGTGCAGGTGGCAGGTGGGTTACAGCATGAAACCAGGTGAACAGTGACTGGTTCATATCCAAAAGAGCAAGAACAACACGTGCTGGTATGGATGTAGGGAAAAGGGGCTCTCATCCATTGTTGGTGGGAATGCTGACTGGTACAGCCTTCTTGGAAAACAATATGGACATACCTCCAAAGACTAGAAATTGAATTCCCATTTGACCCAGCCATATAACTCCAGGGAATATATACTGGGAAGCCCAAAACACACAAAAGAAACACCATCTGCACTTTTATTTTCATAGCAGCACTATTCACAATAGCCGGAATCTGGAAACAACTGATGACTGGATAAAGAAACTTTGGTACATCTACACAATAGAATACCATGCAGCTGTTAGGAAAAATAAATTCATGGACACGGAGAGGATTATGTTGAGTGAGATTAGTCAGAAGGAAAAAAAGACAGATATAGAATGACTGTATTTATTTGCAATATATATGTATATATATAGTATGTATATATAGTATATATATACTATATATATAGTATGCATATATACTATATATATAGTATGTATATATATACTATATATAGTATATATATACTATATATATATGTATATATATATATATATATAGTATGACACCAATCACCAATATCCAAGGTCAGGTTAAACATGGATCAGGAGGGCTTGTCAAATGTGGAATCTACCACAAATGTGTGGAAGTCAGAGGTTAGATGAGACAGAGAAGAGAAAAATTTACTAATAATTGCCAAAAGTGTTAATACCAGCCTAGAACTGAGCATTGAATATAAGCAAAAGATACACATGATAACCTCTAAATGTATACATTGCAATCCACAATGTGTAAGAGAAGGAAGAGAGAAAGAGAGAAAGAGAAATAGAGAAAAGAGATAAAGAACCTGCCATAGAGGCAGGCTAGGGGAGGAGGGAGGAAATCGGGGACATTGGTGGTGGGAAATGGGCACTGGTTGAGGGATGGGTGCTGGAACACAGTATAACTGAAACCCAAACATGAACATCTTTGTGGTAGATTGGTCTGCCACTGTGCACATGGTGGACAGTAGGCCAATACTCAAGAAACTTCACAGAAACAGAGGAACTTCTTGGTATATCTAAGCTTTCCAAAAATAAAGAGAAACTCTATAAGGATGTGAAAAAAATGTTGATTGAATACCAAATAGTATCTTATGTGTGTTTCTTTTTCTAAGCACCAAGAAGGTTTTGTATGTAAATCGCCAATTCTCATATATTTATTAATGTCTTTATTAATACTATAACCTACACTTCCCCAAACTCTCCAGGACAGACACTTTTTACTTCCATTCCAGTGGTTTCACTTGCAGAGTGGAAATATTGGCACACATGTTTGTGTGGTCAATAGAGGAACTAAAAAGAAAGTCCACTTTTGTAGAGGCTGTGGGTACTCAGAAATGGAATCATCGCTGTTTCTGTAATGACTGTTTCCTAATGGCCTGTTTCATAACAAGCCCCAGTGTGCTCCAGGTGCTGTGCCATTATGGAACCTGCTGGAGCTTGGTCAGATGGAGAGCCCAATCAACTCTTGTCAACAAGACTCAAGATGACAAATTAATATGAAACTAATGGGTCTGGTATGACGCTTCCTGGGGCTCATCTTGAAGTGCTTTGGTGAGGTCTGTTGTGTTTTCCTCTGCTTGGGGATAGCTTCTTTTATGGCTCCAGTGATGCAAAGATAATAATCGCATCCATAGGACAGGTGACCTTTCCTCCCAATTCCCTTTGATAAAGTCTCATTTTCTAAGAAAATTCAGACAGATGTCTCTTCGTACAACTAGCAGAACATTTATTATACGTAATATTCCTTTATCCACACAACCATTGATATTTGGTCTGGATTCCTCTGAGTCGGGTGCACAGTGTATCTCTAAACTAAGAGAAGAGCCCCCTCCTTGGCTGTGTGGGTGCAGCTTAATTTGTTTTCACAGCTGGTTGTACTTGGGGAAGGGTGAGCAGCTGTCTTGAAGGTTCTACCACACCAGTTCATCACTGAGCCTGCTGTGTGGTGCGGGCTTGAGCTGTTAACGGGAGGCGTGGAGGGAAGCCCAAATTAATCATTTATGATTTATTTATTCTTTTTTCCATCATGAAGTGTAACATTTCTAAGACCAGGGCTGTCTAGATGATGTGATGTTTGATAACTGACTCCTAATATTTATCTGCCAACAGGTTCAAACTGCAGAACTAATAGCAAAACCATCTACATGTAGACCACTTCACAATTTACAACTTAGTTTTTCTATTCTGGGACTTGATTATTCCTATAAAAATCCACTGAGTTTGAGGCTGCATTTTCACATGTCATCATTTTATTAGTGAGGAAAATGAAACTCAGAGAGGGATATGTAGCTTGCCCGAGGTCATATAGCTTACAAGGTACGGGTGAGAATATTACTTTCTCTTTTTTTTAATCCTAACTTAAGACTTGTACTATCTCCATTAATAGGAAAGATGTTTATATTGGGAGGGTTCTTTACAACAGAAATACTACTGAGATTTTCTGCCTTACCTCTAAGAAGACCAGCAATTCTCACTATCATATCCTCACCTTATAATTTCTGTCATCCTTAAAAAGCACAAGTTTTGCATCAGGAATTTACCTGATATTAAGGATGTAGAGAACTAAGACACAGATGTAAACTTGGAGAGCTTTCTAGCTAGAACCGCTCTGTCTAGAATGATGGCCATAAACCACAAGTGACTATTTAAACTTCAATAAAAATAAATTGAACTATGCAATTCTTCAATTGAACTAGTCAGTCACATTAAGGCACTCCTATAACTTCATGTGGTTGATAACTGGCATATTGGACATCACTGAAGGTGATTTGGAATAATATTGCTCAAGAATAATAAAAATCTTTCACAAAGAGGTTGTTGTGCAATACACAATGTACAATGTCAAATTTATTGCAAATCCCAATGAATTTCCAGAGGAATACTCATTATGAAGTCTCTTTGCCCTTTACTAGTGAATAAAGATGATATGGTTAAACATTCATTGAATTAACAGATATTTGACTGTCTAGTATGTACACTGTTCTAGGTGTTGGTTAAAAAAAAAGCAAGGTCTTACCTTATAGCAAAGAGAGTAAAAAAAAGGAAAATGAACTACATGGAAATAAGAGATAAATAGAAAATCAGAGATATATAAGATAAATAAGAGATAAATAGAAAATCAGAGATATATAAGATAAATAAGAGATAAATAGAAAATTAAAATGTGCTGTATTTTGAGGGAGTGACTGGTTATGATTTTGAGTCAGTAGTTTGGAAAAGCTCTCTGGCAAACAGTTACATAACGAGATCTAAATAACCAAAATAAAAAAAGAAAACCATATAATGATCAGAAAAATAAATACAAACAGTAGGACAGCTAAAATGATGATACCTGACATGTGTTCAGAGAACTAAAGGAAAACATCTAATGTAAAGACTTCATTTGTTTTTACTTTTATATTGTTTATGTTTTCTTTTATTTGGAGCCATGACTGCCAGTGCTCAGGGCTTACTCCTGGTTCTGTACTCAAGAATCACATCTAGCAAGCTTTGGGGATTATACGGGGTGCTGGGGATTGAACCTGAGGAGGCCATGAGCAAGACAATATACTACTCACTGTACTCTTGTTTCAGACTCTATTTACACTTTTTAAAATGTACCATAGCTTATGTTATGTGTTGATAACAGTGCTAACATTTATGACCTTGGTGTGTACAGTTACCTTACTTCTCCAATACCAAACCATCCAAGACTCCCACACATTCACCTGTGGCACCTCTAGTTAAGGCAAAGACTAGACTATGAGAAAAGCATGGTCAAATCAATATAGTATTTTTTCTGCTCAAAGTATAGAAATTGTACAACAGGAGAGTGAGAGCAAAAGGAGAAAATAGAATGACAGATCATTACAGTATTTTAAGTGATTTAAGATGGTATTTTGGAC
This sequence comes from Cryptotis parvus, assembly GCA_021461705.1. NCBI lineage: Eukaryota > Metazoa > Chordata > Mammalia > Eulipotyphla > Soricidae > Cryptotis > Cryptotis parvus. The sequence goes on from JAJIBD010000187.1 coordinate 247,848, forward strand.
TAGGTAACAGTCAGGACAAATGCAGAGGAATAGTTAGTTTGCAGATACACAGATGCTGTCAATTAAATACACTAATACATCAATGAAATATTTATATTGTTATCTAGAAGATCACAAGCCACATTGACTTGTGGGTATCCTATAAGACAGCACAGATATGTGAGCTAGAACATTGCTGTGGTGATGAAGGAGAAAGAAATAATTTCAGGAAGCTTCTCTTTTTTAAAATATAAAACTAAGAATAGCTTTGTTTCATGTCCATACTTAAAGAAATAGTAATAGGATAGGGAGGTTGTTGATTAGATTTTGGAGAAATTTGGAAAAGTTGGTAAAATCATGGCTTGAACAGTATTTGTGAAAGTTGATCTCAAGCTTATTTTGAACTAGGATGTTGGAAATAAATAAAATACTTTCCATTTATAAATCAAGTGTCAGAACTCTAGAAATTTGGAGAGCTCAAACTAATAAAAGTAATTTCATGTAGGAACCAAATATATGGTTACAGGATTGAGATTCAGTTAAGTGAGTGGCCTTGATTCAAGGTGCTGTATGAGCCTCTGAGATGACAGAGCAGAGCCTTGTATACCACAGAATTTCATCTTGCCAGGACTCTGGAGAACTTCAAACACCAGCAGAGTGATCTTGCTGGTCCCCAGTACCACAGAGCATATCCTCTTTCCCGGGTACTAAGCCATTGGTCAAATAGGCCAAAAATGACCAGTAGTGGCTCCAAAGATCCTGAGTGCCACTTTGGAGAGACCTGACGTGAAGTAAAATGATTGATTTCAATTAGTAACAAAGAACTTGTATGGAGAAAATGTTCAGTAAGCATTTACTGAAATAAATTGAACATACATAAGAAAGATGCTGCATGGACACACATGCCACCTGAGCCCATGTGGCCGAGCACATGTGATGCCTGAGCATGTGTGTTGCCCGCATCTCCACTCTTGAGATGTGTGCTCTCTCTTACTCACTCTCAGTATTTGGAGTAGCCCGTGTTCTCCCTTGAGCTTCGTTACTCTCTCTCTCTCTCTCTCCCCTCCCCTCTCCTAAAACCTCCTTAATAAAGTCTGTAAAACTTCAAAAAAATAAAGAATAAATCATTCTAAATATTCTCAAAAATACCTATAGGAAAAACTTTGAGGTTATTACTCCATCATCTTATTTATTCATTCTGAGTAATCATTCATTATTTAGTTATGTAACTCAAAGTTTCTTCAGATATTTGTTAAATGATGATATAGTAAGTCCTGGGGAACCTGTCGGCATTGGATATGATTGATGTTTACAAAGGGCTCCAAAGCTAGATGAAGAGAATGAAGGACAATGAGGTAAAAGTGCCTGGACAAAATTAGGCAAAACATACATATCTGTATATTAGCAGAGAAAATAATGCAAGTCTTAAATCTGGAAGTTTTGGGGGAAATGTCTACGTTGTAATGTTTAATAATGTTTCCTTGATGAGAGAAATAGGAGATTTAGACAAATATTTTGATAAATTGTGAGTGCTTTTATTTTTCTACTTCCTTAATCTATGTGCTTTTACTGTTCTCATAGACTTGAGATTATGTTCCAGTAGAATGAGTCAATAAATCTATTTCTGTGGATCAGTGCCAAAGTAGTTCTTAAAAACTGAGTATAGTTAGCTCTAACAAAATATTTATATGTCAAGTGAGGAAAAAAACCTTACTGGGTTGAGTCAAGATGCTGCTGGTATGACTAGTATTTGAACAAAGGAGTAGGCCGAGCTGGATGGTGACAATTTAACTCTGAATTAATGCTGAGGACAGGAGTAGAAGAGCAAGAAGGCTACACTACAGTCAGGGTTAGTCCAGACATGGTCCTAGGGTCAGTGTCCAGAACTATCCAAACTTAATTGGTAGATTGGTTCTAAAAGATGTTAGGCAAATAAATGACTCCGTCCCAGGTAAGGAAACCTATGCTTCTCACTGTTAGAGAAAGAAGCTGGAACTCTGGAAAGGAGGTGATGATGACTTTCAGTAAATGTCTACATAGCGAACCTGGAAGTGAATGTGTATGTAGAAATATGAAGGTATCTACATGCTTATTTACTAACTCAGTTTTTAAAGAAGACTTGAGAAAAACCAGACCCGGGTAGTACTGAGAAAATGCAGTGCCCAATTAAAGGTATCGGAAATCTAAGATTTTGAGTTTGGGAGCACATGAGTACAAGAAATATGGAAGTGTTAGCTATAACAAGAATATGTAAAGAGTAATTATGACATGTTAAAAGGATATAGAACTCAATTTGGCAGAGCTCACACTCCAAGTATGGAACAGATCAAACACCAAAATGGAATCATTGAACTTTTATATACTGAACACAATAAGAATCCATGAAGATGCTCTGATACAAATAAATTCATGGGGAGGAAAACAGTTCCTAATAAGAATACCAATTAATAAATGTAGATGGAGTATATAACTTGATAATCACCACCAGAGTAGTTGATTAAAGCAACAGTTATCAACAGATACTGAAACTAATGGGTGAATGCTTATAAAATACTCATCACAAAGGAAGACAGCATTACTATACTCTGAAGAAACTTAAAAAAGATCAAGAAAACATTTGTTTGCCTTGCCAATACCAGGTCAAATTAGTAGTATTTATCATATGTCAGGAATTGATAGTATAGCATAATTTCTGTGCTATAGTTGTCAAAACACATAATATATATCTCATTATGAGAAAGCAGAGTGCAAATTTCCTGACTTTTGAGGACTATTATATGGTTATGTATTATATTTGGTTAAATAAAATATCTACTATTTAGGATAATAGGGAATCATGATAAAATTAATCTTAATTATTTCATAATTAATATGTGTGTCATACATAGGAAAATAATTTAAAAAGGTAATGTGGCAAAATTCTAAGTTTGGGGGAATTTGGATACTTGATTAATACTTAAAACTATTCAATTGGTCTTAATTGTTTTTAAAAGTAAGATTTGGAAACAAAACATGATGGCTAACTCTGGAGTTTTCATTCTCCTAACTAATTCCAGTTGTTGCTTTGGTTATATATTAGAAAAGATGAACCCAATTATCAAACCCAGGAGCAGTAGTTAAGGGACTCAGTTCTTGTGATGAGACCTAAGGGTAATGAGACTGAGAATCTGTGTAGATATAATCCCTAACCCCTGCCCATGAATACATGGAGTTCTGGGTCGAACATTCCCCTGTCCCATGGGGAATTTTTATTTGTCCACTGTGTATTCATCCACTCACAATCTTGTCTAGAAGTACATTTATATAAATGACTGTGTGACATTTCCACTCCTTCCCTCGAGGTGTTGCAGGTGTGGCTGTGGTGCCCGCCTGCATTGGCAGGTGGCAGACAGGAAACAGGCTTGTCTACACCCAGGGCTCTGTCCTCTGGATGCTGGATGGTTGATGGTCTGACATAGAAAAAGACTGGGCTCCCTGGGATGAACCCAGAGTCATGGCAGAGCATGGCAAGCTACCCATGTGTATTCAATATGCCAAAAACAGTAACAATAATGGACCTCATTCCCAATGAATGGAAATGTTACTGGCACCTGCTCGAGCAAAGTAATGAACAACGGGAAGATAAGTGACAAGTGACATAAGTGACACTTCCAACAGTCTCAACCATGAGTAGTCATGAAGTCAAGTGAATATTAGAGATGTGAGACCAAAACTTTAAAGTATCCTAACAATAATCTATTCTAGAACTACTTCTACTGAAGAGCAATAAAATATTTTAAAGCATTTCTAGTCAGATATTGGTACCTGCAATGAAGGCATTCCTAACAATTTGAGACCACACCAAGAACCACACGAATGATTTCCATAAAGTATTTTGTTTAAAGAGGTAAGCCATCACCCAAGAATGCCTGAACCAAGTTTATATCAAATAAACCATGTGTAGGATTTCTTGCAGAGAAAGATAAGCCTGCTTAATCATATGCCATTTAAAACCACAAAACTTGCTTAGAAATTTCAAGAAGGCAAAAGTAAATTTTGTCCACTTCCCTTTGATAAAAAGTTGTGGGCATTATGAAGACTTTTAGAAAAAACTAAATGCTAGGAATCCACTAAAAAATCTTGCATGAAGCTAAGTTCACTTTCAGACTGTATTTGTCCTATACAGGAATTTAGGAGACACACTCCAGCACATTTTGTAAGAGGACCCCTGTTGCTCAAATATTAGCATTTCTCTCCCACAATGTGGTCATCTGTCAAGATCAAGATATTTGGACTGAATTTTTTGTGAATTCACTTTTCCTACTCGTATTATTCAGTAATCTTTATATCATCTCAAACACTCACATTATCAAATTCCCAGTTCAAACAAAAGACTTGAATTTATTTTAAGAATAAGAATAATAATTATTTTACATAACCCAGTGGTGTCTGTTTTCATTCATTATGCCACATGCTCTCTCTTCTTTATAAACATGGCACTCTAGACTTAAAAGTCTGCTCTCTATGAAAAACTACCATTCATTTCCCCTTGTTCTTTACACACATGTTCTTCCTATTGTAGAATACTAAAACTATAAGGAAATCTTAGTATCTGATTGGACTTTTTATCAAACAATCTGCACAGTCCCGTATATAATCCCAGTGAATTATTTCTTAGATTAGGGATCTTTAAAACCTTCCTCCCTCTTCTTTTGACAATCTGGAGAGTCTATTAAGCACTCTGTTGCTCTTCTTAGAATTCAAGGCTCTATTCATGTGTCACTGATGTGTGATTATTTTTGTTTCCCCAGGTGGCTCTCTGACTCTGGAGCCTCGTTCCCTCTAATCCCAAGCTCCCATAGAGTAGTGGTGCTTGCTATATGGGGAGGAGTCAGGAAAGTGAAGCCAGAGTGAATTTTGATCACCTTGTTCTCTGGGGATGATGTGATCTCAGTCAGCTTAATTTCTTGAAGAAAAAAAAAAGAGAGTCAAGGGAAAGATAGACTCCTGCTTGCTCATAATTTCCATGTGGCCTGGCATTGGTCCATAACTTTACATAATTTCTTCATAAAAAACGTGTCTGGACTAAACCCAGACCATTTCTCTTCTTTTTTGAGTTCTACGTCTAGAAACCATTCGATTGTTGATTATCAACCTGTGCCAATGCTGAGTCCTTCTAAGCTTTCTTTCTATCTATGCATATTGCTTCATTTCTCCTCTCCACCAAGAATCTTGCTTTCGGAATTCTTGCTATCGTCATGTAACAGGTACATGGAGAAAGTCTCTACTCTATGCCCCAAGTTGAGTATTGGCAAGTGAAATCATGTGTTGTGAGTAGCAATTATACATTAGTGATGGTATAAATATAGGAGGACTTCAGATGCCAGAGTCTATTGCTTTTCTCATTATTCTTCAATGATTCTTAGACTTAGTAATCCCATTAGGTTCTCATTCACTTCTATACTTTCCATACTTTCTGTGTTCCACTGAATTTAATTTTGAAGACACCATTTCAGCTACAATATCCTCACCACCTCCTATCCCTTTCCCAAAGGTGTTCATGGTTCCTGAGGATGTGGTACCTTGACCTTCCTGATTTTTTTTCTCAGTGTTATTTTCTTTGACCTTCTTTCAAATGGTAACTTCTTAAAGGGTTTCTCCATTAAACAGCATGTTTATTTCCACATAGCCTTCTGAGAACTTCTCTTGATAGATGTAAACCTTGGCAAATGTTCTCATGTACTCTCTCCTTTTTTAAAATCAAGTTCTCCTTTCATCTTCTTGAAAACCACCCTACAGAGTCCTTCAGCATGACCACAGTTGTACAAAATTTACCATGTGACACTGAAAAAGAGAGTTTACAGAAATCCTCTAACAGTGCTTGTATAAAGTCTAGATAAAGCTTAAAATGGCACTGGAAAATATCCAAAACAGTATTCAGACAGAAGCCTGAGGAAAGTTTCTCTAAATCAAATAAAATACACAGAAAATAATGATGGAAGCATTGCGCCTTTATTATCACAGAATTGTCTCATGATTTAGCAGCAGAAACTCCTGGTCTTAATGAGCTCAAGGTATGAAAAAAGAGTAGTTCTGAAGAGAACTTGCCTCAGTTTCTGACTATACATTGCATGTCAGCTATGATGCACCCCATTCCCCACACCCCACTTTCCCATCAATGCTATAATGAAAGAACATTGAACAGAATGAGACCAAGGGAAACAGCATCCATTATTAAAGGACATGTTGCAGGGGCCGGAGTGATAGCATAGCCGGTAGGGTGTTTGCCTTGCATGCGGCTGGCCCAGATTCAATCCCCAGTATCCCATATGGTCCCCCGAGCACAGCCAGGAGTAATTCCTGAATGAAGAGCCAGGAGAAACCCCTGAGCATTGCCGCGTGTGACCCAAAAAGCAAACATAATAATAATACTAATACTAATACTACTACTAATAATAATAAAGAACATGTTGCAATGACCCAGAAATTCCCAACTTCTCAGTCCTGAGAGATGTTTGGGTACTCAGTGAAGATACAAATGAAGATGGATGGGGTCAAGGAGATAGTTCTGTGACTGAGCTCTTGCCTTGCATGCTGCTGACTTGGGTTTGATCCCTGAATCCCATAGGGTTCCCTGAGCACCATCTAAAGTAATTCTTCAGCTGAGATCCAGGAGTAACCCCTGAGCATAGTAAGCAAGGCCCTAAAACAAAATAAATAAATAAATAGAATTTTAAAATAAAATAAATAAAAAACATGGACCTTACCAAAAAAAAAAAAAAGAAAAGAAAAAAAAGAAAAACTAAAAACAAGAAAACACATGTGAAGACAAGAGCAAACCCTTCCTGAGGGGAGCAGTACTGGGTGAGATTCACAAATGTGCTGATTCTTAATGATGACCTTTTCCAAATAATTTTCCTCATATAGTGCAAAGGTAATGCATACCAGTTTGATATATCAGAGGTCAGAGATAGAAACAAAAGGAAAAATCAGAGAGTGGTGAGGCTTTATAGAATCATGGTAATTGAGAGTAGATAACTTCCAAAATCTGAGTAGAAATTCTTCCAGTCTCTGCTGATGACTAAATTATACAGTGGTACCCCAAGAAGATTTGATTCGGGGCTGGAGCGATAGCCCAGCGGGTAGGGCATTTGCCTTGCACGCGGCCGGCCTATGTCGGCCTGGGTCCGATTCCCCGGCATCCCATATGGTCCCCTGAGCACCGCCAGGAGTGATTCCTGAGTGCAGAGCCAGGAGTAACCCCTGAGCATTGCCGGGTGTGACCCAAAAAAAAAAAAAAGAAGATTTGATTGAAATACAGAATCTCTAAGAAATATGCAGAGACCTGAGCTGCTGTGTGCCATGGAAGAAGCTGACTTTGCTGTTTGTCCTCTAACAAGCTCACTAGTTATTTACTAGAACAAAAAAATTACCAATTCAAAAGAAAAATTCAATCAAATGCTAAGCAACTTAGATTAGTATCTGAATAATTCGGTTTCCAATTAAAATGGGAAGATAGCCCTGTTAACAAACATGTGATCCTTACAGAGTAAAAAGGACACTCAAGAGTCATGACACTAGAATATCATCTACTATATATAATCAGCCTTAAAATACATATTCTGAGTATATATTGAGATAAACAAAGTAAACGCTCTCAGAAATAAAGAATGAACTTAAAAATGATCGCATGGGGAGAATCTGAAGAGAGAAGCAGAACTTATATAATAAAATAATAAAAATTCTACACTTGAAAAGTACAAAACACAGAACTAAAAAAGCATCTAGGTCAATTTTGGAAAAATGAAGTTTCAATGAACTTAGAGATGGATTACTAGATATTTCTCAGCAAGAGACAAAGAGAATAAGTGAAATACTGTGTTCAAGGAGATGGCTACCAAAACAATGCCAAGCACCAGTAGAGAAGAATGAGCTAAAGAAAGAGCCCTGAAAATCAGCTCCTTAAAGGCATATTGTGGAGTTCTTCACTTACTTTTAATAAATTTGTAATTGATTGAGATTCTATGGTACATAATACGATGAGTAACAGTTTTTTATGCACACAATTCCAGCAGCACACCCAGCACCAGTGTACTCACCTCCCTGTCCCAAGGATCACAACATTCTTCTCTCTCAAAACTTCTTCCAACTCAGTTGTGGGTCAGTTCTCCCATTATGTTGCCTTTGGATCTTTGCTGCTACCTTTCTGAGTGTCTCTGTAAGTCCCACTTATGGGAGAACTCATTCTTTATCTGCCCCTTTCTAAAGGACTGGGACAGGCTCAGTTTGCCTAGGCTGTTGGAGACAGAGTTCATCAAGTAAAGTTGTTTTATTTGATGACGTTTCATTAAATGTTTTCTTATGATATATAAAGGGGAGTGATAATAATCCAGCTGACAGAACAGAATGATGTACCTGAAAGGCCTTTTTGCTATAGTTCATTTTGCTTGAATAATAGTTTCTAAGTGCCTACCAATGATGCAATTACATAACACTCACTAAGCTTCTAGCTCATTTACATGAACTCAATATTAAAATCCTCTCATACTCAACATTACAAATCACAGTGCCTTGAAAAAAAATTTTTATGTCAGGAATAGACCATAAAACAACAAGAACAAAAAATCCCAAACTGGGGCCGGGGCGATAGCCCAACGGGTAGGGTGTTTGCCTTGCACGCGCCAGCCCATGCCGGCCCGGGTTCGATCCCCGGCATCTCATATGGTTCCCGAGCACTGCCAGGAGTAATTCCTGAGTGCAGAACCAGGAGAAACCCCTGAGCATTGCTGGGTGTGGCCCAAAAAGCAAAAAAAAAATCCCAATCAAATCCAAACTTACAAATACTCAGGAAACTTGCTCACTTTAGGAAGAAACAAAACATCTCATGTACAAAGATATGGGAAATTAATTACAGAGTTACTATAAATGCTGTACAGTTAAATATTTGTGGCCAGCTTTGTTCTAGGCCTCAACTTTTAACTTGTCTTTGTATCTTGCCTTTGCTCTTTAATTTCACAGATATTCAAACCAATGGAAGTGGTCAATGGCAAACTTTTCTACTCCTCTATTGATATGAGACTTACTTTGGTCCAGTAGATGTTTGCAAAACTGAAGCAAGGCAAACTGTCAAACATACTTTTACATATTAGATTTCTTTGCTTTTGTGATTTTGCCATTTCCTTAAGAATTTTCCTAAGTTAACTGGTGGGGACTGGAAAAAGATGGTGGACACCATTGTGCAGGCACATCAGTTAACTGTCACCAGCAGTCTAAAGTAAAGTGCTCTTCCAACCTTCAGACAACATGTAAGCCCAACCAAGGGTTAATGGGATCAACCTAGATCAACTAACATTATGTTATTCTGTAGATTTGACATCGGGCCTATTATCTTAAGCTACTTTGAGGTAATTTAATTTGTTTTACATAACTGATACTATCTTTAAAAATACCAAACGGCAAGCTGGATACTTACAGATCGTGACTAGATAGATAGATAGATTGGTATATATATGGTATGATTTAACACTCAAAATATTCCTGTGATATGTCTTAGTTGTCTTTTAAATTCAGAAGAATATTTTAAATAAGAAATAAAAAGAGCCATTTACATTATTTTACTTTCCTCAATCACACAACTATGGAATAAAGCCAGAATTCAAAGGGAGGTAGTCTATGTCAGATATGCTTAGTAAAAGAATTTGTGTCTGTTAGAGATTTTTCTATCTCCAGATAGAATTGCATTCTTGGGAAAGGAACTAAAAATAAACTATGATGTCGAACTATAGAACATTTAAAAAGTTACAACGTGAAATTTCTTTTTTAATCTTTTTTTACACACCACTGACATATACAAATGCCATTACACAAGTGCTCAGAGTAATGAAATACCATTTTTGTGCTTGCTTATATTCAAAGTCAAAGTGCCAGGAAAAACACATACCCGCAGCCATGCCTGGATACCAGTTTCTGAACCTTCAGTATGCCTCCTACTAATTTATTTTCATCACCAGTAGTTTGAATTGTATCCTTTTTTTCATCATTCAGCACCACTTACACAAAGTGGGAGAAAAAAAAGTGCTCATTCCTGAACTTTCAGACATATGGTGGGACTAAGCAGATTCTCTGGGACCAAGAAGCCGGGTCTTGAACTCTGGACTTGTTCCTACCTCTGTATTTCTACAAGTTGTCAGACAAATCTTTATATATGCAGAAGTCTTGATTATATTATTGGTAGAAGGGGGCCCCACCAAGCTTTGGGATCCTATATACTCATTCGTTGATTCATCCTTTAAAAACTAAGGGCCGAGTATAATGCCAATCATGAAAGATGCAAAAAACACAGCAAGACAGAATCCTGAAAACAATTTCTGTCTGGGAAACAGTGACAGCCCAATTAAGTTAAAAGTCCAGAACAATGTTACTGCTTGGTGCTGTTATTGTATTAAAAAACCACATATTTACAATGCTAATTTAAACCAATATCCTCTATTTCAGTAAAAGACTTATGTTTAGTACAATCTTTTTATTCAATACAATTAGGATAAAATTTTTCCACAAAATACTGGCATGTTAGATCATGTTTTCATTATAAGTGATGATGTTGGCTATCCCTAATTTTAAAAAACTGTACTTAGAAAGACAAAACAAGGCTTAACATAGTACCTGGTTTATAAAACTCATGAACATGAACCGGTACTGAAACCATTTCACCTGAACAACAAAAAATATTCAAAAGATAAAACTGAAAATCATTTCCATTAAGAAAAAATATCAAAAAATTCTAGAAAATGCATTGTTTACAACAGGATCACATACATGTATCACATATATAAGTGAGTGCATAACTAGAGGAAGAATGAGTCTTAGAGAAGTGAACCACATATATTTCCTTGGGATATATGGAAAGAAAAACAGTACAAGATGGTTACTGTTTCTCTTTGGAACAACATAGGTGTATATATACGTGAAAGAAATGAGTACTAAGACTTCCTGGTTTCCTTAGAGAAGCTGCAAAACCAATGAACTTTGACTAGAAATCACTATCACTATCACTATCTTCCTGTTGATTATCTATTTGCTAGAGCGGGCACCAGTAATATCTCCATTGTTGAGAGCTGCCGCCATTACAAGATGGCGCCCATATCCGGAGCCGTTGAAGTGGTAAAATAAGCCGCTGATTCATTGTTGCATAACAGGTTATGTAACGGATGGATCTGCCCTACCGCTCAGCAACTGCCGTGTCCTATCAGTAAGTGACACCGAAAAAAAAAAAAAAAAAGTTACCGTATTTGGTATAACCGTTGATTCCTAAGGGTATATAAGTGTATGCATTTGGTTCCGTTTTGCCCTCTCTGCCTGACATCTATCACTAAAAGCTGCACCCTAATAAAACTGTGTGAAGAAGAAATCCTTGCTTGTGTGGTGATTCTCTTCGCTGGCCGAAGGCTCGCCGCAACTGGTGCCGAAACCCGGGATACTCGCAGCGCCAGTAGGCAGAGGGCCGAAGAGGATTTCAGAACTTCCACAGAGGGTGGTCGGCGTCGGTAAGTTCCCTTAGTATGACGGGACTGTCTGTCCCCGAAATCTGCTTTCTTTTAGGAATTATTGTGCTGTGCCTGTTTTGCCTTTGTCTCCCCTTTGTGTCCCTTTGTTCGCGCCTTTTTTGGCCAGCCGGTGACCCGTTCGGATCGCCTTTCACGCTCTTTTTTACTGCGGTGACACCTGACCATGGGGCACGGACACAGCTCACAGTGTGACCTGTTTGTGCAGCCAGTGCAAGCCATTTTAAGGCAAAGAAAATTAAAGATCAATTCTTCCACAGTTCATAAAGTCCTAAAGGACATCGATAAAAATGCACCATGGTTTGCTAGTTCAGGCGATCTCACTGTCCCCTGTTGGGAGAAATTGGGCAGGGACTTAGAAAAGGCCAAATTGGAAGGGACATCTTGGACCGGGCACATTTCCTTTTTGAAATTGCTCCGCCTCCTGTCTACAGGAGGGCAGAGGCTCTGAGCCTCTTAAAGAGGGACGTAGGGTACTTATGGATTATCAGGACAGTGCTACTAACACGGAGGAACAAAAGAAAGCTAAAATAAAGAAACAGAAAAAGGAAAAGGGAATGGTGGACAATGCGCATGGTGATTTAAAAACCTTAAACAGCACTGGGTGTCCGGAGCCCAGTGCGCCCCTCTTTACCCTGTATTATGAATTCGCCTCACTACATGTTTCCGGGAGTAGCAGCTCGGAGGGAGACGGTAGTGATGAAGAGAGTGAGGAGAGGCTAAGCGATCAGGATGAAATTGATCTTGGAGGAAGAGGCAGCTAAATATGAGAGGGAAAGATACGGCGGCGACCCGTTGGTGCGAGTAATAAGATGCCACCGCCGGCTCCAGATTGGCCGCCTGCCTATTCCTCCTGGTGCCTCCGCACAGGGAGGACCACGCAGCCACCTGATCCCTTCCAAAACATGGACCAGATTAGCCTCTGTTTTTCCCGTTTTTTGTGGATCCTGCCTCTAATAATCGCTATCATGAACCGGTACCATATAAATTATTAAAAGATATTGTGCAGGCCGCTAAGGAGTATGGTCATGATGCTAGTTATACTCTTGCCCTGGTAAGCCGTCTGACCACAACAGCCATGACTCCTGGCGGATTGGATGGAGGTTGCTAAAGCTTGTCTGTCCACAGGACAGTATTTGGACTTTAAGTCTTTGGTTGCAGAATATGCTTCAGCACAAGCTAAACTTAATGCACAACAACCAAATCAGGCACATTGGGACGAGGATATGTTGATGGGAAGAGGTCCTTGGGCTACTAATCAGATCGCATATCCTACGCCTGTCTATTACCAAGTTGGCAGTATCTGCCTTAAGGCTTGGAAATCTCTCCCAAAAAAGGGTGAAGTTTCGGGAAATTTAACAAAAATTGTTCAGGGCCCGAACGAGCCCTTTTCAGATTTCGTTGCACGTCTTATGGAGACGGCTGTCCGAATATTTGGGGAGGGTCAACCGATTACCCCTCTGGTGCAACAATTAGCATATGAACAAAGCACCAAGGAATGTCAAAGAGCTATTAACCCTGTTAGAAATAAAGGATTGGAGACATGGTTAAGGGCATGTAGAGAAGTAGGGAGGGCCATTAACTAATGCAGGTCTGGCAGCCGCAGTCCTGGCAGCGGGTGACCGTAGGCGGTCCAATCCCAGGATAGGGACTTGTTTCAAATGTGGGCAACCTGGTCATTTTCGTCGTGAGTGCCAAAAAGGTTCAGCACCCAATAATCGTGCCACAACTCAACGCACACCTGGGCTTTGCCCTGTTTGCAAAAAGGGCAAACATTGGGCAAATGAGTGTAAATCAGTTAAAGATATTAATGGTAAGCCCATTATTAGAAACTGTGGGGATGATGACCAGCCTTCAAAAAACGAGCAGAGGGCCGTGGACCCCAGGGCCCAAAATATATGGGGCCCTGACTCCTGCAGCCCCGCTGCAGCTCCCTCAAAAAACACAGCAAAGAAATCTGCCGGACTGGAGCTCCGTTCCGCCTCCAGACTGGTAATTACACCAGAATCCGGTGTCCAAATTGTTGAGGTCCTTAATCCGGGACCTCTAGAAGAGGGAATGATAGGACTGATAATAGGTAGCTCGCCCTTTACCACCCGAGGCCTTTTCATTATTCCTGGAGTGATTGACTCTACTTTGCAGGCTAATCCAAAAGTCCTTTGTCAATCTGTCATGGGCCCCGTCCCCATCAATCCAGGAGATAAAATTGCTCAATTATTGGTATTACCATCTCTCTCACATTTATCTCTTTGCACAGTCAAAGGGGGACTTTAGTGCCCCCTCTTCTAGAGTTCGGATCCTCAGGCATTTTTCTCCATGGAACTAAGTGATAGACCCATGTTGAAACTTGTCATTGAAGGTAAGATTTTCGAAGGCCTTCTGGACACGGCGCTGACCGCAGCGCCATGTCGACTATGGGGTGGCCCAAGGGGTGGCCGGTCCAGCAGGCTACTCAAGCCTTACAAGGACTGGGATACCATGACACACCAACTATAAGCTCTAAATTACTAAAGTGGACAACAGAAGAGCATCAGGGGAGAATTTAAGCCATTTGTTATCCCTGTGCCTATTAATCTTTGGGGACGAGATGTTCAAAGCCAAATGGGTCTTCGGCTTACCACTGACAATGACAATGATTATTCTCCCTCTGCAAAAAATATGATGAGAAGTCAAGGCTACGTCCCCGAAAGGGTCTGGGGGCTCAACTGCAGGGAAGCCCTGAACCAATACAAAGTAAGGGCAATAAGGGAAGATCAGGTCTGGGTTTTTTCGCAGGGGTCACTGAAGATGTAATTAAAATTCCTTGGACCACGAGTGACCCTGTTTGGGTGGCTCAGTGGCCCCCTGTCCAAAGAAAAATTGCAAGCAGCCTCCGCCCTGGTCCAGGAACAATTATTACTTGGTCATTTAGAACCATCTACTTCTCCCTGGAATACGCCAATTTTTATTATTAAAAGAAGTCAGGGAAGTGGCGCTTTACATGATCTTAGGGCCGTTAACGCTCAAATGACCCTTTTAGGCCCCGTGACAGCGCTGGCTTCCCCTTTTAACAGCTTTGCCAAAAAATTGGCCGATTTATGCTTTAGATATTCAAGATTGCTTTTTTTCCATTCCTTTGCATTTGGAGGATCGCTCACGATTTGCTTTTACTTTGCCCTCTATTAATCATGAATCCCCAGATTCACGATTCCAATGGAAGGTACTGCCCCAAGGCATGGCTAATAGCCCAACACTCTGTCAAATTTTTGTGGCCAAAATAGTTGAGCCTATTAGAGAACAGTTTCCACATTTGCAGTTGCTTCATTATATGGATGATTTGTTACTTACTGCGCCTAGTAAAATGATGCTTGACACTGCATTTTCTGCCTTGATTAAAGAATTACAACTACACCATTTGCATATAGCCCGAAAAGATTCAATCAGGTGATATTATTCATTTTTGGGGTCAAAAATCTCTCCTGGTACAGTTTCTCCACAGAAATTACATATTGCTATAAATCAATTTAATACCCTTAATGATTTTCAAAAGCTATTAGGAGACATTAATTGGATTAGACCCTATTTGGGTCTTCCTAGACAAGCCTTACAACCTTTGTTTTCTATATTAGAAGGTGATCCCGATGTTGCTTCTCCTAGAACTCTTTCTCCTGAAGCCAGTGAAGCTCTTAAACTGGTAGAGAAGGCCATGACAGAAGCCCAATTGGCCAGATATGATCCAAATATGGTTTTAGTTTTATGTATTCTCCAAACATCAGGGGTTCCTTTAGGTGTTTTATGGCAAGGTGCCTCACCATTATTGTGATTCCGGCAAATCCCCAGGCTTACGTTCTCTTTCCTATTATCCAGAAATGGTAGCACAACAAGCCTTGTTGGGTCTTAAATTGGCTGTTCAGCATTTTGGTATACAGCCAGAAAAGATTGTAGTTCCTTATACTCGTGCTCAAATAGAAGTATTAGCTGCTACTACTGATTCTTGGCCTATTCTTTTAACATCCTTCTCAGGTTTAATAGATAATCATCTCCTCTAACAAATTATTGACCTTTTGTAGAAAAAACCCCAATTTATTTTCCAATACTTACCTCCCCCACACCGCTGGCCTCAGCTGTGACCGTCTTTACGGATGGATCCAGCCTCGGCCAAGCAGCCTATGCTCTTCTGGGCCAGGAACCAAAAATCTTTTCCTATGCACCAGGTAATCCTCAAGTTGTAGAGTGCCAGGTGGTTTTGCAGGTTTTTAAGGATTTTGCTTCCGTACCTTTAAATATTTACTCTGATTCACATTATGTGGTTAATGCTGTTAAGTTGTTAGAAGCTTCACTTTGTGGTTAAGCCTAGTGCCACAGTTTCTTTTTTGTTTCGTGGATTACAGAATCTTATTTTAGCCCGCCATGATCCCTTTTTTATTGAACATATTCGTGCCCATTCCTTTTACCTGGGCCTATGTCCCTGTTAAATTCTTTAGCTGATACAGCCACTGTAAACAAATATTTATGGCTCTCTCCATGCCTGAAGAGCAAGCTACTCAATTTCATGCCAAGTTTCATGTTCCTGCGCAGGTGCTTAAGCTCAAGTTTAATATTTCAAGAGATTGCGCTTCGCATGATTGTTCGCAATTGCACAGTTTGTGCTCCTTTTTACATTCTCCTCATGTGGGGAATTAACCCGCGTGGTCTTAAGCCCTTTCACTTTGGCAAATGGACGTTACCCATCTCACCGAATTTGGTAAGTTGAAATATGTTCATGTTTCAGTTGATACCAATTCTGGTATTATTCATGCCACTCCATTGGCAGGCGAAAAAGTTTTACATGTTAAAATACACTGTCTTGAGGCGTGGGCAGCTTGGGGGAAAACCCTCCATTTTAAAAACAGACAATGGTCCTGCTTATACTTCAAAAAGGTTTTCAACAGTTTTGCCACCAAATGGAGGTCGCTCATAAGACAGGCCTCCCGTACAACCCTCAAGGACAAGGCATAGTTGAGCGCGCCAATCGCTCCCTAAAGGAAATGTTACAAAAGCAAAAAGGGGAATAGCGTTGGGTGCAACACCCAAGGAACGCATATCATATGCCCTTTTTACCTTAAATTTTTTAAACAAAAAAATTCCATGAACTTATCTCCTGCCGATAGGCATGCATGCCCAGTTGCTTCTGCGCAACATTCGGTCATGTGGAAAGACATATTGGAAAATGTATGGAGGAGGCCCGGATCCAGTTATTACTAGATCCAGGGGAGCTGTTTGTGTTTTTCCACAGAATGCGGATGACCCTATTTGGGTTCCGGAGCGACTGACCAGACGAATATCTCAGGAAACTGCCCCTCGTGCATTTGAAACTGATGGCCTCCCAAGATGAAGAATCGCCTTTGCCTAATCCTCGGACTGATAATCAGCCTTTGGACAGTGCAAGTGTGTGCCCGTAATCAAACCTTTTGGGCATTTGTGAAGTCCTGGCCCATTTCTGTACCAGTACATAATCAATCTGGAGTTTTGCCACAAGTTGTTGCTACTGATTGTGCTTATGGTGTGTTATGTAAACCTGGTAATAATCCAAATTTGGAAGTTCCCTTTAATGAAACATCATATAATTTGGAAGGTAGTTTATGTTTTTCCTTAAATAAGTCGTAGTCTTGTATTAATTTTTCAAAACAAACATTGTCTTATTTAAGGTATGGTATTGATCCATCTATGTCCGAGAGTTTGTCTCCAGATTTAAGTTCAGATTCCAGCTCTCAACAATCACTTCCACAAGAGGCAACAGGGTCGGTAGATTCGGCTTCTCTATCTACATATGCTAACAGAATTACTTTACTTACTCCAAGTTTACCAATTTCCAATCAGTTGCAAGGTGTTTCTAATGATACTAGAAATTATAAACCCATTCCCAAATGCCAGTGGCTAGGTTATCCTTATCCCCCAACCTTTTCAGATTGCATGGGAGGATCTGTAGATTGTTCCAATGGGTGGTGCCTCTCTCCTAAAATGAAAGGTTGGAATGGCACCAACCTAAAGAATGGTTCACCATTGACTGCATGGTTATTGTGGAACTCGGCCGGAGGTTATATGGATTTATCACCTTTTGTAGCAATGAGGTCTTCTAATTATTCATTGTGGAATGTGTCTGCCACTTATAATAGTACTAAAAATAGGTATAGGACTACATTTCACTCCATGTGGCATAATGATAGCAGATTTTCTGCTGGTATGGTGTGCTTGCAATCCCTTATATGTTTTTATTGTTTAATAGTTCTAGTAATTGTAATAATAAAAATGTTAGTTGTTTGCTTTCCCAGTGTTGGAAAAGGGTTCATGATAATGCTTTGATAGTGCGTTTACCTATGTTTGTTCCAATTCCAGTAGTAGCAGATCCCAATGAATTTCCAATGGTTAATCTGTTTAGGTTTAAAAGGGATTTTGGAATTACAGCGGCCATTGGCTGCAGTGGCCGTATCAGCCGCAGCCGCTGTTACAGCTGCGGTTGCCATGGCCAATCAGGTACAAACAGTAAATACCATTAATCAGGTGGTTGAGCAAACCTCACAGGCCTTATCTGTGCAAGAAGGAATAAATAAGCATTTGGCTTCTGGAATTTTATTGCTTAATAAGAGAGTTGATTTATTGCAAGCTGATATAAGTAGTTTGTTTGATGTAGTGAGTTTAAGTTGTGTTCAAAGAACCCCAGCAATGTGTATTACCCCTTATTTAGCTAATGTTAATGCTTCGTATAATATAAGTCAGTTTCTTGCTGGAAACTGGAGTAGGGATTTGAAATAATGATGAATAATTTTACCAAGTTTATTGTAAAATTGAATAATACTAGGGCTGAAATGACTACGTTGGGTGAACTTTCGGATTGGATGGTGCGAACGCTCACTTATTTCAAGGTGGGTGGGCGTTGGGCTGTTTGGCATGATCCTCGTGGCAGGTATTTTTCTGTCTTTTTTCCTGTTATGCAAAATCGCGAAAGCTTACCTACGAGAGAAAGTGGCGCTTGTTCAGGCCCTCGCAGCTCTGGAGACGGGAGCTTCCCCAGAAGCTTGGATTGCTGTGCCGAGACGAGTGGCCTGCCCTTGCACTCGCAGAGCCTAAGCTCATTGCACGAGAGGGAGACACTCGATAGCCTTAGCTAGCATTGCCATCGCACCCAAGAGTGGCGATGCCAACATTGCACTGGGAGTGGAATGCTTGCAGCACCTAAAGCTTTCCATTGCTTTTGTTAACAAAAAAAAGGGAATTGTTGAGAGCTGCCGCCATTACAAGATGGCGCCCATATCCGGAGCCGTTGAAGTGGTAAAATAAGCCGCTGATTCATTGTTGCATAACAGGTTATGTAACGGATGGATCTGCCCTACCGCTCAGCAACTGCCGTGTCCTATCAGTAAGTGACACCGCGAAAAAAAAAAAAATGTTACCGTGATTTGGTATAACCGTTGATTCCTAAGGGTATATAAGTGTAGGCATTTGGTTCCGCTTTTGCCCTCTCTGCCTGACATCTATCACTAAAAAGCTGCACCCTAATAAAACTGTGTGAAGAAGAAATCCTTGCTTGTGTGGTGGATTCTCTTCGCTGGCCGAAGGCTCGCCAAAAG